>JBBDGP010001550.1:600000-1058316 GCA_037952835.1 Lithobates septentrionalis | reverse complement strand
GGGGTGGGACGCTGGGACTCGTAGTCGGGGGGTGGGACGCTGGGACTCGTAGTCGGGGGTGGGACGCTGGGACTCGTAGTCGGGGGGTGGGACGCTGGGACTCGTAGTCGGGGGGTGGGACGCTGGGACTCGTAGTCGGGGTGGGACGCTGGGACTCGTAGTCGGGGGGTGGGACGCTGGGACTCGTAGTCGGGGGTGGGACGCTGGGACTCGTAGTCGGGGGGTGGGACGCTGGGACTCGTAGTCGGGGGGTGGGACGCTGGGACTCGTAGTCGGGGGGTGGGACGCTGGGACTCGTAGTCGGGGGGTGGGACGCTGGGACTCGTAGTCGGGGGGTGGGACGCTGGGACTCGTAGTCGGGGGGTGGGACGCTGGGACTCGTAGTCGGGGGGTGGGACGCTGGGACTCGTAGTCGGGGGGTGGGACGCTGGGACTCGTAGTCGGGGGGTGGGACGCTGGGACTCGTAGTCGGGGGGTGGGACGCTGGGACTCGTAGTCGGGGGGTGGGACGCTGGGACTCGTAGTCGGGGGGTGGGACGCTGGGACTCGTAGTCGGGGGGTGGGACGCTGGGACTCGTAGTCGGGGGGTGGGACGCTGGGACTCGTAGTCGGGGGGTGGGACGCTGGGACTCGTAGTCGGGGGGTGGGACGCTGGGACTCGTAGTCGGGGGGTGGGACGCTGGGACTCGTAGTCGGGGTGGGACGCTGGGACTCGTAGTCGGGGTGGGACGCTGGGACTCGTAGTCGGGGTGGGGGAGGGGGGACGCTGGGACTTGTAGTCAGGGTGGGACGCTGGGACTTGTAGTCCTCCTCCGGGGGAGACACACCTGTCCGGGGCCTAGTAGCAGGACACACACTCCCTCCTCGCTCAGCACGGCGGACATGGAGGGGGTCGGGCTCTCCTGGGAGGTGGATGGCCGGGACTCGGAACTCTCCGGGCCGCTCATCTTCTTCCTTCTCTTCGTTCCGGTATGCCGAGCCCGCTGTGATCGGCTCTTCCCCGGGCGGACCTTCAGGACGGCCCCGAACCGGGCGGGGAACATCCGGGGATCCATCTCGCTCCCTCTCTGTGTCTGAGGAGAAGACAGTCCGCGACACTCCGCGCTTTCCCGCTCCTCCTGTACGCCACTAGGACCCGCCCCTCCGCGCCAGCGTCGGGACGTACAACGCGGCGTGTGTTCGGGTCACGTGACCCGGAAACGGCCCCACACAGTGGAGCTCCAGCCTACAGCCCGATATTTGGTCTCGCGAGATCTCGTGTCAGGTGACCTTCAGGAGTCCCACAGGGCGTCCCGCCGATTGCCGCCATCTTGGTTGTGGCAAACTGTATGTTTAAATCCTCGCTGTCTCGGCCGCTGTACCGGGAACGTTATCCTCTTACAGGATACATCTATCCCTGCTCTGGTCTACCAGCCCGCTGGAAAGGAGCCTGGCTGCGGGTTTGACGTGGGCGGCGGAGAACGGGCGCCATCTTGGTTGTGGCAGCCATGTTGGCAGTGGTAGAAAATCTCTGAGGAGGAGGAATTTTTTTTTTTCAAATTATTAAACTAAAGTGAAGGGCCATGGAGGTGTTCAGTGTTTTATTACATTTCCAGGGTCTGTTTACAGCTGAGGAGGGGCTCACTTTTGTTGCCAGCGGTTTAGACATTAATGGCTGTGTGTTGAGTTATTTTGAGGGGACAGCAAATTTACACTGTTATACAAGCTGTACACTCACTACTTTACATTGTAGCAAAGTGTCATTTCTTCAGTGTTGTCACATGAAAAGATAGAAGTTAGCTGTGGACGAAGAACATAAGACAACTGAGGACAAGAAATCACAGGCGTCTTTCCAAGCAATAAAGCAAAACCAACCATCAATGGCTTTTTCTATACCAGCAAAGGCCAGCCGACATGAGAAGAAAGCACAAAAGCTCGATTCCCATTTGAGGAAGTTAGCCGTGGACAAAAAACATACGACAAAAGTGGACAAGGAATCACTGGGGACTTTCCAATCAATAACAGAAAAACAACCGACAGTGGCGATTCTTAAAGCAGCTCCAACAATGGAGGCCAGCCAATTTGAGCCTGAAAAACATAAGATTGAATCCCATAACAGCAACTTGATCTCGTTTCTGAGGAAACATCTCTATGTGGCCATCACTGCCGGAATCGTCCTCTTACTGATAGCATTGGTGTTGATAGGATGCTTTCACACTGGTTCACATTCGGTGATAGATGACTTTTGTGAGCGCTGTGCTTTTGTGGCGGTTTTGTGGGAACTTTGCATCGCTTTTGCACAGCTTATATGTCGCTTTTGCAAGGCTTGCGCTGGATTCTTTAAAGGACTCGTGCAAACACTGCTCCAAAAATTAGTTTTTAAGGCACTTTTGAGGCGTTTTTGAGAGGGGGTGTGTTTTTGTCGTGTGTTCCCTCTCACCCCACTGTAGTGTCCTGTGCCTTTCTCTCCAAAGCAGTGTTGTCGGCCCTCTTCACATCACCCCCCCCCCCCCCCCCCCCCCCCATTGTAGTGTCCTCCACCCTCTTCACAATATTACCCCTCACTGCATACCTCCCAACTTTTGAACTTGAGAATGAGGGACATTTTAGGGAGAGAGGGCGTGTAGCGCGGCATGGCAAAAGTGGGTGTGGCCAAACATGATAGTGGGAGGGACTTGAGGGCAATGGTTAAACAAACCCTGGGCTTCCTTGTACCTATAAAAGTATGCTTCAGTTACTGTACCACAAGCTGGAGTCTCAGGGATACATATAAACTTCAACACAATCATTTAAAAAATGACTTTCAATACATGGGGCATGGAAGGAGGGAACACTATGGGACATGGAAGGAGGGAACACTATGGGACATGGAAGGGGGGAACGCTATGGGACATGGAAGGGGGGAACGCTATGGGACATAGAAGGCGGGAAAGGTATGGGACGCTATGGGACATGGAAGGTGGGAACGTTATAGGACATGGAAGGAGGGAACGCTATGGGACATGGAAGGAGGGAATGCTATGAGGCATGGAAGGAGGAAACGCTATGGGACATGGAAGGAGGCAACGCTATGGGACATGGAAGGAGGCAACGCTATGGGACATGGAAGGGGGGAACGCTATGGGACATGGAAGGAGGGAACGCTATGGGACATGGAAGGAGGGAACGCTATGGGACATGGAAGGAGAGAACGCTATGGGACATGGAAGGAGGGAACGCTATGGGACATGGAAGGAGGGAACGCTATGGGACATGGAAGGAGGGAACGCTATGGGACATGGAAGGAGGGAACGCTATGGGACATGGAAGGAGGGAACGCTATGGGACATGGAAGGAGAGAACGCTATGGGACATGGAAGGAGGGAACGCTATGGGACATGGAAGGAGAGAACGCTATGGGACATGGAAGGGGGGAACCCTATGGGACATGGAAGGAGGGAACGCTATGGGACATGGAAGGAGGGAACGCTATGGGACATGGAAGGAGAGAACGCTATGGGACATGGAAGGGGGGAACCCTATGGGACATGGAAGGAGGGAACGCTATGGGACATGGAAGGAGGGAACGCTATGGGACATGGAAGGAGGGAACGCTATGGGACATGGAAGGAGAGAACGCTATGGGACATGGAAGGGGGGAACCCTATGGGACATGGAAGGAGGGAACGCTATGGGACATGGAAGGAGGGAACGCTATGGGACATGGAAGGAGGGAACGCTATGGGACATGGAAGGAGAGAACGCTATGGGACATGGAAGGAGGGAACGCTATGGGACATGGAAGGAGGGAACGCTATGGGACATGGAAGGAGGGAACGCTATGGGACATGGAAGGAGGGAACGCTATGGGACATGGAAGGAGGGAACGCTATGGGACATGGAAGGAGGGAACGCTATGGGACATGGAAGGGGGGAACGCTATGGGACATGGAAGGAGGGAACGCTATGGGACGTGGAAGGGGGGAACGCTATGGGACGTGGAAGGTGGGAACGCTATGGGACATGGAAGGAGGGAACGCTATGGGACATGGAAGGAGGCAACGCTATGGGACATGGAAGGGGGGAACGCTATGGGACATGGAAGGGGGGAACCCTATGGGACATGGAAGGAGGGAACGCTATGGGACGTGGAAGGGGGGAACGCTATGGGACGTGGAAGGTGGGAACGCTATGGGACATGGAAGGAGGGAACGCTATGGGACATGGAAGGAGGCAACGCTATGGGACATGGAAGGGGGGAACGCTATGGGACATGGAAGGGGGGAACCCTATGGGACATGGAAGGAGGGAACGCTATGGGACATGGAAGGAGGGAACGCTATGGGACATGGAAGGAGAGAACGCTATGGGACATGGAAGGAGGGAACGCTATGGGACATGGAAGGAGGGAACGCTATGGGACATGGAAGGAGAGAACGCTATGGGACATGGAAGGAGGGAACGCTATGGGACATGGAAGGAGGGAACGCTATGGGACATGGAAGGAGGGAACGCTATGGGACATGGAAGGAGAGAACGCTATGGGACATGGAAGGAGGGAACGCTATGGGACATGGAAGGAGAGAACGCTATGGGACATGGAAGGGGGAACCCTATGGGACATGGAAGGAGGGAACGCTATGGGACATGGAAGGAGGGAACGCTATGGGACATGGAAGGAGAGAACGCTATGGGACATGGAAGGAGAGAACGCTATGGGACATGGAAGGAGAGAACGCTATGGGACATGGAAGGAGAGAACGCTATGGGACATGGAAGGAGGGAACGCTATGGGACATGGAAGGAGGGAACGCTATGGGACATGGAAGGAGAGAACGCTATGGGACATGGAAGGAGAGAACGCTATGGGACATGGAAGGAGGGAACGCTATGGGACATGGAAGGAGGGAACGCTATGGGACATGGAAGGAGAGAACGCTATGGGACATGGAAGGAGAGAACGCTATGGGACATGGAAGGAGGGAACGCTATGGGACATGGAAGGAGGGAACGCTATGGGACATGGAAGGGGGGAACGCTATGGGACATGGAAGGAGGGAACGCTATGGGACATGGAAGGAGGAACGCTATGGGACATGGAAGGGGGGAACGCTATGGGACATGGAAGGAGGGAACGCTATGGGACATGGAAGGGGGGAACGCTATGGGACGTGGAAGGTGGGAACGCTATGGGACATGGAAGGAGAGAACGCTGGAGCAGCTAAAGGAGGAGAGTTTTCCTGATTGCCGCCTCTGAAATTTCAACTACCAGGCGTGGAGGGAAGTCTGTCTCTACTCAAAGACCAGCTGTTCCTGACCCCGAGAGGAGCTTGTTCAGGCTCGCATGATCTCTGTGGTGGGGATCCATCAAATCTGGTAACCAGACCCCTTTTCCTATTTCTGCACTGTCTTAGAAGATCTATAGAAGATTTACATAGTTACATAGTTACATAGTAGGTGAGGTTGAAAAAAGACACAAGTCCATCAAGTCCAACCTATGTGTGTGATTATGTGTCAGTTTTACATTGTATTTCCCTGTATGTTGCGGTCATTCAGGTGATTATCTAATAGTTTCTTGAAGCTATCAATGCTCCCCGCTGAGACCACCGCCTGTGGAAGGGAATTCCACATCCTTGCCGCTCTTACAGTAAAGAACCCTCTACGTAGTTTAAGGTTAAACCTCTTTTCTTCTAATTGGAATGGGTGGCCACGAGTCTTATTAAACTCTCTTCTGCGAAAAAGTTTTATCCCTATTGTGGGGTCACCAGTACAGTATTTGTAAATTGAGATAATATCCCCTCTCAAGCGTCTTTTCTCCAGAGAGAATAAGTTCAGTGCTCCCAACCTTTCCTCATAACTAAGATCCTCCAGACCCTTTATTAGCTTTGTTGCCCTTCTTTGTACTCGCTCCCTTTCCAGTACATCCTTCCTGAGGACTGGTGCCCAGAACTGGACAACATACTCCAGGTGCGGCCGGACCAGAGTCTTGTAGAGCGGGAGAATTATTGTTTTATCTCTGGAATTGATCCCCTTTTTAATGCCAATATTCTGTTTGCTTTATTAGCAGCAGCTTGACATTGCATGCCATTGCTGAGCCTATCATCTACTAGGACCCCCAGGTCCTTTTCCATCCTAGATTCCCCCAGAGGTTCTCCCCCCAGTGTATAGATTGCATTCATATTTTTGCCACCCAAATGCATTATTTTACATTTTTGAACCTCATTTGCCATGTAGTCGCCCCTCCCCCATTAATTTGTTCAGGTCTTTTTGCAGGGTTTCCACATCCTGCAGAGAAGTTATTGCCCTGCTTAGCTTAGTATCGTCTGCAAATACAGAGATTGAACTGTTTATCCCATCCTCTAGTTCGTTTATGAACAAATTAAATAGGATTGGTCCCAGCACAGACCCCTGGGGAACCCCACTACCCACCCCTGACCATTCCAAGTACTCCCCATTTATCACCACCCTCTGAACACGCCCTTGTAGCCAGTTTTCAATCCATGTACTCACCCTATGGTCCATGCCAACGGACCTTATTTTGTACAGTAAACGTTTATGGGGAACTGTGTCAAATGCTTTTGCAAAATCCAGATACACCACGGCCACGGGCCTTCCTTTATCTAGATGGCAACTCACTTCCTCATAGAAGGTTAATAGATTGGTTTGGCAAGAACGATTCTTCATGAATCCATGCTGATTACTGCTAATGATATCGTTCTTATTACTAAAATCTTGTATGTAGTCCCTTCTCATCCCCTCCAAGAGTTTACATACTATTGATGTTAGGCTAACTGGTCTGTAATTCCCAGGGATGTATTTTGGGCCCTTTTTAAATATTGGTGCTACATTGGCTTTTCTCCAATCAGCTGGTACCATTCCAGTCAGTAGACTGTCTGTAAAAATTAGGAACAACAGTCTGGCAATCACTTGACTGTGTTTCCTAAGTACCCTCGGATGCAAGCCATCTGGTCCCGGTGATTTATTAATGTTAAGTTTCTCAAGTCTAATTTTATTTCTGTCCTCTGTTAACCATGGAGGTGCTTCCTGTGTTGTGTCATGAGGATAAACACTGCGGTTTTGGTTACTGAAGCCCCCCGATTCACTCGTGAAGACTGAGGAGAAGAATAAATTCAATACCTTCGCCATCTCCCCATCCTTTGTAACCAGATGTCCTTCCTCATTCTTTATGGGGCCAATATGGTCTGTCCTCCCTTTTTTACTGTTTACATACTTAAAGAATTTCTTGGGATTTTTTTTGCTCTCCTCCGCTATGTGTCTTTCATGTTCTATCTTAGCCGTCCTAATTGCACCCTTACATTTCTTGTTGCATTCTTTATAAAGTCTGAATGCTGAGGATGATCCCTCAACCTTGTATTTTTTGAAGGCCTTCTCCTTTGCTTTTATATGCATTTTTACATTGGCGTTAAGCCATCCAGGATTTTTGTTCGCTCTTTTAAATTTATTACCCAATGGGATACATTGGCTAATGCCCTTATTTAATATGCTCTTAGAGCAAACCCATCTCTCCTCCGTGTTCTTTGTTCCTAATATTTTATCCCAATTTATGCCTTTTAGCAAGGTTTGTAGTTTAGGGAAGTTGGCTCTTTTGAAATTCAGTGTCTTTGTGTTCCCTTCATGTTTCCTATTTGTGTGATTTATACTGAAACTAATTGACCTGTGATCGCTGTTACCTAAATTGCCCCGTATTTCCACATCCGTGATCAGGTCTGTATTGTGGGTAATCAGTAGATCCAGTAATGTTTTATTTCTCTACCATCTAACCCATAAAATTGTCCTGCAAGACATTAAGGAACTGGCGAGCCTTAGACGAATGCGCAGTTCCCTCCGTCCAGTCTATGTCTGGATAATTAAAATCCCCCATTATGATAACACTTCCCATCCTTGCTGCTAATCCAATTTGTGATAGGAGATCCGTCTCCACTTCCTCCCTCAGGTTAGGGGGCCTATAGCATACTCCCAGTATTATTTTCCCCTTAGCTTCATCCCTTTGGAGCTCTACCCATAAGGATTCCACCTCCTCTCTAGCTCCCTCAGTGATGTCATCTCTCACATTCGCTTGTACATTATTCTTGATATATAGGCATACCCCTCCCCTTTTTTTACCCTCTCTATCCTTGCGGTATAGGGTATACCCTTGAATGTTTGCCAGCCAATCATGAGAGCTGTTGAACCAGGTCTCTGAAATTCCCACAAAATCCAAATCCTCCTTGTACAACAGTATCTCTAGTTCACCCATCTTGTCCGCTATGCTCCTGGCATTGGTGAACATGCCACATAGTTTAGACCGGTCGCATATCGTCCTCGTATTGGGTGTTTCGAGATTGCAACTAGGACTTGCTACTATACTCACCTTGGGTTTATGTGTTTTAGTCAACCTACCACTAATGCCTCCAATACTACCCTCTGGAATATGTTCATTGCTGACTATCTCTACCTCTGGACCCCCCCCCCCCCCCCGTCGCCTAGTTTAAAGTGATGTGAAGAGGGCAAAGCAGTGCTCTCTGCCCTCTTCACATCACTTCTATACCCTCTTCACATCATTACCCCCCCTCCCCCACAGTAGTGTCCTGTACCCCTCTCCCCAGAGAGCACTGATCTTGTGGGGGTAGAGGACACATTGTTCCCCCACTGTCATGTCCCCTCCCCCTAATAGCACTGACCTGTGTCCTCCTTCACCCCACTATAGTGTCCTGTGCCTCACCCGCCCCCCCCCCCCCCCCAAGCAGTGTTCTCTGCCCTCTTCACATCCCCTCTTCCACATTATAGTGTCCTCTGCCCCCTTCAAATTACCACCCAACCTCACCCCACTGTAGTGTCCTCTGCCCTCTTCACATCATCACCCCCCACAGTAGTGTCCTGTAACCCCCTCTCCCAAAAGACACTGATCTTGAGGGGGCAGAGGACAGATCATCCCCCCATTGTGTCCTCTCCCCCAATAGCAGTGTCCTCTGCCCTTCCCCATGGCAGTAAACTGTGTCCCCCTCCCCACTGTAGTGTCCTGTGCCCCCCCCTAACCAATGTTTTCTGCCCCCTGTACATCACCCCCCCCACACACACACACACACACACACTATAGTTTCTTCCGCTGCCCTTCCAATATCGGTGTCCTCTGCTGCCTTCAAATTGCCCCCCAACTCCCACCCCCTCCCACTGTAGTGTCCTCTACCCCTTTCACATCATTACCCTCCACAATAGTGTCCTGTAGCCCCCTCCCCCAGAGGAAACTGGTCTTGGGGGGGACAGAGGACAGAGTAGAGTAGGGACTGGCCAGAGAGGGATTGCTTTGATGCAGTTGGCCGGCTTAAACATGCATTGCAATGAATGTGTGAACTAAAAATCCCTGTTCTTATGCAAAGTGTGCTAGAAAGAGTGTAGAGGATTCATTCCGAATGTTTAGCGTTTAGTTCACACCGCTTTTAGAAGCTGATGGTTTATATGTATATAGAAGCTATTTGGATTTGAACACAGATATATCTTATTGCTCTTGCATAATACTGGTCAGTGACCAGACCTGAACCTGTAGCCAGAGGCGGCTCTAGGCTTTGTGAGGCCTTAGGCAAAACTTACACATGAGGCCCCACGGACTGGGACGCTCCGTGATGAGGCCGCTATTCCTCAGGCTGCGGGCAGTATCTGATTTGTCCATCAGCTCCTAAGCCACAGAGTCCCAGTGGGTTTAGGCGGAGCCGCCGGCGTCAACTTCAGTGATTGAGAACAGGCAAATTAGGAGGCCGCGAGGCCCCTGTGAGTGCGAGGCCTTAGGCGACCGCTTAATTTGCCTAATTAGAGAGCCGCCTCTGCCTGTAGCTCTCTTACAACTTGTGTCTATATGCCCCATATTGGCACTATATCCACTGGAGTGTATGCTATAAGTCTTTTGCATTTTGCAGAGTAGAGTAGGGACTGGCCAGAGAGGGATTACTTTGACGCAGTTGGCCGGCCTAAACACATATTGCAATGTATGTGAACCAAAAATTCCCGTTGTTATGCAAAGTTTGCTAGAAAGAGTGTATATCAGCGTGCAGAAGATTCATTGAGAATTTTTTCTTTTGGGTTACAGGACCCTATGGTTGAATTTGGAAATACTGAATACATTTTTGTGCATTTCCTGCTCTCTCGCCTTGATGAGATGATCTAGGTTGTGCACCACCGCCAAACACGGCACATTTAAGTGAATAGGGCCATGCTGCAACTGTGTGTGATGCATGTAATTGTGCGGCGCGTTACTGCAGGCTTTTTCCAGACTTAAAACAGGAGCCCAGGACGTGACAGGTCATCACCCCACGGCCTGTCAACTGCCCTCTGAAAAGAGATCCAGTGCAGAATGCTTTTAGAATGCCAGCGCACGTCTATATGAGTGAGAAAACATTGTTGGGGAAGATGGTGAGGGGCCACCATGATCACTCTTAACAGAATATCATACTGGGGCCAATCTTGGACATATTGGACAATTACAGTAATTTAAAGCCCAACTTCGGGCAAACTAAAAAAGTAAGGGCATAGCCCCACTGCACAGGTCAACGGCTCATTTTGTCCGGGGGAGAAGATAAAGTTGTGTTCTCACAGAGCCTCTGCTTCACTGGCAAATGGCGCACCCCCACAATCCAGCGGTGGACTTTTCCTGATGTCCTCACTTCCAGGGCAGGTCTATGGGAGTGATGATGTCAGGAACAGTCCATCACACAAGACCGCTAGACCGTGGGGGGGGAGGCAGGAGCAGCAGGGAACGGTGCTGGGAGGATCGGAGGATTAGGTAAGTATATCTCTGTTCTCCAATCCCCTAGACAAACACGAGGTATTAACCCTCGCAGTGTAGGCACAGCCCCACTGTATGGGCAAACTTTTTTTTTTTTGCCTGGGGCTGGGCTTTAACCGCATCTTCGGGGGGGGTGCGATCGTGGTAAGACTGGGTAACATCATATGACGTTGCCCCAGAATGAGAGGAGATCCTGCCCGCCATCATTTGTCTATACAGCGGGCGGGATCTCCTCTCATTCTGGGACAATGTCATATTTCACCCAGTCTCAACGCGATCGCATGCCCCCGATGATGCCGCTCTTTACCCATGTGATCATCTGTGTCCAATCACAGTCGATCACATGTAAACATGGAAGTGATGTTCATCGCCTCTCCTCGCCTCACACTGACAGAGTGTGAGGAGAGGAGAACCGATCAGTGGCATCTCCTTACAGGGGAGACCTGTAGTGATCATCAGTGCCCTGATTATCACTGCAGCACCAACAATGCCCAACAGTGATGCCAGTCTGTGCCCATCAGTGATGCCAGTCAGTGCTGCCCATCAGTTCTGCCTATCAGTGGCACCTATCAGTGCTGCATATCAGTGCCCATAAGTGCTGTATATTAGTACCTCCTCATCAGTGCCCATTAGTGAAGCCTATCAGTGCCCATCAGTGCAGGCTCATCAACACACATCAGTGAAGAAGAAAATTTACCTGTTACCTGTTTCCTTTCCGCTCCTGTTGTATTTCCAGGATAGAAAGTGAAGGATTAATTTTAACAATGGGACACAGAAAAAAGAAAAAAAAAAACTAGACGGGGGTTTACCCTTCCCTGCATTATTGAACACATAATAAAAGTTTTTGGATAGAGATAATCTTTAATTAATAATGAATATATGGGTGTCAGTAGCCCGTCTCAACCCTCGCCCAGAGTGGGGGTTTACAGTTTCTGCTGACCTGCTTTGTTTTCTTACCTTTCCAACATTTAAATGCATGGTGTAGGTCATTTGCCTTTTTTTCTGCTCTGTAAATCTTCCGTACAGGGCTTATGCAAGATGGGGTTTTGCGTGACGGTATATGTTATGTAACATATGGATTGTGCAATGGAGCACCAGAATACCATAAATACTGAACTCTCCTATCTGATCTATCACATATGAATGTATAGATTTCCATACAATATTCAAATAAAAAGTATGCATTAGCTGAAAAATGTATTAAAATATTTAAAATATAGAAATATATATTTTTAAAAAAAGTTCTTAAAAATAAATCTTTAATTAACTTCAGTATTATTATTATTTTTTTAACCCTTTCATGACTAAGCCTATTTTTGACATTTGGTGTTTACAAGTTAAAATCCGTATTTTTTGCTAGAAAATTACTTAGAGCCCCCAAACATTATATATACTTTTTTAGCAGAGAATCTAGAGAATAAAATGGCGATTGTTGCAATATTTTTTATCACACGGTATTTGTGCAGCGGTGTTTTAAACGCAACTGTTTGGGAAAAGGGACACTTTCATGATTTTTTAAAAAAACAAACAGTAAAGTTAGCCCAATTTTTTTGTATAATGTGAAAGATGATGTTACGCCAAGTAAATAGATACCAAACATCTCACGCTTTATAATTGCACGCACTTGTGGAATGGCGACAAACTACTGTACCTAAAAATCTCCATAGGCGACGCTTTCAATTTTTTTTTACGGTTACCAGGTTAGAGTTACAGAGGAGGTCTGGTGCTAGAAATATTGCTCTCGCTCTGACGATCGCGGCGATACCTCACATGTGTGATTTGAACACCGTTTACATATGCTGGCGCGACTTCCGTATGCGTTTTCTTTGCTGCGCGAGCTCGCGGGGACGGAGGCGTTTTAAAAAAAATTATTTTTTATCTTATTTTATTTATTTTTATATTTATAAATTGTGTTTAAAAAAAAAAAATTGATCACTTTTATTGCTGATGTAAACATCCCTTGTGACAGTAATAGGTGGTGGCAGGTACTCTTTATGGAGGGATGGGGGGTCTAAAAGACCCCCCATCCCTCCTTTGCACTTCACAGTATTCATATCGCCATTTTCGGCAATTCTGAATACTGTAAATTTTTTTAAAACCGGTGCCATTGCCAGCCGAGTAAACGGGAAGTGACGTCATGACGTCGCTTCCGCGTTTACAATTAGGAGGCTCACGGCTTCGTTCCAGACTGTCAGTAACCGCTGGAGGCGGCAGATTGGTGATCGGGCCTCCCGGTGGCCTCCCGCTCCTCCGGTATAACAGCCGAGCAGCTTTTAGCTGCATCGGTTGTTATACTTGGATAGCCGATTGCCCGCTCTACAAAACGGTACTGGGATGATGCCTGCAGCTGCGGGCATCATCCCGGTATAACCCCCGAAAGATGAGTACGCACATCTGCGTACGCTCGGCGGGAAGGGGTTAATGATAGACTTTGCAGGAATTAAAATCATCACTCCAGTCTAGTCATTTCAGTAAGTACTTATTTACTTACAGTAAATCCTGTAAATGGCCCATAGGTAGCCATTTTTTCCACTCCTATAATGGATTCGATATTTGAATAAAAGCCAGCTTAATCCAAAACTGATATACTAGTCTTTCATTGTAGCTAGAAAAACGAAGCTTCTTGGCTTTTTATACATAGCACCCAGATGACCCCCAGAGGCATAAAAGGGGCACCCAGTGACCAGGGCCGGGACAAGGGGTGGGCAGGAGGGGCGGCTGCCCTGGGCACTGTGGTTTCATGTGAGGTAGGGGGGGGGGGCGGGACCACAAGGAGATTGAGGGAGGGATTTGTGTTGAGAAGGAGAATTTGGGGATTGGCAGGGGGTATGTATTCTTCTAGAAGGGCAAACATGGTAGTGATTTGGGGGTATTTTTGTTGGGATGGGGATGAATGAAGAGGATTTGAGGCGTTAGTGCTATCAAAGTATCAAAGTAATATGGAAAAGGTGAAATCGTTTTTTTGGGGGTTTTTTTGGGGGGGGGGGGGGGGGATTTGCGCTAGTAGGGATGATTGGAGGGTGTTACTGCTAGAAGGGAAAGTTGTTGGGGGGGGGGGATTAGTGCTAGGATGGGGGAGGGAAATTTGTGTTGAAAGGGGGGAATTTGCGCTAGTAGGGATGATTGGAGGGTGTTACTGCTAGAAGGGAAAGTTGTTGGGGGGGGGGGGGATTAGTGCTAGGATGGGGGAGGGAAATTTGTGTTGAAAGGGGGGAATTTAGAGTGGGGGGAGAGGATTAGTGCTAGGAGGGGGATTTTTTTCATTTGTGTGTGTGTGGGTGGGGGGATGTTTGTGCTGGAGGCAGGCATATACAGAGAGAGAGGATTTGAGCTGGGGGGTGGTGCAAAGATTTGTGCTGGGAGGGGGAATTTTAGCAGGGGGTTGAGCATGCATGCCTAGGGGTTGAGCATGCAGATTCATACTCATACATTTATTTTTTTTTGAGGGAGGTGATTTTCGCTGACAATGCTCATACCCCTTGGGGGGGAGTGCAATGTTCACCCTGGGCTCTAGATGACCTTTTTCCAGCACTGACAGTGACAGGGCAGGCTAGAATTTACACCAAAGCTGAGTCCTTGGCTGGGGGATGTGTAACCATTGGGTACCAACCACTTTAATGACTTTTTAAACATTTTTATTCTGCAAAGAGCGACTCACAGGGAGAGAGGAAAAAGAAATTCAGACACCCAAACTGTGTTGCAGACTCCGTCATTACAGTTCAGTAAAGGTGAAAGGACCTTTAAGTAGAAACCAGCATTCTGAATGTTCTCTAGCAGCATCAGTGCTCCTTCAGATGAGCCTTCAGCTTCTCTGTGAGTACCTTGTCCATAGGATCTCCAGTTTTGTTACTCCATCCAAGCATGACCTTCCACCTTCCAGGCACCGAGGACCTCCAGCAGCAAGACCACCTAGGACAGCGAGGCTTCCATAAAATACTACAAGGCTTTGCAGGTACCCAAGCCTCCAGGCCTAGCTGAATAGCAGAGCACATACACCCTCCCCAGGCTGAAGCCTGGGGGTAAGAGATTTCATTAAGTCAGCCTTAAATATTTATATCTTGCCTTAGCTTGCACCACTGGCATTAAAAACCTCCTAGTGGTTTGCCACAGGGAACATAAATATTTATAAGACAGCACTCCTGTGTTTAGTGTGTGAGGGCGCAGGCAGAAGCAATAGCTGAGCTTAGGGGAAGACCAAATGAGTGCAACACTATTCATTAGCTTGTACCGCGTACCACCCAGCTAGATTCAATTTGGACAGTCACTCCTGCTTAGGTCAGGGTGGCTACACATATTTCTCAAGGACACTAGTGAGATAACTTCACCAAAATACTCCGGTCCAACTTCATGTTACGGCTTTAGCAAAGCCAAAGGATTGTGTTTTTACTTGTGTTATACCTTACTAACCGATCCACGACTGCTGCTCCTCTCTGCCAACCCCGTCAATGGCTTCCTCTACTCCATTGTATAAAATTCAAAATACTAACCACAACATACAAGGCCATCCACAACATCGCCCCCCAGCTACAGTATGTCACCAACCTCATCTGCAGATATCGCCCAAAATCGTCCTCTTCGCTATTCCCAGGACCTCATGCTCTCTAACTTCCTTGTAATCTCTTCCCATGCACACCTCTAGGACTTCTCCAGAACCTCTCCCATCCTCTGAAACTCCCTGCCCCAGTATGTCTGGTCAGCCCCTATCCTGTCCACCTTTAGGCGATCCCTGAAAATTCACTTATTCAGGGAAGCCTATCCCACCTCCACCTCCACCTAAGAACTGTACCCAAGTAACCTCCATCAGATCAGCCCCCGCAGCTATTACCTTTTTTATGAACGCTCCCCCACTTTAGATTGTAAGCTCCATGAGCAGGGCCCTCCTATTCCTTCTGTATCAGTGGCGGCCGGTGGTAATTCTTTTTGGGTGGGCGGCAAACAGTTACCACCCACCCCCCACCCCCCCATTTGTTGGTCGGTCGGCGGGCGGGTGTGGTGCACTTACCCCATCTATGCAGTGCTTCACCGGCGGCTTCCCTTTCTCGGAAGCGACGGCTTTCCCTTCCTCTGCTCTCCACGGGCATTGGCGACTTTCTTTTCATCCCTCCTCCTTGGTGGCCAATCGGGAGTCTTCTCTTTTCGGCCAATCGGAAAATGGGTAAACGGGTCTCAGACCTGCTTCTCATTGGCCGGATTGGGGATCAGTGTTACAAAAGCGAATATTCATATATCTTGCCTTAGCTTGCCTTAGCTTGCATCTTACATTCGCTGTTGTAACACCTGGATGCAATGCTCTGCGCTCAGAGCCCACCCTAATAATTCTCACCCATCGCATTCAGCAATTACTGGGAAATCCATTCATAGGAGAATGACACCATCCATATAGGCTTAGGAGGAGCGAAGACGCAAACTACTGCAGAGGAATCTCACCACTAGAACCCTTATAAAGTATAAGAACTCATTGGATGAGTAAACCTATCAGTGCCCACACTGCCATCTGTGGTGTTGGCCTGTAAAATATATGTAACCCCCAACCACTAAAATCTTCTCTAAGGCCGCTTTCACACTGAGGCGCTTGTAAACTGCCAGTAAAACACTGAGCACTTTTGAAGAGCTTTTCAGGCACTTTTGAGGAGCTTTTCAGGCGCTTTTGAAGTGCTTTCCATTCATTTCAATGGAGAGGGGGGAGTTTTTTCACCGCCCTACCAGCGCACTGCCCCAGTGTGAAAGCATTCATTGATTCTAATGAAAATAGGTTTCCGTGAGCTTTTCAGGTGCTTTTTTTCATGTAAAAGCGCCTGAAAAGCTCCTCAGTGTGAAAGGGGTCTAAGCTTTAACATATTTATCTAAACTCAAAAGCCATTTTCTTTTCAATGTCTCTCTATTAAAGTGGTGTTCCGGCCGAAATTATACTTTTTAACCACCTCAATACCGGGCCAATTTTGACATTTCCCTCTTCCTGTAAAAATCATAATTTTTTTGGCTAGAAAATTACATAGAACCCCCAAACATTATATATGTTTTTTTAGCAAAAACCCTAGAGAATACAATGGCGGTTGTTACAACTTTTTATCTCACACGGTATTTGCGCAGGAATTTTTCGAACGCGTTTTTTTGGGGAAAAAAACAGTTTTGTGTTTTAAAAAAAAACAAAACAGTAAAGTTAGCCCAATGTTTTTGCATATTGTGAAAGATGAAGTTACGCCGAGTAAATAGATACCTAACATGTCCCGCTTCAAAATTGCACACGCTCGTAGAATGGCGCCAATATTCGGCACTTAAAAATCCCCATAGGCGATGCTTGAAATTTTTTTACTGGTTACATGTTTTGAGTTACAGAGGAGGTCTAGTGACAAAATTGTTGCTCTCGCTCCAACGTTCGTGGCGATACCTCACATGTATGGTTTGAACACCGTTTTCATATGTGGGTGGGACTTACGTATGCGTTCGCTTCTGCGTGCAAGCACACGGGGACAGCGGCGCTGTAAAAAAATTTTTTTTTTTTTATTGATAATTATATATATATATTTTTTTTTTTTTACACTTTTTTGAAAAAAAAAATTTTTTGATCACTTTTATTCCTATTACAAGGAATGTAAACATCCCTTGTAATAGGAATATAACATGACAGGTCCTCTTAATAGTGAGATATGGGGTCAATAAGACCCCACATCTCACCACTAGGCTGGGAAGCCTGAAATAAAAAAAATAAATAAAACGATCGCCGCTTCCCAGCCGAAGCGGCGCCGTTTTTTTGAATGGAGAGGCCGGGCGTGACGTCATAACATCGCGCCCGGCCTCCGATGATCATAGAGACTCCGGCGACCATCTGGTCCGCCGGAAATCTCTATGATCTACATCCGGCGCCGGCGGATCCGCTCTCCGCCTCACCGATCGTAACGGTGAGTCGGAACAAGCACCGGAGGGCGGCGGGAGGGGGGGGGACGTCCCCTCTCGCCTCCCATAGGAACGATCAAGCGGCGGAACGGCCGCTATGATCGTTCCTATGGTGTAGAGATTCGCCGGCTGAAACCGGCAATATCAGAATGATGTCTGTAACTACAGGCATCATTCAGATATACCCGCTCAAAGCCCAGGACGTCATATGACGCCCGTGGGCGGCAAGTGGTTAAATAAAAATACCCCTATATTACACAAGCTTAATGTATTCTAGTAAAGTTAGTCTGTAAACTAAGGTCTGTTTTCTTAGTTTATAGCAGTAGTTTGTTATTTTATAAACTTGCAGCAGGCCGTGGCCATCTTAAGTGTGGGCATCTGAAGCCAGACTGTTTTTCTTCCTGGATCTCATCCTTACAGATCTCGCACATGCTCAGTGCAGCACAAGCAGTGTAATAGGTTTCAGGTCAGGTTTCCATAGCAATGGCAGTGTCAGAGGAAGTTGCCGCCCCTTCCCAGAAGGCATTGCAAACAGGAAATGATGCGATGGGCCGCGGCCAGGGAGGAGGAAGTAAAAAATGAATACAGCAGATATACAGTAGGTGCTGAGAAAAAAATAAAAAAATATCCAATTCATTTACAGTGCACAGTTTAGTAAGGGATGCTGAAGAGTTGTAAAAGTGGGTGGAACTCCACTTTAAAGGTTTTTTTTTTCCACAAAAAACAACCATAGTACATATTGTCAGATTGGCTGCTTGTATTACATATTATTTGATCCCTGGTGATCCTGCAAAAATGGCCCTTATTCAGGCACTTCCTGTTGACAATGCTCTGTCCCTATCTCCCAGTTGTTCTCCCAGATCTTTTCTCACTGTAGATGCACCAGTGATTCATCTTAACAGGCAGGCCCCCCAAGCAGATGAACAGTGGTGTGGCTCACTGTCCTGTGTTAGTGGTAATTTGTATCTGCTCTGCCAATCCATATCAGAATAGGTGGATTCCCTCAAAGAGGATCCCTCTATCACTGGGGTAGGCCCCTGCTTTAGTGGTTAAAGAAAATGTCTAGAGCCTTGTGCTTTAGTTTTGATGATTTGTTAGAAGCATCTAAAGTTGTGTTAAGGGACATATGTCTGTATAAATGTGCAGGGCACTTTGGTTGCATGCTTGGGATGCGAAGAAAGCTTCCAAATAGCATCTGATTTGGTTACCCTTTGAGAGAAGATGTCTCTTCAAACCTGCTCTTGACACCGCCATTAGCAATACCACAGGTGGCCAGGGTGAGCTCCCGCCTCTACATAGGAGGTCGGTAGAGAGGGCTGAGGAATCCCACCTTGGTCCTTCATCTACCATTCAATCCATAGGATTCGAAGCCAGAACTCAGCCAACCCCCCTGGTAAGCCTTCTGCATGAAGGTATGTCTCTACTTCTAGAAGTGTGAGTGGGCTGTTTGCACTTCCCCATAGGTCCTTGAGTAGTTTGCCTCCTTGGCATTCAAATGCTTTGGTCACCTTCTATAACTCCCAGGCTAATCCCCTGTGTCTGGCATCTCTTTCAGCCAACCAAACCCCCTTTTTGTAGTGGTAATTCACACTGAATTGTATCTTCACAAGTCTGCCTGGGTTCTTCACACCCTGTGACCCCTTGTTACTACCCTTGTAAAATCTTGCCTTTGAAACAGTACCCTGCATAGACCTACATTCCCACTTTTAGTAGAGTTCTGGGTTTTCAGGGATAAGGTTGTTCTGTTCCTGTCCCTAATAAAGGTCTTGTCTTTGTGGGGTCCTCTAGAGCAGGAGTGTCAAACTCAATTTCATTGCGGGCCACATCAGCATTATGGTTACTCTCAAAGGGCCAGCTGTATGACTAATGCCCCGTACACACGGTCGGACTTTCCAACGTAAAATGTGCGATCGGAGCTTGTTGTCGGAAATTCCGACCGTGTGTAGGCTCCATCGGACAGTTTCCATCGAAATTTCCGTCGCACACAATTTGGGATCTGGTTCTCAAATTTTCCGACAACAAATTCCGATCGTGTGTACACAATTCCGACGCACAAAGTGCCACGCATGCTCGGAATCAAGCAGAAGAGCAGCACTGGCTATTGAACTTCGTTTTTCTCAGCTCCTTGTACGTGTTCACTGTGTTCTTCACGTTCAGAATTTCCGACCAACTTTGTGTGACCGTGTGTATGCAAGACAAGTTTGAGCCAACACCTGTCGGAAAAAATCCATGGATTTTGTTGTGGGAATGTCCGATCAATGTCCGGCCGTGTGTACAGGGCATTAGACTATACAAATTTATCCAGGGCTTTTTGTCTCAGAGAATAGGTGCTAAAACTCAACCCCCTCACCCCCGCCGAACTTCAACGAACAGTGGGTATGGTTAAATTGCAGTGTGTTATGTGTTCAGGAACGCGCTATGTACAGAGTGCTGTTTCAGAGGTGCCCTATGTACAGAGTGCAGAGTTCAGGGGTGCGCTGCGTACAGAGTGCAGGGTTGAGGACTGCACTACATACAGAGTGCGGGGTTTAGGTGTGTTAAGCACAGTGTGCAGGGTTCAGCTCTCTTTCACAGGTTATCCACATTCTCACTCCCACCCACTTCCACGACCTCCGCACCACTCAGCCCCATCCACCACCTCGGCTCACATCTCCCTCCATAGTCCTCATCTCTCCCCCACCCAAAAGCTTTCTCACATCTCCCCTACTCAGCCTGGTTCTAGTACCTCCAGGCAGTGTAGGCAGCTTGAGATCAATGTTTAGCATCTGTGCACCCAGGACACATATGGGGATCACAGTGCAGCTTACCGTGTGTTGCCCCATCCCACACTGCACCTGCATCTCCATCTCCCTTTTCCCTACCATGAGTGCAAGGCAAACAGAGGTCTGTTATAGCCTCTGTTAGAGAGGAAAGCTGTCATTGTAAACACTAAAGGCTTCTGTGCTTACAAGTGACAGTTAGAGCAAGACATCCAGATGATCTCTCTGGACCAAGAAATTCCTGGTGCTACCTATCAGACTCTTGAGGTGAATGGAGGGTTTCTTCCCCTTCTCTGGAGGGACTCCACTTGCGGGTGTGTCCCAATACCTAGGGAGTCAATCCGGTTCCCCTGTACAGAGGGTTCCCACTTTGTCAGCGGACCCTTTTTTACTCAGTAGTCTGACCTGGTCTCCTTTGGACATCATTCAGGTGTTGTGAGCAACACTTCCGGGAAGGTCTGGGACCCTTCCCTGTGACAGGTCAAATAACTTAGTCCCTGTGATGGATGACGTTGAGTGTGCTACGTCTGCACTTTTGTCCTTACAGGCAAGGCAGGCATCATTATGTGGCTCTTCTCCATTGATGGTCTTCACATGGAACAAGGAGGATTTTGTACCTCTGCACTCCTTATCTTCTGCATGGCAGGAAGTATCCATTGCTGGATGGCCCTGTGCTCTCCTGGATTGTCAACAGGCTGAATATGCTGGGGTCCTGTTGCCAGTACCCTCTGCGGGGATACAGTACAGCAAGAGGCCTTCGTGACATCTGACTACTGGAATATAGGTCCTCCTGCAGTGGCTTGTGCGCCCAATGCAAAGAAAGTTCTTCCAGTTACCTTCCCCATTTCTGCCCTTAAAGTGGAGTTCCACCCAAAAAAAAATACTACATGAAAAATTCTAAAAAAAAATACAAAAAAACATTTGGATATTTTTTTTTTTCTACTTACCTCTAAATGCCTGTTGCTAGGGGGTCCCTCGTAGTCTGCCTCTTCCAGTGCCTGGGCTGGTGACATCACTTCCCCCTCGGCACAGGAAGGGCTCCCTCCCTCCTGTCAATCATCTGGGACCCATTACAGGTCCCAAGTGACTGAGCGGCCAGTCACGGCGCGCGGCGCCGCTCGCGCATGCGCAGTGGGTGCCAGGCTTTGAAGCCACAGCCCGGCGCCCACAGTTGCAATGCCGGCGCCACTGAACGGAGGGGGAGACGAGCGGGGCTTCAATCCCCCCGCATCGCTGGACCCTGGGACAGGTAAGTGTCCAATTAAAAGTCAGCAGCTGCAGTATTTGTAGCTGCTGACTTTTAATTTTTTTTTTTTTGACTGGACCTCGGGTGGAACTCCTCTTTAAATTAGAAGTGAAAGCAAATATTTTTTTTAATTTTGGATGAAGTAAGGAAAGGATAGAACTCCTGTTGCTTTCTTTTGTTTTGTTTTTTTTGTTTGTTTTTTTGCCATCTGTATCCCATTGGGTAGACTTCCCTTCACATTTCCATAGCCACAACAGGAAGTGAAAGGAAATCCTTCTAAACAGAGGAAAATTCTTGGTAGTCACCAGAGAGACCAAAACCAATATCTCCAGTGGAAGATTTCCACTCTTATGCCCGTACACACGGTCGGATTTTCCGATGGAAAATGTCCGATCGGAGCATGTTGTCGGAAATTCTGACCGTGTGTGGGCTCCATCTGACATTTTCCATCGGATTTTCCGACACACAAAGTTTGAGAGCAGGATATAAAATTTTCCGACAACAAAATCCGTTGTCGGAAATTCCGATCGTGTGTACACAAATCCGACGGACAAAGTGCCACGCATGCTCAGAATAAATAAAGAGATGAAAGCTATTGGCCACTGCCCCGTTTATAGTCCCGACGTACGCGTTTTACGTCACCGCGTTTAGAACGATCGGATTTTTCCGACAACTTTGTGTGACCGTGTGTATGCAAGACAAGTTTGTGCCAACATCCGTCAGAAAAAATCCTAGGATTTTGTTGTCGGAATGTTCGAACAAAGTCCGACCGTGTGCACGGGGCATAATCCTGTTCTGATGATGACCACTCAAAATTTGGGATTTTCTTTCACTTTCAGTGCTCACTGGGGCAGATAGAAGGTGACACTTCCTAACAGGAACACAGACAGCAATAAAAACCTTTCCGGTGTTCTAATCCCTCTCGACGTTATCTATAACTGTAGCACCCTCATAGTTAGGCTGCTGTTTGGTAAATATTTGAATGTTTGGTAAATTTTAATCTTTTTTGGCTCCTGGCTTTGTAATCATTGCAGCAGTTGATTTCTTTTGGCTCTTCTGAGTTTTACAGACTGCAAGCTTGATTGCTCTCCCCTGCCTTCCAGAAAGTGCTGGAATATAGGAGTGGAGCAAGGCAAATGGATAGCAAGAATATGGTGCTGCAGCCAATCCCTGGGGTGGTGTGCCCAGAAGGTGGCTGAGAAGCACATACATAACCTGAGCTGTAGAACAGCAGGACCTTCCTCTTCAATGGTTTCCAGCTGTTTAAGTAGGGGGTGACTACCCCCTACCTCCATCTGTCCTGCTGTTTCAAGTTAAAGTTAATTGAGGACCTGGCTGTGTCCTTCATCTGAGAGCGTATGGGACACCCTGAAACTTCATCTAAGGATCCAGTCCACATATCTTCACTGAAAGGCACCTGGGAGAAGCTGAATGGGCACAGCTGTTCCCCTGGCCTCTTGAGTACTGCTTTGATGCGAGATTCTAGGGACTGTGTACTATTGGGATTGCTGGGGCTGGTAGTTTTTCTCCTAAGAGGTACATACTGACCAGTCCCACTTAGTTTTGTGGAAAATCTTTAATCCAAGTAGTTCCACTCCTGAGAGGTACATACATTATTCTCCTCTGATTTCTTGAGGAGGACTGTCCTTTAAAGCTGGGTTAAGTAGTTCTCCTCCTGGGGAGTACATACAGTGCCTGGAAAAAGTATTCATGCCCCTTGAAATTTTCCACCTTTTGTCATGTTAAAACCCAAAATGTAAATGTATTTTATTGGGATTTTATGTGATAGACCAACACAAAGTGGCACATAATTGTGAGGTGGAAGGACAACGATAAATGGTTTTCAACATTTTTTACAAATAAATATGTGAAAAGTGTGGCTTGTATTTGTATTCAGCCCTCTTTACTCTGATACCCCTAACTAAAATCTAGTGGAACCAATTGCCTTCAGAAGTCACCTGATTAGTAAATAGAGTCCACCTGTGTGTAAATTAGTCTCAGTGTAAATACAGCTGTTCTGTGAAGCCCTCAGAGGTTTGTTAGAGAACCGTAGTGAACAAACAGCATCATGAAGGCCAAGGAACACACCAGACAGGTTAGGGATAAAGTTGTGGAGAAGTATAAAGCAGGGTTAGGTTATATAAAATATCCCAAGCTTTGAATATCTCACAGTGCACTGTTCAATCCTTCATCCGAAAATGGAAAGAGTATGGCACAACTGCAAACCTACCAAAACATGGCCGTCCACCTAAACTGACAGGCCGGGCAAGGAGAGCATTCATTAGAGAAGAGCCAAGAGGCCCATGATAACTCTGGAGAAGCTGCAGAGATCCACAGCTTAGGTGGGAGAATCTGTCCACAGGACAACTATTGGTTGTGCACTCCACAAATCTGGTCTTTATGGAAGAGTGCAGGGGCGGAACTACCACCATAGCGACCCATGCAGGCGCTATGGGGCCCACAGCCGAGTGGGGCCCGGTGAGGATGAGAGCACCTCCGGCACAGTGTCCCAGCAGGGAAAGAGAGAGGAGAGGAAGAGGCAAGCTGTCCGTATCAGCAGAGAGCTGAATTGCCCGATGTAATAGCTTTCATTAGAACTTCCAGTGTTCCCGGGACTCACGTCACATAGCTCCACCTCTTGGCCTGGTGTCAGGGTAGAGCATATAACAGGTAACAGTTCAGGTATTCTGATTATGCAAAGAGTTCAAAGAACAAGAGCACATACCATGAGCAGAGCAGGTCAGCTGGGACTTGTAGTTCACCGCTGTAGCTGTAGGTAGATGTTTGCTGGACCTTGTAGTTCACCGCTGCAGATGAGGATTGATGGTGTCTGGTGTTTGTAGTTCACCGCTGCAGGTGGAGGATAGATGTCTGGTGCTTGTAGTTCACTGCTGCAGATGAAGGTACTAGTGGTATCAGGCAAAAACGTAGTCTAGGCAAGCTGGGTCATACACAGGAAGATCAGAGTCCAAACGGTACCGAATCAGAAGCAAGCAAACAGGGTCAAACGAGCCGGGTCATACACGAAATACACAGAGCAGATATCAACTGGATCAAACACAGGTAAACTCTAACACGAGCAATGATTGAATGCTGATGCATGTTATTTAAAGGTGAGCTGGCCAATCATTGTTGTTTCCCAGGTAAAGGCTGTGTCAGGTGAGTTGTGCTGGGTCCTAAAGGGATCCTAGTACTGACAGTACCCCCCCTTTCTCGAGGGGTTGCTCCTGCACCCCCAGGCTTACTTGGATAACGAAGATGAAACTTCTTCTTAAGTCGGTCAGCATGAAGATCACGAGCTGGGACCCAAGATCGATCCTCTGGGCCGAAACCTTTCCAATGAACGAGATATTGTAAGGAATTGCGCACTCGTCTGGAATCAAGAATAAATGCCACTTCATATTCCTGACTGTCCAACACATCCACAGGTTCTGGTTCATTTACTTGGAGGCTGGAATGAACAGGTTTCAACAATGAAACATGAAAGACATTTGGAATGCGCATGGATGGGGGGAGTTTTAATCTATAGGATACAGGATTAACAATCTCCGAAATTTCATAGGGCCCGATGAATTTTGGGCCAAGTTTTTTAGATGGAACATGCAGGGACAGATTCCTGGATGATAGCCACACTTTGTCACCAACTTTATATCCTGGTGCCTTTGAGCGCCTCTTGTCCGCCATTTTCTTAAAAGCCAGCACAGAGCGAGAAATAGCATGATTAACATCGGACCAGATTTTGGAGAAATTTTCTATTGTGGTGTTGGCATCTGGCACATCAGAGGGTGGAAGATCAAAGGAGCACACACGAGGATGCAACCCGTAAACACAGAAGAAAGGAGAGGTCCCTGTAGATGTGCTGGCACAATTATTAAAGGCAAACTCTGCCCATGGCAGGACGTTGACCCACTCCACCTCATCATTGGCCATCAGACAACGTACCATCTTCTCTAGAGTCTGATTAGTCCTTTCTGTTTGGCCGTTTGTCTCAGGATGATATGCTGAAGAATATGATAACTTAATCCCCAGCTGAGAGCAAAGGGCCTTCCAAAACTGGGCTATAAACTGAGAGCCACGGTCTGAGACAATGTTGATTGGTGCCCCATGGAGCCTGAAAACATGTTTAATGAATAAAGATGCCAGTTCTTTAGCAGATGGAAGTTTCGGAAGCGGAACAAAGTGGGCCATTTTACTGAACCTGTCTACCACCACCCAGATCGTGGAACATCCCTGGGACGGAGGCAAGTCAGTGATAAAGTCCATAGATAAATGGGTCCAGGGACAGGTAGGTATTGGTAGAGGACGTAGGAGACCAGGCGGCTTAGAGGTACTGCTCTTGCTTCTGGCACAAACTTCACAGGCCTGGACGAAGGCTAACACATCCTGCCTAATCGATGGCCACCAGAGGTTGCGAGAGATAATCTCAAAAGTTTGTCTAAACCCCGGATGTGCTGCAGGTTTTGATGCATGTACCTGCTGCAATACCTGCAAACGAAGAGCCAGGGGCACAAAAAGCATACCGGAGGGAGTGGAGGGAGGGGCTTCAGCCTGTGCAGGTAACAAGGCCTCAGAGATGTCAGTCTGGGTGAAAGCCAAAATCCTATCCTCAGAGATAATGGGTTGTGGAGGAAGCGGAGGAGGAGACTCTGAAAGAAAGCTGCGAGACAAGGCGTCAGCCTTAATGTTTCTTGGTCCTGGTAAATATGAAATTGTGAAGTCAAATCTGGAGAAGAACAATGACCACCTGGCTTGACGTGAGTTCAGTCTTTTAGCAGAACGGATGTATTCAAGGTTTTTGTGGTCAGTCAGAACTATGAATGGATAGCGAGCTCCCTCCAGCCAATGTCTCCATTCCTCCAAAGCGAGCTTTATGGCTAGAAGTTCTCTGTTGCCTATATCATAATTGCGCTCTGCTGGGGAATATTTCCGAGACAAGAAGGCACAGGGGTGGATGGCGGCATTTACAGGATCCTTTTGTGACAAAAGTGCCCCTACCCCTACTTCAGATGCATCTACCTCCACAATAAAAGGTAGCTCAGGAACAGGATGGCGTAGGATTGGTGCAGAGGTAAAGGCTTTCTTTAACTGAGTGAAGGCTGCCTGGGCTTCAGTAGTCCATTTAAAGGTAGTCGGAGTCTTCCTGGTGAGAGAGGTGATGGGATGTGCAATGGTGGCAAAGTTCTTAATGAATTTTCGATAGAAATTTGCAAAGCCCAGGAAGCGCTGAACTGCCTTCAGGTCTGAAGGTGGTGCCCAGTCTAAAATGGCTTGAATCTTGGCTGGATCCATGGTGAGGCCTGTGTCAGAAATTAGGTAGCCTAGGAAAGGTACTTGTTTAACATGGAATGAACATTTCTCAGGCTTTACAAAAAGGGAGTGAGTCTTTAATCGGGCCAATACTGAGCAGACATGTTTCTGATGTATTTCAAGATTGGGAGAATATATCAAAATGTCATCTAAATATACAAGCATGAAGCGACCCAACATGTCACGGAAAATGTCATTCATAAAGTTCTGAAAGACAGCTGGTGCATTTCTGAGACCGAAAGGCATGACAAGACATTCATAATGACCATCCTTGGTGTTAAAGGCTGTCTTCCACTCGTCGCCTGCACGTATGCGCACCAGATTATAAGCTCCCCTTAAGTCCAGTTTGGAGAAGATTTTGGCTCCCTGGATTTGAGAGAACAATTCTGTGATGAGAGGAAGAGGATACCGATTGGGAACAGTTATTTTATTTAGACCTCTGTAATCAACACAAAGTCTCAGTCCCCCATCCTTCTTTGGGACAAAGAAGCATCCTGCTCCTGCGGGAGAAGTGGAGGGACGGATGAAACCCTTAGCTAGGTTTTCCTGGATGTATTCTTGCAAGGCAAGATTCTCTGGCTCAGACAGTGGAAAGACTCTCCCTCGTGGAGGTGTAGTGTCAGGCAAGAGGTCAATGGGACAATCATAACTGCGATGAGGTGGTAAAGTGTCAGCAATCCCTTTAGAAAACACATCCCGAAAGTCCTTATAACAAAGTGGAATCTGTTCCATTCCCACTTGACAGGTAGCCAGTCGAACAGGGTGCTGGATGCAGTTCTTTTTACACTGATTGGACCAAGCCAGAATATCTCCTGTTCGCCAGTCAATTACAGGATTGTGCTTCTGAAGCCAAGGGAGGCCTAGGATCAAAGGAGTGGATGGAGAGTCAATAACAAGACATGAAGTCTTCTCCCAATGCAAAGCCCCCAATTGTAACTGGAAAGGCTTCGTGGCTTGGAGCACTAGATCTTGTGAGAGAGGACGATTATCCACGGAAATCAGGCGGACTGGGCAATCTAGAGCATGAGTTTCCAAGGACAAAGAGGTAATCAGAGTCTTATCAATAAAATTCTCAGCGGCTCCAGAATCTACCAAGGCCAGCAGTTCATGAGCTCCTGTCCCAAAGTGAACGACAGCGGGTAAAAGAATATGCTTGTCCCCCTGGGGAGATGAGAGCAGACCTAAGGTAACCTCCCCGCAATTACCTAGGTCCTGGAGTTTCCCGGACGTGTAGGGCACGAACGGAGCATATGACCCTTGAGGCCACAATACAAGCAGAGACCCATGTTACGCCGGCGCGTGTGTTCCTGGGCAGATAACCGGGTGGAACCTATCTGCATAGGTTCTTCCTCAGATTTGGCACTGGAGGTGGAATAGTCAGGCGGCAAGGGAGGTATATAGTTTGCCACAGCTGTAGTTTGTTCTCGTCTCCTCTCTCGCTGGCGGCGGTCAATTCTAATGGCTAGACTCATAGCCTCCTCCAGTGAGGCTGGGTAGGAGAAGTTGACCAGAGCATCCTTAATTGCATCTGAAAGGCCCATTCTAAACTGGCTGCGGAGTGCTGCATCATTCCAGCCAGATTCCGGGGCCCACCTGCGAAACTCTGAGCAATACATTTCAGCTGTGGTAGTTCCTTGCTTTAAGTTACGCAGAGTTGATTCTGCAGTAGCAGCACGATCTGGATCATCATAAAGCAACCCTAGGGCTTCAAAGAAGGCATCTACTGTTAGCAAGGCTGGATGGTTTGGTTCCAGGTTAAAGGCCCAAGCCTGGGGGTCACCCTGTAGTAGAGAGATAATGATTTGAACCCTCTGAGTTTCAGGGCCAGACGAGGATGGCCTTAACTTGAAATATAATTTGCAGCTGTTTTTAAAGTTGCAAAACCCTTTACGGTCACCAGAAAACCGGTCAGGCAAAGGAATTTTTGGTTCAGATGGAGTTTTTGTAGCAGTGGTAATAGAAGGAGATTGCACCTTGGTGAGCTCTGTGGCCATTTCCTGAACTTGATGGGATAAGCGGCAAAGTTCCTGTGCAAACAACTGAGCCTGCTCAGGATCCATGATAGGTTTCCTTTATTATGTATGGCTCGTGTTAATGTCAGGGTAGAGCATATAACAGGTAACAGTTCAGGTATTCTGATTATGCAAAGAGTTCAAAGAACAAGAGCACATACCATGAGCAGAGCAGGTCAGCTGGGACTTGTAGTTCACCGCTGTAGCTGTAGGTAGATGTTTGCTGGACCTTGTAGTTCACCGCTGCAGATGAGGATTGATGGTGTCTGGTGTTTGTAGTTCACCGCTGCAGGTGGAGGATAGATGTCTGGTGCTTGTAGTTCACTGCTGCAGATGAAGGTACTAGTGGTATCAGGCAAAAACGTAGTCTAGGCAAGCTGGGTCATACACAGGAAGATCAGAGTCCAAACGGTACCGAATCAGAAGCAAGCAAACAGGGTCAAACGAGCCGGGTCATACACGAAATACACAGAGCAGATATCAACTGGATCAAACACAGGTAAACTCTAACACGAGCAATGATTGAATGCTGATGCATGTTATTTAAAGGTGAGCTGGCCAATCATTGTTGTTTCCCAGGTAAAGGCTGTGTCAGGTGAGTTGTGCTGGGTCCTAAAGGGATCCTAGTACTGACACCTGGCACCTTTGATAGACAGAACGCCAATCCAATGCGGGATGTGTGACGTCATCAAAGGCGTCGGGCCCAGAGGTGGGGCTATGTGACGATGAGCCCCGGGAAGACGGGAAATTCAAATGAAAGCTATTACAGTGGGCAATCCTGCTCTCTGCTGACCCGGGTGGCTTGCCTCTTCCTCTGCACAGGTGAGGTTGCATGGGGCACAGGCAGACCAGGCTGTATTGGGCACAGGCAACACTGCATTGGGCACAGGTCACGCTGTATGTGGCACAGGTCACGCTGCATTGACACTAGGGCAGCTGTGGGGGGGGGGCTGTTTGCAGGGGGGCCCCATACAACATTTTGCTATGGGGCCCTGCTATTTCTAGTTATGCCCCTGGAAGAGTGGCAAGAAGAAAACCATTTGCAGTTTGCGAGAAGCCATGTAAGGGACACAGCAAACATGTGGAAGAAGGTGCTCTGATCAGGTGAGACCAAAATTGAAGTTTTTGGCCTAAAAGCAAAACGCTATGTGTGGTAGAAAACTAACACTGCACATCATCCTGAACACACCATCCCCACCGTGAAACATGGTGGTGGCAGCATCATGTGGTGGGGATGCTTTTCTTCAGCAGGGACAGGGAAGCTGGTCAGAGTTGATGTGAAGATGGATGGAGACAAATACAGGACAATCTTAGAAGAAAACCTGTTAGAGTCTGCAAAAGACTTGAGACTGGGGTGGAGGTTCACCTTCCAGGAGGACAACGACCCGAAACATACAGCCAGAGCTACAATGGAATGGTTTAGATCAAAGCATATTCATGTGTTAGAATGGCCCAGTCACAGTCCAGACCTAAATCCAATTGAGAATCTGTGGCAAGACTTGAAAATTGCTGTTCACAGACGCTCTCTATCCAAATCCAAATATCACTCTCTAGATGTGCAAAGCTGGTAGAGACGTACCCAAGAAAGCCTTGCAGCTGTAATTGGAGAGAAAGGGGGTTCTACAAAGTATTGACTCAGAGGGGCCTGAATACAAATGCACACCACACTGTTCACATATTTTTTTGTAAAAATTAAAAAAAAAACATTTATCATTTTCCTTCCATGTCACAATTATGTGCCACTTTGTGTTGGTCTATCACATAAAATCCCAGTAAAATACATTTACGTTTTTGGTTGTAACATGACAAAATGTTGAAATTTTCAAGGGGTATGAATACTTTTTCAAGGCTCTGTACCTCTGACCTCTACTAGTCTCTCACGGGAAGACTGTGTTCTGAGCCGAGCGGAAGAACCGTTCCTAAAGTTTACAAAATAGAGAAGAGTATTCTCTTGTTTCCGTTAGTGGTCCTGGAGTATCCCATACTACCCTACACCCCATCCAAGTTATTCAACAATAAAACCACAAAAAGACCCTAGACTAGAATAGATCCCCTAGACGCCTCTTTGTGCCAATGTGCCAGGCCTGTGCTCTATGAATGCTGGCAGCCTCTGCACTAGCGAAGGAGAACCCTGGTCATCATCATCTGTGCTGGAAGTGTACAGTGACTGTGCCTTTTACCATCATGAGCCAGTTGCCCTTCCAGAGGTACCGCTACAAAACTAAAAAAAAAATTGCCTTCATTAATCAGGTCAACATTCTTAGCTGTGCGGCTAAAATTCCTGTCCCTCGTTGCTCAGTTGAGGTTGTTTCTCTACATCAGGGTGGGCCAGAACCAAGGGCTTAGAACCATGTTTTCTGGATCAAGGTTAGAAAGGTTTGTAGAGTCACCACTGTCAGGCCCAGTGACACTTTTAGGTGTTTAGGTAGATGGGTCATTGCTCATCCTCATGTTCTTCTGGTGTCATGTGCATCAGTCTGGGTTGTTGTGTGCCCTCATCTCTGCCCAACTTTGTACAGGGGGTCTTTTGTTCACCGTGCTCCCTCAGTCTGACCTTAAGAGGGGTACTCTTAGCATGTTTTTTTATAACAACCTCAAGATTTATTTGTCAATCTGTTGGGATAGCATGTAGGGTAGGTAGGCGGGTGACACTCCCTCTATGTTCCTCTCATTATTGGGCACCAAGCAAGGGTCCCTTGAGAGGCCTACCCCAGGGTGTTTTTTTTTTGGGGTTATGCTAGGAACAGGGTCACTGCCTTACACATGGTGTACCTTTATTTAAATGGATGGCATGCAGAGCCCTTGCCCTCTCCACCTGTCCAGCTTATCACAGCTACCTCACTCCCAGTAAGGGTATGAGGTCCCGCCGTGCACCTAGTGTGGACTCCATATGCACACTTCAATAACTCTTCCTCTCCTGTATCTGTGCAAAGGATGAGGGCCTCAGCGGTGCAGATCTGTTCCTGTAGCTATGGGAGGTGGATCTCCGCTGAAAGAGTGCCGACAATATCTCCCTCGCTGCAAGAGGTTATCTCACCCATCACATGTACACGCTTACAACAGGCTGCATGTGAAACTTTCGTTACCCTTAGTAACCACTGTACCTTCACTCTGCATTAACTCTTGTACCGTTATCTTCACACCCCAATGTTCGTAGCGACCTGAGCTGTAGACTATATGTGGTGCCGGTTATTTGCATGACACCCCTTTAGTAACTTCAGACCAGGCAAAGGCAAAGTTTCAAACGTTTTACTTGAGTAAATTAACATGATGACATGCATTGATAACAATTCAATAATAAATACAGTCCTAATCCCTAACTCAGGCTTGTGGCTGCCCCAGTGTACCTGCATAGGAATGAGTCCATTCTTGGAAAAGTCCATGGTTGGTGTGTTCAGAAACCATGGTTGGTGTGTTCAGAAACCATGGTTGGTGTGTTCCTGGGTAGTGGGAACTCCATCTTTGGCATATCATCCGACTTCCAGATTTTGACAAAACGGCAGCAAGAACTCACCTAAGCCCTGTAGACCGTCTAGTTGGTCTAGTTGCTCTTTTTTCAAGTCATGTTGTTCCACCTGTTTTGGTGGTTTGCTGATGGGTTCCCACAGCCTTGTGCTGACTCAGGCTCAATGTTCCTTAGGTAGTATCATTACCTTTGGTAATAGCATCTCTGGTCTTGAGTACCAGCTTCATCCTCTGTTCTCCCCTTGGTTATGGTAGTTCCAAGCTTAGGCGTTAGTCTTTTAGGTACCTCCATACAGTTTCCAATACCTTGGGGCTGTCCAAGGCTGTTGCACACCCCTCAGTTGGAGTGCTTTTGGACACCCTGACTGTTTTTATATTCCTGTGTCCCTCAATGGACGATGAAGAAAATACTATTTTTTGTACTTACCCTAAAATCTTTTTCTTCATGTTGGGTGAGGGACACTGGACCCGCCTTTTTCCTGGTCCTGTGTATTGTGTTCTCACGCCCTCTTGCTGAGTAGAGGAGGGTTTTTACAGGCGGCCGGCCGACCACTTTTCTGTTTGCCATTGTCCCCGCTTCCTGTAGGCAGCAGTATAACCCGACTGTTTTTGAATTCCGTTGTCCCTCAAAGTATTTGAAGAAAAATATTTTACGCTACAAAAATCTTATTAAAAAAAAGGTCAGTCGTTTTCAATACACAATGATTGTACTGAGAAGAAACATACACTATATTACCAAAAGTATTGTGACGCCTGCCTTTATAGGCACATGAACTTTAATGGCACCCCAGTCAATATTGAGTTGGCCCACCCTTTGCAGCTATAACAGCTTCAACTCTTCTGGGAAGTCTGTCCACAAGGTTTAGGAGTGTGTCTATGGGAATGTTTGACCATTCTTCCAGAAGCGCATTTGTGAGGTCAGGCACTGATGTTGGAGAGAACGTCTGGCTCGCAGTCTCCACTCTAATTCATCCAAAAGGTGTTCTATCGGGTTGAGGCCAGGACTCTGCACAGGCCAGTCAAGTTCTTCCACCCCAAACTCGCTCATCCATGTCTTTATGGATTTTGTCCACTGGACTAAATCATTTGGTGGAGGGGGGATTATGGTGGGGGGCTGTTTTTCAGGGGTTGGGCTTCGCCCCTTAGTTCCAGTGAAGTGAACTCTTAAGGCGTCAGCATACCAAGACATTTTGGACAATTTCATGCTCCCAAGGTTGTAGGAACAGTTTGGGGACGGCCCCTTCCTGTTCCAACATGACTGCACACCAGTGCACAAAGCAAGGTCCATAAACACATGGATGAGCGAGTTTGGGTGGAGGAACTTGACGGGGATGACCTCAACACCTTTGGGATAAATTAGAGCGGAGACTGGGAGCCAGGTCTTCTCGTCCAACATTAGTGCCTGACCTCACAAATGCACTCCTGGAAGAATGGTCAAACATTCCCATAGACACACTCCTAAACCTTGTGGACGGCCTTCCCAGAAGAGTTGAAGCTGTTATAGCTGCAAATGGTGGGCCAACTCAGTATTGAACCCTACGGACTAAGAATGGGATGTCATTAAAGTTCATGTGCGTGCAAAGGCAGGCGTCCCAATACTTTTGGTAATATAGTGCAGCTTTCTTGAATTTAAATTGACGCAGGTCTGTGTCTATAGCCAAATATCTCCTTAATTCACTCTTAAACTCTTCTTTGTAAACCTACACAGTGTTTTTGGATGCCATTTGCCTCTGTGGAACACCTCCCTATTCCTGTTGCTATGGAAGGCGAAAGCTTGCGCATATTCAAATAAGCTATGCTGATTTTGTGGAAGGACGACCAATGTATCATATAGATTTGTCATCTACAGCAAAGCAAACTCATCCTATAAATAGACTGTGTGTCCAGAGCGTATTCAGTATCAGAAGACGTGACGCCGACCACCATGAAGGACAATGTGATGATGGGTGTGCACTTCTTCTATTTCGTTTTTCAGCTCGCCCTTGCCTCGAATTGCGGAGAAATGAGAGATGATGTGGAATTCAGTTCACCTGGAGATTTCATCCTCGGAGGTTTATTCACTGTCCACAATGCAGACGTCTCCACGCGATCCGCACCTCTGATTGACATTTGTGAAAGGTTAGAACATTTTCACTTTGTTTGGACTTTCATGGCAACTCTAAACCCTGATATTGAAAAAACTGACTTTGAGAGGATGGGAATAAGATCAGCAACTGATATGTGTGACTTTAGTAGATATTAAAGAGTAACTCCACTTTTTTGAGAAAAACCCCCTCCTCTCTGGGTGGTCTCTGTACATTGCAGGGATTGTAACAAACTTTGTTGCAGGTTCCGACCTTTTGTTATTATGAAGAAATCCCTGTGTGTGTTTGTCTGTATCCATGCGGGAAAGGGAGTGTAATGGGAGTGGTTTCATAATGATCAATCAGCTGCTTCACCTGCAGAGGTGACAGAGGCTCTTTACCACGTAAACAGAAAGAGCCATTGATCGGCTCTGACAGACGCGGGTAGAGGAGAACCGATCGGCTGCTCTCCTGATGGAGGGGGGGGGGTCTGTGCTGAATGTTTATCAGCGCAGCCCCCCCTCAGATGTCCACCCAGGACCACCAGGTATGCCACCCTATACCACCAGGGAAATGCCAATCAGTGCCCAGGCAGCTGCCAATCAGTGCCCATCCCCAATGCCTGCCAGTGCCAGTGCCATCAGTAATGCCTTTCAATCTATCAGTGCCGCATATCAGTGCCCATCAGTGCTGCCTATCAGTGCCAGCCATAAGTACCCATCAGTGCAGCCTTTCAGTGCCCAACAGTATCGCCTTTCAGTGCCCATCAATGCCCACCAGTGCCACCCATGAGTGCCCATCAGTGCCGCCTATCAATGCCCATCAGTGCTGCATATCAGTGCCGCCTACCAGTACCCATCAGTGCCGCCTACCACTGCCCATCGTCAATGCCCGTCAGTGCCCGTCAGTGCCACCTAATTGGTGCCACCTCATCGGTGCCACCTATCAGTGCCCACCATCAGTGCCACCTCATTGGTGCCACCTCATCGGTGCTGCCTTATCAGTGCCCGTCAGTGCCGCCTAATCAGTGCCCATCAGTGCCACCTCATTGGTGCCACCTCATCGGTGCCGCCTATCAGTGCCCATCAGTGCCACCTCATCGGTGCCGCCTATCAGTGCCCGTCAGTGCCGCCTAATTGGTGCCATCTCATCGGTGCCGCCTTATCGCTGCCCGTCAGTGCCGCCTAATCAGTGCCCATCAGTGAAGGAGAAAACGTACTTATTTACAAAATTTTATAACAGAAACAAAAGAAAAACTTTTTTTTTCCAAAATTTTAGTTTTTTTTTTTATTTGTTTAGCAAAAAATAAAAACCGCAGAAGTGATCAAATACCACCAAAAGAAAGCTCTATTTGTAGGAACAAAATGATAAAAATTCTGTTTGGGTACAGCGTTGTATGACCGCGCAATTGTCATTTAAACAGTGACAGCGCTGAAAGCTGAAAATTGGCCTGGGCAGGAAGGGGGTATAAGTGCCTCGGTATTGAGGTGGTTAAAGACGGCCCTGACTGGGGGTGACATTAACAATGAATGTCATTCCAAGCGTGACAGACATTTTTTTTTTTTGCGTATTTTATGAACACATACAAATTTGTGCAGTTTTATGTGCATTCACATGATACACAAGTATATATATGCAATCTAGTTTGCTACAACACTCTGTATCATATAAAAACGCCTTTGTTTCTTAAAAAAAATACTTTTTCAATTTTTTGTTTTTTTATCTTTTGTTGAACGTACTGTATGTCCCGGTGATCTTCTGCAGCCTCTTTGCTGCCACTTTTTATCCACATGTACTCCCGCTGATGGCAACAACAGTGGTAATGCATGTTGCAGTGGCCACTTGTGGTTTCTACCCGGTGTGGCAGGGTGACAACGCGGGAACACAGCTGGGAGACAGGGACAAAGCCGTGTCACCCTATAACAGGAAGTGCCTGAACAAGGACCTTCATGGCAGGATCAGCAAGTATTATTTTCATGAAAGCTGCAGGGTTAAAAAAAAAAAATGTAAATGACTATTGAAAAGGCAATAACACAGTACATTTTGTATGGGGTTTTAATGTTTAAGGTTTACACACACCCAGAAGTCTTTTTTTATAAATGTTTTTATCTAAAATGTACACGTTTTTCTGATTGGATTTAATTGGAAAATTCTAACTAAATTCTGAGTAAGGCTTCATTCACACGGGTGATTCAGTGAATGAATGACAAGCTGACAGCGGGCAGGTATAGCAAATATACCAGGTATAGTAAATCATATTTTGTTGCTTTGCAGCCTGAAATGAAGACAGATATAGTTTTTGTTTTATCCAGCTGTATTTACTCAGTGCAACTTATAACATCCAAGTGAAAGATATAACACCAACATGTCAGAATCAAATGTTTAAATAAAAGTGCTGCACTTTTATTTAAACACATTTTGTGCCTGATATTTGGGTTAGAGCGCTCAGCTGCTGGCTATTTTATGCACTAAGCATAAAAACAGAACCACAGAGTCTGCAGAACCGCTCAAGTTCAGTTACATTTGATGGTTACCGTTTGTGGACTGCAGTCTTCAAGTCATTCCACAGATTTTCAACAGGGTTTAAGTCTGGGCTCTGACTAGGCCATGCAAGGACATTCACTGCCTTCAACCACTGTGTGCTCATTGGTGGACATTCCTCGCCTTCTCCTCAAACCACTGTGTGCTCATTGGTGGACATTCCCCGCCTTCTCTTCCAAACCACTGTGTGCTCATTGGTGGACATTCCCAACCTTCTCCTCCATCCACTGTGTGCTCATTTTTGGACATTCACCGCCTTCTCCTCCCACCACTGTGTGCTCATTGGTGGACATTCCCCACCTTCTCCTCCAACCACTGTGTGCTCATTTTTGGACATTCACCGCCTTTTCCTCCCACCACTGTGTGCTCATTGGTGGACATTCACCGCCTTCTCCTCCCACCACTGTGTGCTCATTGGTGGACATTCCCCGTCTTCTCCTTCATCCACTGTGTGCTCATTGATGGACATTTACTGCCTTCTCCTCCATCCACTGTGTGCTCATTGGTGGACATTCCCCACCTTCTCCTCCATCCACTGTGTGCTCATTGGTGGACATTCACTGCCTTCTCCTCCAACCACTGTGTGCTCATTGGTGGACATTCCCTGCCTTCTCCTCCAACCACTGTGTGCTCATTGGTGGACATTCCCTGCCTTCTCCTCCATCCACTGTGTGCTCATTGGTGGACATTCCCTGCCTTCTCCTCCATCCACTGTGTGCTCATTGGTGGACATTCCCCACCTTCTCCTCCAACCACTGTGTGCTCATTTTTGGACATTCACCGCCTTCTCCTCCCACCACTGTGTGCTCATTGGTGGACATTTACCGCCTTCTCCTCCCACACTGTGTGCTCATTGGTGGACATTCCCCGCCTTCTCCTCCAACCACTGTGTGCTTATTGGTGGACATTACCCGACTTCTCTTCCAACCACTGTGTGCTCATTGGTGGACATTCCCTGCCTTCTCCTCCATCCACTGTGTGCTCATTGGTGGACATTTACCGCCTTCTCCTCCCACCACTGTATGCTCATTGGTGGACATTCACCGCTTTCTCCTCCCACCACTGTGTGCTCATTGGTGGACATTCACCGCCTTCTCCTCCAACCACTGTGTGCTCATTGGTGGACATTTCCCGCCTTCTCCTCCAACCACTGTGTGCTCATTGGTGGACATTCCTGCCTTCTCCTCCAACCACTGTGTGCTCATTGGTGGACATTCCATGCCTTCTTCTCCAACCACCGTGTGCTCATTGGTGGACATATCCCCTGCCTTCTCCTCCAACCACTGCATGCTCATTGGTGGACATTCACCGCCTTCTACTCCAACCACTGTATGCTCATTGGTGGACATTTCCCGCCTTCTCCTCCAACCACTGTGTGCTCATTGGTCGACATTCCCCCGCCTTCTCCTCCATCCAGTGTGTGCTCATTGGTGGACATTCCCTGCCTTCTCCTCCAACCACTGTGTGCTCATTGGTGGACATTCCCTGTCTTCTCCTCAATCCACTGTGTGCTCATTGGTGAACACTCCCGCCTTCTCCTCCAACCACTGTGTGCTCATTGGTAGACATATCCCCTGTCTCATTGGTGGACATTCTCCGACTTCTCCTCCAACCACTGTGTGCTCATTGGTAGACATATCCCCTGTCTCATTGGTGGACATTCACTGCCTTCTCCTCCAACCACTGTGTGATCATTGGTGGACATTCCCCCGGCTTCTCCTCCAACCACTGTGTGCTCATTGGTGGACAAATTACCACCTTCTCCTCCAACCGCTGTGTGCTCATTGATGGAAAAATTACCGCCTTCTCCTCCAACCACTGTGTGCTTATTGGTGGACATTCCCGTCTTCTCCTCCAACCACTGTGTGCTCATTGGGGACATTCCCCGCCTTCTCCTCCAACCACTGTGTGCTCATTGGTGGACATTCCCGCCTTCTCCTCCAACCACTGTGTGCTCATTGGTGGACATTTCCACCTTCTCCTCCAACCACTGTGTGCTCATTGGTGGACATTCCCCTCCTTCTCCTCTAACCACTGCATGCTCATTGTTGGACATTCCCCACCTTCTCCTCCATCCACTGTGTGCTCATTGGTGGACATTCACTGCCTTCTCCAACCACTGTGTGCTCATTGGCAGACATTCCCCGCCTTCTCCTCCAACCACTGTGTGCTCATTGGTGGACATTCCCTGCCTTCTCCTCCAACCACTGTGTGCTCATTGGTGGACATTCCCCGCCTTCTCTTCCAACCCCAAAATTTGTATTCGTTATGTTCACTAACAGCCACATTTGAAAGGAAATTGTAGTACCTATAATTTGATAGTTATTATTAGTTAGTTAGCTAGTTATTATTTTGGATTTTTTAATTTTCTAATTTTCAGATATTCTAATTTTCGGATTTTCGTTCTTATTTTCGGATTTTTGTTCTTATTTTTGGATTTTCAGATTTTCCAGATTTTCAGATTTTCGAATTTCCGAATTTTCGGATTTTTAAATTTCACAATTTGCGAATTTATGAATTTCCCAATTTTCGGATTTTTGAATTTCGAATTTTTCCGAAGTTACAAATTTATTATAAATAATGAATTTCGATCAAAATGAATGACCCAAAAAATGAAAAAAACAAAACAAAAACGAATGAAACGAAAACTAACACATTTTTCGGCAGTGGACATGTCTAAGGAGCACACAGTGGTTGGAGGAGAAGGCAGGGAATGTCCACCAATGAGCACACAGTGGTTGGAGGAGAAGGTGGTGAATGTCCACTAATGAGCACACAGTGGTTGGAGGAGAAGGTGGTGAATGTCCACTAATGAGCACACAGTGGTTGGAGGAGAAGGCACAGGATGTCCACCAATGAGCACACAGTGGTTGGAGGAGAAGGCAGTAAATGTCCACCAATGAGCACACAGTGGTTGGAGGAGAAGGTGGTGAATGTCCACTAATGAGCACACAGTGGTTGGAGGAGAAGGCACGGAATTTCCACCAATGAGCACACAGTGGTTGGAGGAGAAGGCACGGAATGTCCACCAATGAGCACACAGTGGTTGGAGGAGAAGGCACAGGATGTCCACCAATGAGCACACAGTGGTTGGAGGAGAAGGCAGTAAATGTCCACCAATGAGCACACAGTGGTTGGAGGAGAAGGTAGGGAATGTCCACCAATGAGCACACAGTGGTTGGAGGAGAAAGCAGGGAATGTCCACCAATGAACACACAGTGGTTGGAGTAGAAGGCGGTGAATGTCCTTGCATGGCCTAGTCAGAGCCTAGACTTAAACCCCATTGAAAATCTGTGGAATGACTTGAAGACTGCAGTCCACAAACGGTAGCCATCAAATGTAATTGAACTTGAGCGGTTCTGTAAAGACTGCTGTCAGCTTGTCAGCCAGCATTTTAGGACTGCAAACGCCAAGATAGCAAATTCCCCAAACTTCTGTTGAAAGCCCTTTGCTAAAAGAGATATAATGGCAGATTACCATGAAATATGTGTCTGATTCTGTTACTAGCTTACTTGACCAACCCCCCGCCCCCCTTTCACCTTTTTTGTTTTTGTCTATATTAAGGTCCTCCTTTAACCCCTATCAGTTTCACATACTTCAGGCAATAAGGTTGGCCATCAAGGAGATCAATAACTCCACCATACTTCTCCCCAATATTACGCTGGGCTACGAGATCTTTGACACCTGCTCGGAATCCGCCAACATATATGGAACTCTGAGAGTACTTTCCCACTGCTCACAGCCTTATCTCAAGATTCAGAACAACTTCACCGACTACAAACCCAACATCATCGCCTTGGTCGGTCCAGACAGCAGCAGTTATTCTTTTGTGACCGCCAGTGTGATGGGCTTGTTCCTCATACCTGAGGTAAGAACTGTCCATGTAGGTCTACTTATTGCTTGTAGCACTTGTAGTCTCTTGAAGGCTGACAGAATCTTTCTTGCCATTGTTGGCATCTCCACAATGTTGAAAATGTTTTTTGATTATCAGTGGAATATTTAGGGCATGTTGATGATGTTGATGTAATGTTGGCAGACGTTTAGAAGGTGGTCCAAGCCCAGCCTGTATTAAACATCTAGAAATGTTGCGATGACCTAAAAGGGTTAACCTGCTTTCAAAGATCATCCAAGGCACTGCTGCCTCTGCTACTGTGGTCTCACCAGATATGGGCTGAGATTTGGTGATGTCACTACTGTGCTGCTCACTGTTCTCCTTGCTGGAGAGGAAGCTGTAGTTCAAGCATCTCACAGCTTTTGCTGCATTCATTCTACAAATCAGATGAAATCAGATGCAAATCCTCCACCTCTCCTGTTGCTTCTTGATCATTACCTCATTAGTCATCCAGGACTGCTGTTAGAAATCACGGGGCCCCATACAGCCTACCTGACAGGGCCCCCCCCCGCCAGAAAGTGACTGAAGACATAGATTTATCAGTCCTTTTCTCAGCTGCACAGATGAATGAACAGGAAGCGCTCTAATGCCGCGTACACACGATCGGAAATTCCGCCAGCAAAAGTCCGATGAGAGCTTTTGGTTGGAAAATGTGATCGTGTGTACGCTCCATCGGACTTTTGCTGGCGTAATTTCGGCCAGCAAGAGATTGAGAGCATGTTCTCAATTTTTTCGGTCGGAAAAAGTTCCGATCGGAAATTCCGATCGTCTGTACAAATTCCGACGCGCAAAATTCTTACGCATGCTCGGAAACAATTCGACGCATGCTCGGAAGCATTGAACTTCATTATCTCGGCTCATCGTAGTGTTGTACGTCACCGCGTTCTTGAGGGTCGAAAGTTCAGAGAACTTTTGTGTGACCGTGTGTATGCAAGCCGAGCTTGAGCGGAATTCCGTCGGAAAAACCATCCAAGTTTTTTCCGACGGAAAATCCGCTCGTGTGTACGGGGCATTACGCTTCCTGTTCATTCACAAACTGAAGCATAGTAAACATAGCATGGCAAAAACTGGGGGAGGCAGAAGTGTTTGCAATAAGACAGTACAGCCGGCCCTCCTTTGCCTTGAGGGTTGAAATGCTAGCCCACCGAGCAACCTGGGTGTCCTCCATCAACCGCCCAGGGGTAAGGTGTTGCCACACAAACACATTTTTTCTTTTGTACTGAAGTTACACTATAAAGTATCTGAAAATTCCACAATATAAATTTAGATATTGGGATATGCATTTTAATGAACACTCTTGACTTTTGTATTCCAGATAAGTTATTCTGCTTCCAATGAACACCTGAGTCTCAAACAGACGTACCCTTCATTCTTTCGAACTATTCCCAGCGACAATCTGCAAGTCCAAGTTATGCTGCAGTTGTTGAAGAGGTTCAATTGGACGTGGGTGGCCATAGTTGGCAGCGATGACGTTTACGGCAGACAAGGGTTACAGGACTTAAACGCCTTGGCGTCCAAAAATGGCATCTGCGTCCCTTACCACGGACTACTGCCATATACCACAAATATAACTGTCATGAAGAACATAGTGGACAACATAGTCCAGACTCACGTCAGAGTAATTGTGGTTTTTTCTGCAACTCTCGTTGCCAAGATGTTCCTTGAACAAGTGATTAATGGAAACATCACTGGAATGGTCTGGATAGGCAGCGAAGATTGGTTGGTTAAATCTGAAATTGCAGCCCTGCCAAATATAAAGACTATTGGCACCATTTTTGGGGTATCGGTAAAGCAAGTCGGCTTTCCCAAACTCTTAGACTTTGAGATATCCTACGTCAGCTCATTGAAGTCCGGAGACGCGAGTAACTATAGCTGTAACCAGGTCTGTGACGAATGTCGGTCATTCACGTTGCAGAACATGCCTATTCCTGGCCTGGCTGAAATGTCGGCCTCTTTTAACGTCTATGCGGCAGTGTACGCCATAGCCTATGGCCTGCATGGTCTGCTGAACTGTACAACTGGCCAATGCAGTAATGGCACTTACTATCCATGGCAGGTGAGTACATTGATTGGGCAATACAATTTGTTAGAGCTTGAAGTATAACTAAAGGCAAATCTTTTTTTTTTTCGTTTTGGACAAAGTGGAGAGGGATTAGAACCCCTGTCAGTTTTTATTGCTATCTGTGTCCCCATTAGGGAGATTCACCTTCTTCAATTAACATGTTTACCATTATCATTGAAAGTGAAAGTAAAAGAAAACCCTACATTTTGGGTTGTCCCCAGAAAAGTAATAGAGGGGAAATCTTCCAATGGGGACACTAGTTCTGAACAATGTGAACAAATGAATGGGGTGGGCGACTACATGGCAAAAGAGGTTTAATGTAGAAAAATGTAAAATTATGCATTTGGGTGGCAAAAATATGAATGCAATTTATACACTGGGGGGAGAACCTCTGGAGGAATCTAGGATGGAAAAGGACCTGGGGGTCCTAGTAGATGATAGGCTCAGCAATGGCATGCAATGCCAAGCTACTTCTAACAAAGCAAACAGAATATTGGCATTAAAAAGGGGGATCAGCTCCAGAGATAAAACGATAATTCTCCCGCTCTACAACACTCTGGTCTGGCCGCACCTGGAGTATGCTGTCCAGTTCTGGGCACCAGTCCTCAGGAAGGATGTACTGGAAATGGAGCGACTACAAAGAAGGGCAACAAAGCTAATAAAGGGTCTGGAGGATATTAGTTATGAGGAAAGGTTGCGAGCACTGAACTTATTCTCTCTGGAGAAGAGACGCTTGAGAGGGGATATGATTTCAATATATAAATACCGTACTGGTGACCCCACAATAGGGAGAAAACTTTTTTTGCGAAAGAGAGTTTAACAAGACTCGCGGCCACTCATTAAAATTAGAAGAAAAGAGGTTTAACCTTAAACTACGTAGAGGGTTCTTTACTGTAAGAGCGGCAAGGATGTGGAATTCCCTTCCACAGGCGGTGGTCTCAGCGGGGAGCATCGATAGTTTCAAAAAACTATTAGATAAGCACCTGAACGACCGCAACATACAGGGATATGTAATGTAATACTGACATATAATCACACACATAAGTTGGACTTGATGGACTTGTGTCTTTTTTCAACCTCACCTACTAGTTCTGACGACCTGGGGGATCCCAAGGAATTCCCTTTATTTGCAGGGATTTCCTCTCACTTCCTGTTTGGCTATGGGACAGGAAGTGAAGGTAAATCTCCACAATGGGACACAGATGGCGAAAAACAATTTGACAGAGGTTATAACCCTTCCTTGCGCTATCCAAAATGAAAAAAAAGAAAAAAACTGAAAATTGTATCAAATACCGTAATTTTCCTTTCCTGACGCCAATCCATGGCAGCATACTAGTGATAGACTCCGCCTTTCTTCCACCCCCTCAGGACCAATGAATAGCATAAAGAAAAGCTTAGTTAGGCCCCGCCTCATCCTTCGTAATTAACTAGATATGGAAACGCACAAGGGTGGGTCCGTATGCTGCCATGGATTGGCGTCAGGAAAGGAAAATTACTGTAAGTATTTGATACAATTTTCCTTTTTCCTGACGCCAATGGCAGCATACTAGTGATACATAACCTAACTCTGACAGGGTGGGTTCTTCTACTTGACAAACCAATTTTTTTTTTTAAATTAAAATGGGACAGAAGACTGAACAGTCATTCCTCCGGAGCCCACTGATGACAAGGCACCCAGATCTACTCTGTAAAGGTTGAAAAGGTATGCTGGGAAGACCATGACACTTTCCTGTAGATTGATTCCATAGAAGCTTTCAACTGGGCTGCCTATGAGACCACAACCACTCTGGAAGAGTATGCATCCTGCCGCCGAAGGAGGCCCACGACCCACCTCCCATCTGCACAACCAAGCCTGCTAGAGTCCAGGAGGTAACCTCTCTTGCCTGATAAATTCCAGCTGGAACAATGAAAGACTTATCATATGAATCGAAAAGAGCAATTGTGGATAGAAACTTCTTTCAAGTTCTGGGAACGACCAATTTGTGTGATTTTCTTGCGTGAACGTCTGGAAAGGTAGGCAATGGACAGATGATTGTTAGATGGAGGGATGTCGCTACCTCTGATATAAGTGGATCTACAGGATGCAACTCTAATCCTTCTGTAACAAAAGCAATATGCTTTCCTGAAGCTCTAATGCCGTGTACACACGGCTGGACTTCCCAACGGAAAAAGTCCGATGGGATGCCCCATCACTTTTTCTGTCGGCATTTCCGACGGACTCAGATATAGAACATGTTCGAAATCTTTCTGTCGGAAATGCAGACGGAGTTTAGCCCGTTGGCAAGTCCGCTCGTGTGTACGCGGTATAAGCGTTTGAAGCCTTCTGTTTGAAGCCTTCTGTTTGAAGTTTTGCGCTAGATACTGCTTGGTAAGCGATGTCTTTAACCTGTACAATGCTCTGTTGGAGTAAACGGTTGAACTGAAATAAACACCAGCAACATCGATGGACTTTATTGTGAAAGATTCTCTTTCGCGGTTGACGAATCCTCATGGCTGTCTTCAAAATTTGTGCAAACTAAAGGGCCTTCGGCCAATTTAAACCTTGTTATTGCCGACATAGCCGCCACCTGCAACCTCAGAAGAGTGTAGGGTAAGGCTCATGTCTAATCTGGCCTACAAGAAGTCCAGAACAGCTGCCACCGGAGGCGCGGTAGAATCAATATCTCACCATGCCAAAAAGAAAAAAAGGCAAATTTGTTCCACATCTTGGCATAGAAGTTGTTAGTAGAGTGCCTTTTCGCACTCCACAAAGTAGAGCTCTCTCTGGAGCAAGCTAGGCTCTCCGCCCTTCCAGCCACCATGCTTGCATCTCTGGTCTGCGCATGTGCGAAGGGGAATTGGCTTCTGTATGGTAATTAAAGTGAGTTCAAAACAGAATTTTGTGCCACCTTTATAAATAATAAAGACATTTGGCGTTGCCTGTTAAGTGCAAACTTCCTCCAGGCAGACTTTACTCACCAGCCTCCTGGGCATAGGCACTGCGCCACAGGTCCTGGAGGACTCTTGTTGAGGTGCTGGCTCTGGGAAAGAGGAGCTAAGACGTTTTCCCTTTCTCCTGAGCGGGAGCGGGATCCGCCTATCCCTGGCCTCTGGCTATGATCTTTGAGAGCGTGGACGTGCGGGCCTGAAGCAAATCAAAGCAATCCGCATGAGAGGGCACCCTTTTCCTGAAAACTTACCGACGCGGTGGTCCCCAACCTAAGTGTTGAGGGTCTTTTGCATGGGTGGTGACTGATTCCTGATCTGTGGAGAAATGGGACAGCCAGCTGAGAAACGGATAGCCGAAGAAAAGACAGAGAAGGAGCAGGAATAGATAGGAATAGATATTAGTAAAAAGTGGTTCCCCTTCTCTCTCTTTTTCTTGGTCCCTCTACAGGAAGTGTCTCTGTAGAGGGACCAAAAAAAAAGAAGAAAGAAATGCATGCTGGAGCTATGGATAGGAGTCCAGCCCCCGCTATACCTATTGAGAGAGAGAGAGTCTCTTTCCTGGACTTTCCTCTCCAATATTGGAAAAAGGCATAATTTGCCCACAGCCAAAATGGCGCCCGTTCTCCCAGCCGGCCAGTGCGCATGCTCGAGCCAGTGCGCTCTGATGATGTCACCGAGCGCGTCCCAGCCTAGAAAAACAGAGCTGGGCAGCCGCGCTCACCCTAAAGGCATGCCAAGACAGCAAGGAACAGAGATCCCGCCTTTTTGGAAGAGTAATGTACCTAGAAATGAGCCGCTGCAGGAGGAAAGGAAACAGAAGGTGCAGGATGTGAGAGATATAAGAGATATAGTGAGAGATATAAGAGATATAGTGAGATATATAAGAGATATAGTGAGAGATATAAGAGATATAGTGAGAGATATAACAGGAGACATGGGAAAAGGTAAAGAAAGGATGCATAGCTGCCCCCCCCCCCCCCCCAATCCCACAAGCGCTGCAGTCACTAACCTTAAAGGCAGATTTCGTTCCTAAAGAGGAAACACTGCAGGGCCCCATCGAGACCCACAGAAAGGGGCTCCCAAGCTACTAGCAGCCTGACGCTGCGACTTCGCACTGGGGGAGGCTTAACCCAGACGGATGCTGCCCAGAGGCAGAGGAAAAAAAGAAGAATGGGGCGGGGCCTAACTAAACTTTTATCTATGCGATTCATTGGTCCTGAGGGAGTGGAAGAAAGGCGGAGCCTATCACTAGTATGCTGCCATGGATTGGCGTCAGGAAAAAGTTTTGCCTATAGTTCTACTTTATCACCACACAATGCATCTCTGTATTTAATAATACATCCTTAGATATATATATTTTTTTTATGCAAATAGTTTAAATATGTGAATCTCACCTGGGTTCTTGGCAGAGCTCAGAAAGGGGCAGGAAGAGGCAACACAAGGAGCCAATCAATTAATAGGAACATTCTAATAGGAGAGAGCACTTTAGATTTTTCACCTTGGGTACTAGAAGACCTTGTCCTGTCACTGGCTCCCACATACTGTATGTACAGTCCCTTGAAAAAGTATTCATACCCCTTGAAATTTTCCACATTTCGTCATGTTACAACCGAAAACGTAAATGTATTTTATTGGGATTTTATGTGATTGACCAACACAAAGTGGCACATAATTGTGAAGTGGAAGGAAAATGATAAATGGTTTTCCACATTTTTTGCAAAACAATATGTGAAAAGTGTGGGGGGCATTTGTATTCAGCCCCCTTTACTCTGATACCCCTAACTAAAATCTAGTGGAACCAATTTCCTTCAGAAGTCACCTAATTAGTAAATAGAGTCCACCTGTGTGTCATTTAATCTCAGTATAAATACAGCTGTTCTGTGAAGCCCTCAGAGGTTTGTTAGAGAACCTTAGTGAACAAAAAGCATCATGAAGGCCAAGGAACACACCAGACAGGTCAGGGATAAAGTTGTGGAGAAGTATAAAGCAGGGTTAGGTTATAAAAAAATATCCCAAGTTTTGAACATTTGAAAGAGTATGGCACAACTGCAAACCTACCAAGACATGGCCGTCCACCTAAAGTGACCGGCCGGGCAAGGAGAACATTCATCAGAGAAGAGCCTAGAGGTCCATGGTAACTCTGGAGGAGCTGCAGAGATCCACAGCTCAGGTGGGAGAATCTGTCCACAGGACAACCATTAGTCGTGTTCTCCACAAATCTGACCTTTATGGAAGAGTGACAAGAAGAAAGACATTGGTGAAAGAAAGTCATAAGAAGTCCTGTTTGTAGTTTGTGAGAAGCCATGTGGAGGACACAGCAAAAGTGTGGAAGAAGGTGATCTGGTCAGATGAGACCAAAATTGTACTTTTTGGCCTAAAAGCAAAACGCTATGTGTGGGGAAAACTAACACTACACATCAACCTGAACACACCATCCCCACCGTGAAACATGTTGGTGGCAGCATCATGTGGTGGGGATGCTTTTCTTCAGCAGGGACAGGGAAGCTGGTCAGAGTTGATGGGAAGATGGATGGAGCCAAATACAGGACAATCTTAGAAGAAAACCTGTTAGAGTCTGCAAAAGACCTGAGACTGGGGCGGAGGTTCACCTTCCAGCAGGACAACGACCCGAAACATCCAGCCAGAGCTACAATGGAATGGTTTACATCAAAGCATATCCATGTGTTAGAATGGCCCAGTCACAGTCCAGACCTAAATCACATTGAGAATCTGTGGCAAGACTTGAAAATTGCTGTTCACAGACACTCTCCATCCAATCTGACAGAGCTTGAGATATTTTGCAGAGAAGAATGGACAAAAATGTCCCTCTCTAGATGTGCAAAGCTGGTAGAGACATCCCCAAATAGACTTGCAGCTGTAATTGCAGAGAAAGGGGGTTCTACAAAGTATTGACTCCGGGGGGCGCCATACAAATGCCCCCCCACACTTTTCACATAATTATTTGTAAAAAAAATGTCGAAAACAATTTATCATTTTCCTTCCACTTCACAATTATGTGACACTTTGTGTTGGTCTATCACATAAAATCCCAATAAAATACATTTACATTATTGGTTGTAACATGACAAAATATGGAAAATGTCAAGGGGTATGAATACTTTTTTCAAGGCACTGTATGCTTAAAGTGGACCTTCAGTCATTTTTTTCAACTTTCCATCTATTAAATCTTCTGCCCTTGTTGTTGTTGTTGTTTTAACTTTGGATAGTAAAACATTATTTTTTCTGCCAGTAAATCCCTTATACAGCCCACTTCCTGTTTCTTGTCTGGTCATTAGCCTAGGCTTATGACATCATGTACAGCTCTCTCACTCTCACTCTTGTGAGAGTTTGCCAGGAAGATAGGGATAGGGATAGGATAGATGAGTCATAAGAGGGCTAATGAAAGCTGCAGAGCTGCAGAGCTGGAGGCGTGCCTCTGTGTAAATCCAGGAAGTAAACAGGCAGTAGCTTCAGCTGCCCACAGTTTCAATGGCTGCAGCCAGACTCAGTGGAGGGAGATTTCTGTAGCATATTTGGCAAGTACAGAATCACAGTATATCCCCTTAGCACCAACTGTATGCATGTAAAAAAAATAAAAATAAATATAAGAAATAAGAATTTTTTTTTTTTTAAAGCAACCCCGCGAGCTCGCGCAGCATAGAGAACGCACACGTAAGTCGCGCCCGCATATGTAAATGGTGTTCAAATCCCACATGTGAGGTATCGCCGCGATCGTCAGAGCGAGAGCAATAATTCTAGCACTAGACCTCCTCTGTAACTCTAACCTGGTAACCGTTCATTTTTTTTTTTTTTAAAAGCGTCGCCTATGGAGATTTTTAGGTGCCGTAGTTTGTCGCCATTCCATGAGTGTGCGCAATTTCAAAGCATGACATGTTAGTTATCTATTTACTCGGCGTAACATCATCTTTCACATATATAAAAAAATTGGACTAACTTTACTGTTTAGATTTTTTTTAAATTAATGAAAGTGTCTTTTTTACCCAAAAATTGCGTTTGAAAGACCGCTGCACAAATACAGTGTGACATAAAATATTGCAACGATCGCCATTTTATTCTCTAGATTCTCTGCTAAAAAAAATTATATATAAAGTTTGAGGGTTCTTAGTAATTTTCTAGCTAAAAATACGTAATTTAACTTGGGAGCAACAAATGTCAGAAATAGGCTTAGGCATGAAAGGGATATATAAAATAATATGCAAAGTGGTTGGTGGGAAGCTTCAGAATGGCAAAGATGTTTTTATTACAAATTATGTGAGCAGACTGCAGTTCCTCTTTAACATGCTATTAGTTTCTGTGTCACCATCTTCTGCATGTAGCTGTACCACCCTCTAGTGCTAGAATAGCACACCTCCCAACATTTTGAGATGGGCATGAGGGACACCTACTAGCAAACGTATGTAGGCATAGGATACGCCCCCTACTATGCCCCTTAAAGGGGACATAACAAAAAAAAAAGGTTAATCAAATCCACAAGTGCTTTTTTTACCACTAATATTCCTTTATATTGGCTTTAAAAATTGACAAATGCAGCAATTTAGAATTTGCATGAAAGGTTTAGCTCTGGGAAACACTTTTTGAAAGATAAAAAGTACATTTTATATACATCTATGAGGATCAGACCAAAATGAGGGACAAATGAAGAGGAAAGAGGGACAGAGGGACATTGTTCCAAATCAGGGACAGTCCCTCAAAATCATTGACAGTTGGGAGCTATGGGATAGGTGTAGGAAAACTTACTTGACTCATAGTAATTGCTTGAGTCTGTTAATTGGGTCAGGGTTCAGATTCAGGTCAGGCTGGAAGGCTCTGCAGACCAGGCCTCTATTGCCTCCCCCTGGTTCTGGAGGTTTTTTATGGAAACTTCTAGAAGCTTAGTGGGCGGGGGGGATAGAGACAGGGATCTGAAATATTTTGGTAACCTGGCCAATCCTCAGGGTGGCTAAACCAGCCCATAAATATTGAGGAGCTTGGCCAACAGGGGGAGTCGGGTGGAAAATAGATGGTTGAGGTGCTGTTGTGTAGCCTGGAAGGGGGCCCCCCGGAGAAGGGGGGGGGGTTCTACCTCCAGGCTGGAGGTTGGAGAATGTCAGTCCACCAGGGAAGGACAGCCTGCATAGCATGGAAAGGAACCAGCCTAGCAGAAGGCCCAAAGGCAGGTTCATCCATAGCTGCAGGACAAGGACAGTGTGAGGACCTCTACAACCCCAGAGCCTATAAGGGAGAAGTCTGCTAGATGCAAGTTTTTTGGCAAGTCTTCAGGGGACAGTTTACTGCTTTCTGGAGGGAATACAGTCAAGTATCTGTTGTTGCCGTGTACCAGAGAAGGAAGTTGTCCTCATTTTGTTGTTTTTCCAGTCAAGTTGGGCATCCCATAACCCCTTATACCCTATCCAAGTTGAAATCCCTAATGAATCCTAAAAACCAAGCCCATGGACTGTTTCTTGTCTCTGCCTGAGAGTGGAAAAATGCATGTTGCCTGGCTGCGCAGTGACTATAGGGGGACGGGACCCGAAATCCATCAGCCCCTTAAGGGGTAGCGCCGCATAGACTTCAGTGCCTGCCTCCAGACTGCCACTTTCCTCATAGTTCTGTTACATTGTGCTGCTGCAGGTAAAAGCACCAGCAGGAAATGATGTCAGCAATTAGAAAGCAAATAAACCAAGATAAATATTCCTTTTTATAGACACTTCTAAGAAAAACCCATAGCTCTTGCCAGGGCCGGGCCGAGGGATAGGCAGAAGAGACGGCTGCCTAGGGCGCTTCAGAAGGAATGGAGTACAAAAAGGGCAAATCATGCAACCTGTGCTGCTAAAGTAGCTCACAGCTCAACATGAATAGGGGGTGGGATGCACTTTGGCCTTTCTGCGTTGGGTTCTAAAGGACCTAGTCCTGGTGCTTGACCACTGCAAGCGTTTTTTTCCCCATATTTTCCATACACTCATTGAAAAAAGTCTGAGTGCCGGGCATTTGTGGAGTGTGACTGTGCTCTGCACTAAGCTAGGGGAATATCAGCACTTCTGTACTTGATAGGTGACCTTTGGGGCAGTAAAAGGGTCACAACCAGTGTGTCTCCCCAAGAAGGACAACACCCAGTTGCAGTTGTAACTCCTGTGACCAAGGCTCTTGCACCTCTGCATGAAGCCTAATAATATAGACCGTCACTATCAGCTTTCTACAATAGTGTTGAATCAATTCTAATGACATTTCGATTTATAACCATATTGCCCCTTTTTTTTACAATTGGCAGCTACTGCAGCACGTGAAGACGGTGAATTTCACTCTTTACAATCAGTCCATGTTTTTTGACGAGAATGGAGATCCTGCTACAGGCTATGACATAGTCATGTGGTTATGGGACGGAGAAAGCCCAACTTTCAGCATCGTCGGCTCTTACAGTAAAACCGCACAGACGCTGCAGCTCAATGAGCGACTCCCATGGAACACCAAGGATAATAAAGTGAGTCTGGGAAACTTCATTTTATATCTTCTAAATATATTCAAGAAGAGTGGTTGAATAGGTGTAACCCCCATAACCCCCCGCCCCCAAATTACCTTTCTTCTAAAAACCCCCCAGTACAGAACTCTCCCCTCAATACCTCCCTTAGTACAGAACTCTCCCACCAATACCCATCCTAGTGCAGGGCTCTCTCATCAATGCCCATCACAGTACAGAGTTCTCCCACCAATACCCACCCCAGTACAGGGCTCTCCCACCAATACTAATTCCAGTACAGAACTCTCCCACCAGTACCCATCCCAGTGCAGGGCTCTCCCAGCAATGCCCACCCCAGTACAGAATTCTCCCACCAATGCCCACCCCAGTACAGAATTCTCCCACCAATACCCATCCCAGTACTGCGCTCTCCCACCAATACCAATCCCAGTACAGAGCTCTCCTACCAATGCCAATCTCAGTACAGAGCTCTCCCACCGATACCCACCCCAGTACAGAGCTCTCCCACCAATACCCATCCCAGTACACAGCTCTCCCACCAATACCCACCCCAGTACACAGCTCTCCCACCAATACCCACCCCAGTACACAGCTCTCCCACCAATACCCACCCCAGTACACAGCTCTCCCACCAATACCCACCCCAGTACACAGCTCTCCTACCAATACCCATGCCAGTACAGAGCTCTCGCACCTATACCAATTCCAGTACAGATCTCTCCCACCAATACCAATCTTAGTACAACGCTTGTCCCCCAATACCAATCCCTGTACAGAGTTCTCCCACCAATATCCACCCCAGTACAAAGCTCTCCTTTTAATACCCCCCAGTACAGAACTCTTCCACCAACACAAATATCAGTGCAGGGCTCTCCCATCAATACCCATGCCAGGAGCTCTCCCACCAATACCCAACCCAGTACAGAGCTCTCCCACCAAAATCCATCAAAATACAGTGCTCTCCCACCAATACTAAAGTAGTACAGAGCTCTCCCACCAATACTAAAGTAGTACAGAGCTCTCCCACCAATACTAAAGTAGTACAGAGCTCTCCCACCAATACCCATCCCAGGAGAGAGCTCTCCCACCAATACCCATCCCAGTACAGAGCTCTCCCACCAATACCCATCCCAGTACAGAGCTCTCCCACCAATACCCATCCCAGTACAGAGCTCTCCCACCAATACCCATCCCAGTACAGAGCTCTCCCACCAATACCCATCCCAGTACAGAGCTCTCCCACCAATACCCATCCCAGTACAGAGCTCTCCCACCAATACCCATCCTAGTGCAGGGCTCTCCCACCAATACCCATCTCAGTACAGATATTATATTGTATTGGGATGCCTGCCTTTACACACACATGAACTTTAATGGCATCCCAGTCTTAGTCCGAAGGGTTCAATATTAATTTGGCCCACCCTTTGTAGCTATAACAGCTTCAACTCTTCTGGGAAGGCCGTCCACAAGGTTTAGGAGTGTGTCTATGGGAATGTTTGACCATTCTTCCAGAAGCACATTTGTGAGGTCAGGCACTGATGTTGGACGAGAAAGCCTGGCTCGCAGTCTCCGCTCTAATTCATCCCAAAGGTGTTTTATCTGGTTGAGGTCAGGACTCTGTGCAGGCCAGTCAAGTTCCTCTACCCCAAACTCGCTTATCCATGTCTTTATGGACCTTACTTTGTGCACTGGTGCTCAGTCATGTTGGAACAAGAAGGGGCCGTCCCCAAACTGTTCCCACAAAGTTGGGAGCATGAAATTGTCCAAAATAACTTGACTGGCCTGCACAGAGTCCTTACCTTAATCCGATAGAACACCTTTGGGATGAATTAGAGTGGAGACTGCAAGTCAGGCCTTCTCGTCCAACATCAGAGCCTGACCTCACAAATGCGCTTCTGGAAGAATGGTCAAACATTCCCATAGACACTCCTAAACCTTGTGGACGGCCTTCCCAGAAGAGTTGAAGATGTTATAGCTGTAAAGGGTGGGCCAACTTACTATCGAACCCTACGGACTAAGACTGGGATGCCATTAATACCTGGGCTTTAGTTACTCTTCTTGTCCTGAAATGTTCTGCTTCATCATTCACTTTTGTAAGTTTGTTACTATTTTTATACAATATTAATGCAGTGGGTCTGTGTGCCCTTGTTTGGCTCCTCATTCATACATACTGTAGCTGTATAACCCCATCATACTCCTTTTTCTGTAGGTAACTTTATTATGATTTGCAGGTTCCGGAGTCGTTTTGTTCTAAAGAATGTGGGAAAGGCGAGAGAAGGGTGCAGACCGGCTCCTACGCTTGCTGCTTTTATTGTTATCCTTGCCCAGCGATGACTTTTCTTAATAAAAGCGGTAATTTGTTTTATTTTACTTCCCTTGGTCTGCAGCCAGTTTACCCCCCTTCAATACGGGGCACTTCCACCCCCTTCCTTCCCAGGTCAATTTTCAGCTTTCAGCGCTGTCGCACTTTGAATGACATTTGCGCGGTCATACAACACTGTACACATAGGACATTTTTATAATTTTTTCCCCACAAATAGAGCTTTCTTTTGGTGGTATTTAATCACCACTGGGGGGGGGGGGGTATTTTTTGCTAAGCAATAAAAAAAAGACTGAAAAGTTTTTCTTCGTTTCTGTTATAAAATTTTGTAAATAAGTACGATTTGTCCTTCACAGATGGGCACTGATGGACAGCACTGATATGCACTCATAGGTGGCACTGATGGACACTCATAAGTGGCACTGATGTGCACTCATAGGCCGCACTGATGGGCACTTATAGGTGGCACTGATATGTGACACTGATATGCAGCACTGATGGGCACTGATATGTGGCAGTGATATGCAGCACTGATGGGCACTGATAGGCGGCACTGATATGTAGCACTCATGGGCACTCATAGGTGGCAATGATAGGCACTTATACATGGCACTGATGGGCACCTATAGGTGTCACTGATGGGCAGCACTAATGGGCACTCATAGGTGGCACTGATGGGCACTGATAGGTGGCACTGATGGGCAGGACTGATGAGCACTCATAGGTGGCACTGATGGGCACTGATAGGCCACAATAATGGGCACTGCAAGGTGACACTGATGGGTGGCACTGATGGGCACTGATAGAGGGCACTGATAGGCAGCACTGATGAGGAGGCACTGATGGGCACTGATTGGGATCCCTAATTGGCATCCTTGATGGGCACTGATTGGCATCCCTGGTGGGCATGGGTTGGCATCCCTGGTGGACTCTAGTGGGCATGCCTGGTGGGCTCTAGTGGGCATCCTTGATGGGTCTGCACTAATAATCAATGGACTGATTATCAGCACAGACCCCCCCTGTCAGGAGAGCCGCTGATTGGCTCTCCTCTACGCTCGCCTTGTCAGCGGGAATAGGGGAAAAGCCGATAAACGGCACTTTCTGGTGTACGATGTGACCAGCTGTGATTGAACATAGCTGATCGCATGGTCAAGAGCCTACATCATAGGCTCTTTACCTAGATCGAAGATGTGCTGTGTCAGAGCGACGCACCACACCACCGATCGCCGCTCTGCGCGTCCTTGCGAGCGCGTGCGAGCTGCTTATCCTGCTGGACGTCATATGATGCCCCTGCAGGATAATGAAACCACCCTGCGGCCGTCATTCTGCATACGGCGGGTGGGAAGTGGTTGAAGTGTATCTAAGGCCTCGTACACAACTACTAGTTTTTTTTTCGTTCAACCCAACAGGTTGAAAGAAAAAAATCAAAAATACTGACAGCTCAGATCGGAGCCACTGAACTAACAATCCGATGTTAGTACAGCAATCTCCACTGCTGTGCTGTTGTGTTCTGAGCCCCCCCATGCCAGAACACTCCGATTGCAGTCATTGGCTGAGAGCGCTGACCGGGAGCTTTTTCTTGCTCCTTCGACAGAAGGCGGCCAAATGGTTGGCTCCTGTCAGACTGGCTGCCATACACATGGTCCAAATGTCGGCCGGTTTCCAGTGAACCAGCCACATCCCTATATAGTCACATCAAGAAGGTAAATGAGTGGCCTGGGATTTTTAATTGGCACCACAAATACAAACAACTGAATTAAAATTCACAATATTTATTGATACAAATTCTTAAAGAAACAACAGTCTGCAACATATTAAAAGCCAACAAAATAAAATGTACCATATTTTTCGCTCCATAAGACGCACTCTCCCCCCCCCCCCCCCCCCCCCCCACCAAAGAAAAATGGGGGTCAATGTCTGTGCGAATATTGACCTGTTGCCCTGTTAGAATGGTCGGGCCGGGGGCACGGCTGCGGCGGCCGGCCGCCAACTAGCTGGCTCACGCTGACGCTGTTGCATTCTGGGGGTGAGAGACCCTGACACCCCCAGGGCCAGCTGACCCCCACATACCATCTATCTCCACCCCCCCCATACACCCCATTTACTCTGCCCAGGTGTCCACCCAGTAACCACAAAATAGCCATCAACACTGTGGGTCCTGCTGAGAGCTGGCCATGGTCTGTGGGTCCTGCTGGGAGCTGACCATGGTCTGTGGGTCCTGCTGGGAGCTGACCATGGTCTGTGGGTCCTGCTGGGAGCTGACCATGGTCTGTGGGTCCTGCTGGGAGCTGACCATGGTCTGTGGGTCCTGCTGGGAGCTGGCCATGGTCTGTGGGTCCTGCTGGGAGCTGGCCATGGTCTGTGGGTCCTGCTGGGAGCTGACCATGGTCTGTGGGTCCTGCTGGGAGCTGACCATGGTCTGTGGGTCCTGCTGGGAGCTGACCATGGTCTGTGGGTCCTGCTGGGAGCTGGCCATGGTCTGTGGGTCCTGCTGGGAGCTGGCCATGGTCTGTGGGTCCTGCTGGGAGCTGACCATGGTCTGTGGGTCCTGCTGGGAGCTGACCATGGTCTGTGGGTCCTGCTGGGAGCTGACCATGGTCTGTGGGTCCTGCTGGGAGCTGGCCATGGTCTGTGGGTCCTGCTGGGAGCTGGCCATGGTCTGTGGGTCCTGCTGGCCATGGCCAGCTCCCAGCAGGACTTACAGGCCAGCAGGACCCACAGGTCCACGGTCAGCTCCCAGCAGTACCTGCAGCCATTTGGTCCAGAATATTTTTTTCTTTCCTCCTCTAAAACCTAGGTGCGTCTTATGGTCAGGTGCGTCTTATGGAGCGAAAAATACAGTACTTAGATTCTGTGCATATGGGTACTTGCCAGTGGCAGCTGGTGCTCAATTTTTTTTTTTTGGGGGGGGCTGCCTCCACCCAGCCACACAAGCGCCCCCCCTCCCCGTAGCTCATGCGATCGCTTGCCTGTCGACCGCCAGCCCCCCCGCTTACTCCATCCAGCTTCGGTGGCTTCCCCCTGCATTTCCTCCCAAGTCCTGGCAGTCACTTCTCCTCCTGGCCAATCGGGTCTTAGGACTCCCGGCCAATCGGGTCTCAGGATCTGCTTCCTGATTGGCCGGGAGGAGAAACAGGAAGACTTTAGCAAATATTAATTTGCCAATGTCACACAACTGGGTGGGCTCGGGGCACAGTGCTCGGTGCCCCAAGCCCACCCTTTTTGAGGCCAATTAGAGCCTCAGGCTCTAGACACGTGCTTCAAAAAAGAAAAACCCATAGAAATCCATGCGTCCGGCGCCCCCGCATGGAGGTTAGGGGCCAGGCGCATGGATTGGGGGGGGGGGTGCCCCTGCGCCCCGTAAGAGCGGCCGCCACTGGTACTTGCACTGACCCCAAAAAGAATAAATAATAAAATGCCATAATATTGTGAGGAGGCTCCCTAAATAAATGGGGAAAGCCCTTTTTTGGTATGTACTTACACAGCTTTTCCCATTTATTTAGGGAGCCTCCTCCAATAATATGGCATTTTACTATTTCCTTTTTTTAAGGTCAGTGCAAATACCCATGTGCACAGAGTTTATATATTTTTTTTTTTTGGAGGGGGGCGGGGGTCTTGTTCATTTTCTGATAGACCTTTTTTTACTTATTTAAGCTATATATACTATACTAGAGCGTTTTTTCTCCCCCATAGAATGCTTTGAAATGTGTGATTTGCGCATTTTTGAGCATTTTCGTCACTCGTCTTTGAGCATTTTTCTGCTCAAGTGCAATAACATAATAATAATGAAAAACAATAATAAATAAATGCAATCAATAAATAAATAATACATAATAAAATATTAAATAATAATTTAAAAATAAATAAATAATAAAATAAATAAATTAACTCCTAACACTAACTCCTAACCACTAACCCTCTAACCCTCACAAAAAAATTATAATGACTAAATAACAATAATAATAATAATAATACATAAACAAGAATTATTTATTATTATTATTATTATTATTATTAATAAAAATGTAACTAAATACATTATTGAATTAACTGCTACCCCTAACCCCAATCCCTAACTCTAACCCTAACCCCAACCCCTACCTCTAATTCTAACCCTAACCCTTGCTTCTAACCCCTAAGCCATAACCTTGACAAAAAATTAATAAAAAAAATATATAACTAAATAAATAAAAGCAGATGAAAAAATCTGAAAAACGGCAACAAATGATGAAACAGATGATATTTTGGCTAATAAAAAAAAAAGTTAAAGCTCAAAAACATGCATTCAAACACACAACAAAATGCCAGAAAAAGGCACAAAAAAGTGAAGCTGCCATAATGTTAACACTAATAAAATTAGTTTTAGGTGGACTTTGGACTTTTTTTTTTTACAATATGTCAACTTTATGTATAAAAGAAATGTTAAATCAATATTTTATGTTTTCCAGATCTTTATTCCTGCCTGCCTTGTGGACCTGACCAGTGGTCTCCAGTGAGAAGTGATATCTGTTATAACCGAACCTTGGAATATCTGAACTGGACGGACCCGTTATCCCTCATCCTTCTGTCTATCGTTACTTTATTGATATTGGTAATCATCACTATAGCCGCCATCTTTGTTATCAATCTGAACACTCCGGTAGTGAAATCGGCGGGAGGGAAGATGTGTCTGGGGATGTTGCTGTCCTTAGCGCTCTCTTGTTTCACCTTGTATTGCTATTTTGGTGAGCCGGGGGTGGTCAGGTGTATGGTGAGGCAACCCGTCTTTGCCGTGAGTTTCACCGTCTGCTTCTCCTGCATCGTGGTCCATGCCTTTCAGATTGTGTACATTTTCAAGATGGCCTCCCTTATGCCAAGAGTATACGACATCTGGGTGAAGAGGAATGGCTCGGATGTCTTCATTGCCGTCAGTTCCGCCATCCAGGTTGTGATCTCCGTTGTGTGGGTCGTGGTGAAGCCTCCAAGACCCGTAGCGGATTATTCCACCTTCCCGGATCAGATTATACTGAAATGTTCCGAGACGGTATCTGTCGGCTCCATCACTCAAATCATCTACATCGGGTCCCTCTGTATGATATGTTTCATCTTCTGCTACATGGGGAAAGACCTACCGGAGAGCTACAACGAGGCCAAGTGTATCTCATTCAGTTTGCTGGTCTACTTCATCTCCTGGATCGGCTTTTTCACCACGTACATCGTCTATCAAGGGAAGTACCTTGCCGCGGTCAATGTCAGCGCTGTCCTTCTCAGTGTGTTGGGGATTCTCATTGGCTATTTTGTTCCAAAATGTTACATCATTCTTTTCAGAGCAGAGCTGAACACTACGGAACATTTCCAGGCCGCCATCCAGAATTACACCAAGAAACAGTCCGCACAAGAGTAGAGTCTCACACTTCTTGTGCTTTGTGATTTTTTTTTTTTTGGCATCCGGTCACTTTAATTAGAATTTTTTAAGGCTTTCTGTGGGTCATAGCTGAAGTTTAATATACTTATGTTTTGCCTTCACTGGTTCTTCTCAGCCCCCCTTGTTAACTCAGTGGCGGTGCGTCCATAAAGGGCTCGCGGAAGCCACAAGGGAAGTTGCTTTTCTAACACTGAACTGCCTCTCCGCCAATCAGGAGGCGCGGATCTAATACCGGTCACCTGATTGGCTGAAGGCAGAGGCAATCCCATTGGCCGCCTAGCAGAACAGGAAGAAGAGACTCAGGGAAGACACAGGAGCCATCGCCTGACCCGTGCTACCCGTCCCACAGCTCGCCCCTGTCGCCCACTGCCTGACCCGCTACCACGATGGGGTAAGTGCCAGGCAGACAGCGGGTGGGTGGAGGGGGCACAGTGGCTGCATATTATGGGCACAGAGGCTGCATATGATAGGCACAGTTGGCTGCATTTGCTGGGCACAGAGGCTGCATATGATGGCCACAGTTGGCTGCATATTATGGGCACAGTTGGCTGTATATGATGGGCACAGTGGCTGCATATGATGGGCACAGTTGGCTACATATTATGGGCACAGTTAGCTGCATATGATGGGCACAGTTGGCTGCATATGATGGGCATAGTGGCTGCATATGATGGGCACAGTTGGCTGCATATGATGGGAGGAGTGGCTGCATATGATGGGCACAGTTGGCTGCATATGATGGGCATAGTGGCTGCATATGATGGGCACAGTTGGCTGCATATGATGAGAGGAGTGGCTGCATATGATGGGCACAGTGGCTGCATATGATGAGCACAGTTGGCTGCATATAATGGGCAGAGTGGCTGCATATGATGAGCACAGTGGCTGCATATAATGGGAAGAGTGGCTGCATATGATGGGCACAGTTGGCTGCATATGATGGGCACAGTTGGCTGCATATGATGGGCACTGTGCTGCATTTGATGGGCACAGTGAGGCTGCAATTGATGTTTTTGTTTCAGTATTTTTCAGAATTTTTCAGTTCGTTTGCACTCCCCCCCCCCAAAAAAAATTTTGAGCACCAGCTGCCACTGATTAACATGCTTATAAAAATTTGAATACCTCATTTTAAACCCATTGATGTCATAACTGGTTCTCTGCATTTCTCTATGCAGTGTAAGCTTATTTCGTCCGGTGGGAGGGACCAGCAAGGAGCTGTGCATAGGTTCTTATAAACCTCACAGCACCTTTGCCTCAGTACTCCTCCCAAGAGCCGCCAGTCCTGACGCAAGCGGTGGACCGACCCTTGGGAGAGGTTATGCAAATATCACAATGCCTTGGTGACTGGAGTTCCTAGGCAGGCTGCATTTGCTAAGTAAAGCCCACATGTGATGTTCAGCCACTTTGATTGAGAGACAGACAGCCAGGGACAGTCAGGCTGGGGAGGAAAGAGCTAGATGATGCTGGGTGGATGCCTTCCAGCCAGGAAATGAGGCCAGGTCTACCTGACCTGCTGCAGCTTCTATTGCACATTGTCTGAAGCTCACAGTGTGCAGTGAAATCAGAGTAAGTACATTCAGTACAGGAGAGGAGCCGGTACAACTGTCTAACATATGGCTGGAGTTTAGCATTAAGAATAATTTATCTTTACTATAAGTACTATTGTGGAGCACACTTCCTCCCTTATATTTTTTTTATCTGCACTCAATTACTGTCTACTCTATTGTGGTGAGCTTAGTAAAAGAAAACCATTACAGTTTCACTCCCCCTGTGTTTCCAAATATTTATTCCAGTTTTTACATAACTGTTAAAGTGCATTCTGAAATACTGCCACTAGGTGGCATTATTGATCACATGTTCAATCACACAATGGCTTCCATTTAAAGGAGATGACCAGTCTGAGCTCGTTTGGCTGGGCTTCTCCTATGGGTCACAGGAGTGCAATTCGTTTTGCACTCCTGTGACCCATTTTCAGCAGAGAGCGGGCTAAAGTCCGCCCTCTGCTGATGTTACTGGAATCAGTCCTGGCACTGCGTCATCCTGACAATGGGAGTCTGGATCCGCCAGGTGCCTGGACTGACCCCCGTCTCAGCCTCTCGGCGAGCCACTGAGAGCCTGAGACTGCAGCTCCCCGCCCCCTCCACAGCTCAGCGTTCCAATGAGCGAGGAGGGAGAAGAGCGGAGAGCTGCTGATTGATAGTCATCAGCTCTCCGCTCGGGGATCTGTGAGAACCGAGCCATCGGAGATGTTCAATCGCTTGCTTCTCAGTGCAGAGACGTCGGGGGACAGATACACCATCGGACCGAGGTAAGTATGATACTGAAAAAAAAAATTACATGCTTCTCTTTTACAGATGTCTGTTTCTTTCTTGCCCCGATACACTATATTGTCAAAAAGTATTGGGACGCATGCCTTTACACGCACATGAACTTTTTTTTTTTAATTCTTTTTATCACACACATGAACTTTAATGACATCCCAGTCTTATGCCCCGTACACACGGTCGGACTTTGTTCGGACATTCCGACAACAAAATCCTAGGATTTTTTCAGACGGATGTTGGCTCAAACTTGTCTTGCATACACACGGTTACACAAAGTTGTCGGAAAATCCGATCGTTCTGAACGCGGTGACGTAAAACTCGTACGTCGGGACTATAAACGGGGCAGTAGCCAATAGCTTTCCTCTCTTTATTTATTCTGAGCATGCGTGGCACTTTGTGCGTCGGATTTGTTTACACACGATCGGAAATTCCAACAACGGATTTTGTTGTCTGAAAATTTTATATCCTGCTCTCAAACTTTGTGTGTCGGAAAATCCGATGGAAAATGTGTGATGGAGCCCACACACGGTCGGAATTTCCGACAACAAGGTCCTATCACACATTTTGCGTCGGAAAATCCGACCGTGTGTACGGGGCATTAGTCCGTAGGGTTCAATATTGAGTTGGCCCACCCTTTGCAGCTATAACAGCTTCAACTCTTCTGGGAAGGCCGTCCACAAGGTTTAGAAGTGTGTCTATGGGAATGTTTGACCATTCTTCCAGAAGAGCATTTGTGAGGTCAGGCACTGATGTTGGACGAGAAGGCCTGGCTCACAGTCTCCACTCTAGTTCATCCCAAAGGTGTTCTATCGGCTTGAGGCCAGTTAAGTTCCTCCACCCCAAACTCGCTCATCCATGTCTTTAAGGACCTTGCTTTGTGCACTGGTGCGCAATCATGTTGGAACAGGAAGGGGCCGTCCCCAAACTGTTCCCACAAAGTTGGGAACATGAAATTGTCCAAAATATCTTGGTATGCCGACGCCTTAAGAATTCCCTTCACAGGAACTAAGGGACCAAGTCTAACCCCTGAAAAACAACCCCCCACCATAATCCCCCCTCCACCAAATGATTTGGACCAGTGCACAAACTAAGGTCCATAAAGACATGGATGAGCGAGTTTGGGGTGGAGGAACTTGACTGGCCTGCACAGAGTCCTGATCAGGAGAGAAGCCCCCCCTATACATTGGTGATCATTGAGAGAAGCCCCCTATACATTGGTGATCATTGAGAGAAGCCCCCTATACATTGGTGATCAGTGAGAGAAGCCCCCTATACATTGGTGATCATTGAGAGAAGCCCCCTATACATTGGTGATCAGTGAGAGAAGCCCCCTATACATTGGTGATCATTGAGAGAAGCCCCCTATACATTGGTGATCAGTGAGAGAAGCCCCCTATACATTGGTGATCAGTGAGAAAAGCCCCCCTATACATTGGTGATCAGTGAGAGAAGCCCCCTATACTTTGGTGATCATTGAGAGAAGCCCCCTATACATTGGTTATCAGTGAGAGAAGCCCCCTATACATTGGTGATCATTGAGAGAAGCCCCCCTATACATTGGTGATCAGTGAGAGAAGCCCCCTATACATTGGTGATCAGTGAGAAAAGCCCCCCTATACATTGGTGATCAGTGAGAGAAGCACCCTATACATTGGTGATCAGTGAGAGAAGCCCCCCTATACATTGGTGATGAGTGAGAGAAGCCCCCCTATACATTGGTGATCAGTGAGAGTAGCCCCCATTGCTTTGGTTATCAGTGAGAGAAGCCCCACTATACATTGTTGATCAGTGAGTGTAGCCCCCCATGCTTTGGTTATCAGTGAGAGAAGCCTCCCATGCTTTGGTTATCAGTGAGAAAAGCCCCCCTATATATTGGTGATCAGTGAGAGACGCCCCCCTATACATTGGTGATCAGTGAGAGAAGCCCCTCCTATACATTGGTGATCAGTGAGAGAAGCCCCCCTATACATTGGTAATCAGTGAGAGAAGCCCCCTATACATTGGTGATGAGTGAGAGAAGCCCCCCTATACATTGGTTATCAGTGAGAGAAGCCCCCTATACATTGGTGATGAGTGAGAGAAGCCCCCTATACATTGGTGATCAGTGAGAGAAGCCCCACTATACATTGGTGATCAGTGAGAGAAGCCCCCTATACATTGGTGATCAGTGAGAGAAGCCCCCTATACATTGGTGATCAGTGAGAGAAGCCCCCCTATGCATTGGTGATCAGTGAGAGAAGCCCCCCTATACATTGGTGATCAGTGAGAGAAGCCCCCCTATGCATTGGTGATCAGTGAGAGAAGCCCCCCTATACATTGGTGATCAGTGAGAGAAGCCCCCCTATACATTGGTGATCAGTGAGAGAAGCCCCCCTATACATTGGTGATCAGTGAGAGAAGCCCCCCTATACATTGGTGATCAGTGAGAGAAGCCTCCCTATACATTGGTGATCAGTGAGAGAAGCCCCCCTATACATTGGTGATCAGTGAGAGAAGCCCCCCTATACATTGGTGATCAGTGAGAGAAGCCTCCCTATACATTGGTGATCAGTGAGAGAAGCCCCCCTATACATTGGTGATCAGTGGGAGAAGCCCCCCTATACATGGTGATCAGTGAGAGAAGCACCCCCCCATACATTGCTGGTCAGTGAAAGAAGCTCCCTTTACATTGGTGGTCAATGAACAATGGGCTTAGTAGGAGAAAGGCCTGCTTTACATTGGTGGCCACTGCTAGAAGAATGTCCCTTACATTGGTGGCTAGTGGAGAAATGCCACATTCTCATTGGTAGTCAGTGAAGTAATATCAGCTTAAATTGGAGGTAGGTGGGAGTAGGGCTCCCTTTACATTGGTGGCCAGTGGAAAATTGGTACTCTTTACAATAGTGGTCACTGGAAGAACGACCCTCTTTACATTGGTGGTTAGTAGGAGGAAACTAGCTCATAGCAGAGACTGTCAGGTGGAAGGTCGATCTGTCACTATTCACTGCTCAAGGAACCCTTACCAACCTTGGAGGAACCCCGGTGGAGGAAGGGTGATCTAAGCAAACACACAAACACATACTCAGGATTGGATTAACTATCAATCAAAATAAACACGTGCTTAGGGCACCTAGAGAAGGGGCACCACAGACTTCTTCCCTAGCTATAATTCCCAGGATAAGTGCACTCAAAAACAAAGTTTCCTTCTCCTTTTTGCCCCTGTCCCCCGAGCTAACCAATCCCACCCCATCAAGATCTATATTCACCAAGAGCAGTGGCCTCAAGTTCTCTCCCTCCTGGCTCCACAGGAGCCTTACAGCCCCATAGACTTCCATTGAGATTATCTACCATCACCTCTCAGCAGGTATATGAGCCTCATAGACTCCAGAAGCAATGTAGGGACCAGGGAGAGGCGACCCCCCGGGCACCATTGTTGGGTGGTGCTTAGGGCATCAATTCCCCCGATCCAGTCCTGCACATACAGTACATGTTTAGAAACCAAAGAGAAGACATTTAACTCAAACCATTTTTTATTGTACAGATAACAATGTAACATTTCTGTATAAACTCCACAAATATTGTAGATAAGAACCTACAATACAAAGGTTCCTCCACACAGTACCATTGTGCAATACGGTACAGTACAGAAACCAAAAGATTTCCTAAGGCACTTGGTGGGCGACCATATTGGCCGTCCATAATAACTAAATGTCGGGGTTGAGAAATATTTTGGAAAAACAATTTATTGGCTGCTCTGGGTTACAAGGATTTGACATGGTGGGCTGACTATCTAAGACGAAGAGCAGACAGAAATATTCTACCATAGAAGAGGACACGGAGACCCCGGACAAGGCCTTTTCTTTATACCAATCCTGAAAATGAGCCTTAAGTCTAGATTCACAACCTATGCGTTTTTTTAGTGTGTTTTGCAGAAACGCACTAAAGTCCATTTAACATGGTTTCCTATGGGACTTCTTCACAACTATGCGTTTTTCAGCCTCTGCGTTTTTGGAAAGGGTCAGGGACTTTTTTCCCTGAAGCAGATTGCGTTTTGCACGTAACAGACTTCAATGGACCCACAAGAAAAACAAAATGTTGCGTTTTTGATGCGTTTTGCATTTATTTTCTCTCTTTAACAAACTGTGAATAGCCGATTGTTAAGGAGTAGGCGGCCGCCGCATCCTTAACAACCGATGAGTCATCAGCTGTCAGCGGGGTTCCCCACTGACAGCTGAATGTAAAAAAAAATTGCCAGCAAAGGAAAAAAATGGCGTGGGGTCCCCCTCAATCCATATCAGTATGGGATTTGAGGGGAACCCCACGTGAAAATGTAAAAAATAAATGGTGTGAGGTCCCCCCCCATCCATACCAGGCCCTTTGGGTCTAGTATGGGATTTGAGAAGAACCCCACGCCAAAATGTTAAAAAAAAAATGGCATGGGGTCCTCCCCAATCCACATCAGGCCCTTCGGGTCTAGTATGGAATTTAAGGGGAACCCCATGCCCAAATGTAAAAAAAAAAAAGGGCATGGGGTCCCCCCCAAGTCCCTGTCCCTTTCTTGAAGGGCCTTGTATGGATTGGGGGGGACCCCATGCCATTTTTTTCCTTATTTTTTCTTTTTACATTTAACTGTCATCGGGGAAGCCCGCTGACAGCTGATGACTCATCAGTTGTTAAGAACGTGGTGGCTGCCCACTCCTTAACAACCAGCTATTCACAATTTGTTAAAGAGAAAAAACGCAAACTGCATAAAAAATGCAGGTTTAAAAATGCACCGGAGAACCGCATCAACCGCAACCGCATAGATGTGAACCTAGCCTTAAAGAGGACCTGTCATGACAGATATATTAAGGTGAGCCCCCTCTGATCCTCATACCAGTTGCCTGGCTGTCTCTACCCTTAAAAGATGGAATTGGAGGACCGGGCTGGCATACTTATCCCGGGTTAGCGACTTCAAGTATGAAGACGGTGAATGAGCACGACAGCCAGGAGGAGTGGTCATCACTGGCAGCCCTTTTCGTTTCAATGGGCTGCCAACGCAACGCACATTAACACGTAACATAACGCGCCTTAACGCACGGACATCGAAGCAACGCACAAATGTAAATGGGGCCTCCCGTGCTTTCTGAGTCGGTCACCTCGTAAGTGGGAATCAGGAATTGTAATACCATTTTCTGCATGCTTGGGTCAGACCAGAGAATGTGGAGATCAGAGACAGACAGGCAATTAGCATTTTCAGAAGGAGGTCAGAAATGTTTTTTTTTATAATGGATTGTTCCATCCTATAAGTGCATGATACATTCTTCATTATGAAGCAGACATTGATCTCCATCAGATCACCTTCCACTAGGGAAATACACGAGGGAAAAGGAACGACTTTAGATTGCAGCAATCTCTGCGTCCTCCTGGGTTTACAGTCACTCATAAAGTCCTATCAATGTGATATGACGTGGTGATGGTCCAGCTCCTCTACCATGGTCTCCACAAGGGCTTGAAGCTGCCGGTTGGGGGTTGGTGCTTTGCCTGTTGGATGGAGGGCTGAGAGGAGGCCTGGAGGTGACTGGGATCTCGGGGTGTCTCCAGTCGGTGGAAGTGGTTCAGTAGTCTGATCTGGGCCTCCTCCTCAACACGATGGATGGTGAGATAGGACAGGGTCTCGTGCAGACACTTCGAGTAGCCTTGTCTGAATTGCTTCTGCTCTGTTCTTGGGAATGGTTTACCACCTGGAACAATTAACAGGAGAGGAGACTTGTGACTACTCTGTGCACAATACAGATTACAGAATGATATTCAAAACATGAAAGAACGACCAGGGGAACATGGGGGGGGGGGGGGGGCGGGTCATTGGCCATTGGCTTTACCAAATGGTGTTGGAGGTCACATGCCATAGGGATCCCACCAGTCTGACTTCTGGTTTTCTACCAGATTATCAGCTATTCTATAAATTGTGACTTGTCTATCTATCTATCTGTCTGTCTATCTTCTCTATTTATAGCCCACCATCCATTCATCTATCCCTAGCTACATCTTTATTTTCACATTTCTGCCCATTTATCCTTCAGCCCATCAACCCATCCCTCCCTCCATTCATCAATCCATCTGTATACCCATGTGTCTGTCCTTCCTTCACTTCCTCCCTCCCTCAATATGTCCATCCACTCACCCATCCATCCATTTATCTATCCAAGCATCCATGCATTCATCCACCCCCTATTCATCAATCTCTCCATATATCCATTTGTCTGTCCTTCACTCTCTCGCTCCCTCCATATGTCCATCCGTCCATCCGTCCACCCATCCATTCATCTATCCAAGCTTCCATTCATCCACCCCACTATTCATCAATCCATCCGTATATCTATCTGTCCATCCCTCCCTCTATCCATATGACCATCTGTCCTTCTGGCCCTCTGTACATCTATCTCTCTCTGTATGTATGTATGTATGTATGTATATATAAACTTTAATATAGTTATATACAAAGTTATACTTTATATCACTTGGTTAGCTGTATTCATATCTTTTGGCCACACGAGGGCGATGTCTGTCTGTCACACTTATTGACTTCAGTCTACTATACACTATACAAAAAAAAAAAAACAATGTCCTTTGTAAACCAACCCTCCACAATGGAATCTTTATTGTATAGTACTGACTGTGTGATCTGTCATATTATATTGTTATGTGAATAAACTTATTTCTGTTAAATAAATAAATACATAAAACAATGTCTTACCATCGCTGTCTCTGCCCATCGTCTGCCGCAGGAACTGCACAGCGATTTCCAGCACGTCGGCCTTCTCAGGCTTGGAATCCGGTTGCAGCAGCTGGAACTCTTGCTCCAAAATTTTGCGCAGCTGATTGATGCTGCTGTTAATGCGATCTCTGCGCATCTTCTCCACCGCTGGCTTCCTTATCTGTAACATGGATTTAAAAAGTAAATACATTTTCAACGAAAACATTTTTTTAAAAAAACATTTTAAACTCTGTGGCAACAAAAGGGAGAGGGAAAAAAAAATCACTAAATACACAATAAAAACAAAGTATATATATTTTTAAATATATTTTTTTTCTTAATTATTTCATTAAAAAAGGAAAAACATTTTTAAAACCAAAAAGATTTGGGACCCAAATGCAAAATGGAAACAAGAGGTTTGTTTATTGTTGTATATTGTTAATTAACTTGTTTATTGTTATTATATATTGTTTATTGACTTGTTTATTGTGTGTGTGTGTGTGTGTGTGTGTATATACATATATATATATGAAAACAAGTTTATTGTTTCTATTTAGCTTTCAGGTCTCAAATCTTTTTGGTTTTATAAATGCTTTTCATAATAATAGTTAAAGTGCATCTAAACCCAAGAACAAAAAATAATAGTATTGCGGCTTATGTGGTGGCTGCATTCGTTTTTATTTTTCACCCCCCCCCCCCCCCCTTTTATTTTATCCTGGTGATCTGGCCTGAAACTCACTTCCTGTCCTAGGGTGACAACTCTACTGAGCAGCATTGTTACCTTAGGACAGGGAGTGTGTTAGGGCTACATAACTCCTCCCCTTCTTCTCTATAACAGGGGAGGTGTTTTGTAGTCTATGGAGATAGCTCAGGCAGGGACTGAGCTACATATACAATATGTAAAGTGCTGCATAAATTATCAGTGCTATATAAATAACGGTAATAAATAAAAATACAGTAATACTACTACTACTACTACTACTACTACTACTACTAATAATAATAATAATATTAATACTAATAATGATATTAATACTACTACTACTACTACTACTACTACTAGTAATAATAATAATAATAATAGTAATAATAAAAAATAATAATAATAATATTATTATTACTAACACTAATGATAATAATAATATAAATAATAATGCTAATATTATTAATACTACTACTAATAATAATATTATTATTAATAATACTGATAACTATAATAATAATATAAATAATAATGCCAATATGATTAATACTACTACTACTAATAATAGTAATAATAATACTACTACTATTACTATCACTAATGATAATAATAATATAAATAATAATGCCAATATTATTAATACTACTACTACTAATAATAATAATATTAATACTACTACTACTACTACTACTACTACTACTACTACTACTACTACTAATATTATTATTATTATTATTATTATTAATACTGATAACTAAAATAATAATATAAATAATAATGCTAATATGATTAATACTACTAATACTACTACTACTACTACTACTACTACTACTACTACTAATAATAATAATAGTAATAGTAATAATAACACTAATATTATTATTACTACCACTAATGATAATAATATAAATAATAATGCTAATATTATTAATACTACTACTACTACTACTATCAACCCCCACCCCCATCAATCATTCTTTGCAGCTATTACCTTTTTTACCACCACCCCCTCCCTTTAGAATGTAAGCTCTACGAGCCGGGCCCTCCTGTACCTTTTCTATTGAACTGTACTGTAATTGTGTTGTCCCCTTATACATTGTAAAGCGCTGAGTAAACTGTTGGCGCTATATAAATCTCGTATAATAATAATAATAATAATACTAATAATAATAATAATAACGTACCCTATTCTTCTCCTTGGTGGTGAGCTTGTGTTCGGCATACTCCGGGGAGATCAGGCAGGTAGCGGCATTGACAGCCATGATCACTAATCCTGGTCACCGTGCGGCGATCTGTTGGCGGTGTGGTGTCCCGGCTGTATTTATAGCACACGATCTGCATATCAATGTATGAGTGTCTGTGAGCTCTGAGTTTCCCACACTGGCTGACCAATCACAGAGGGCGCTGGACAAACAGACACATTCATTCATGCCTGTGAACGGAACCCCCCCTCCTCCCCCCACCCCTTCCCTTCAGCTGTCAGGAGTGTGTGCTGTACAAAGGACACAGACTCATCATACAGGGGGGGGGGGGGGGGGACGCCACAAGACCTGGGAAAGCCCCACCCACAGCGTTTGCTACCTGCTGGGGGAGGGGGGGGGCAGGATGACAAAAGCTGACCTGTTGTTGTAACACAAGAACAATGGCCTGGGGGGGGGGGGGGGGGGTAGGAAACGACGTCTCAGGTGATAAGCAGAAAGTTTGGTGTTTAGGGGCCCCATTTACACTGTTGTATTTTAATGCATGCGATCGGACGGGCTGAAATGCATTTTGTGCGTTTTGAAACAAAGAAGGCGTTTGCTTTTTCTGCTTTTTAGTGCGTTGTCAATGGCAATGTATCGAAATGCATTTTGATACGTTGGCAACAAGTATTAACAAGGCTTGGCCAATGGCTGTCAAAACGCATGCGGACTCACTAAGGAGATGCATGTTGAAGTATGACAACGCACCTACCTACAGCGCCTGGAAAAAGTATTCATACCCCTTGAAATTTTCCACATTTTGTCATGTTACAACCAAAAACATACAGTGGGGACGGAAAGTATTCAGACCCCCTTAAATGTTTCACTCTTTGTTATATTGCAGCCACTTGCTAAAATCATTTAAGTTCTTTTTTTTTTTTTCCTCATTAATGTACACACAGCACCCCATATTGTACACACAGCACCCCATATTGTACACACAGCACCCCATATTGTACACACAGCACCCCATATTGACAGAAAAACACAGAATTGTTGACATTTTTGCAGATTTATTAAAAAAGAAAAACTGAAATATCACATGGTCCTAAGTATTCAGACCCTTTGCTGTGACACTCATATATATAACTCAGGTGCTGTCCATTTCTTCTGATCATCCTTGAGATGGTTCTACACCTTCATTTGAGTCCAGCTGTGTTTGATTATACTGATTGGACTTGATTAGGAAAGCCACACACCTGTCTATATAAGACCTTACAGCTTACAGTGCATGTCAGAGCAAATGAGAATCATGAGGTCAAAGGAACTGCCTGAAGAGCTCAGAGACAGAATTGTGGCAAGGCACAGATCTGGCCAAGGTTACAAAAAATTTTCTGCTGCACTTAAGGTTCCTAAGAGCACAGTGGCCTCCATAATCCTTAAATGGAAGACGTTTGGGACGACCAGAACCCTTCCTAGAGCTGGCCGTCCGGCCAAACTGAGCTATCGGGGGAGAAGAGCCTTGGTGAGAGAGGTAAAGAAGAACCCAAAGATCACTGTGGCTGAGCTCCAGAGATGCAGTCGGGAGATGGGAGAAAGTTGTAGAAAGTCAACCATCACTGCAGCCCTCCACCAGTCGGGGCTTTATGGCAGAGTGCAAGACACACGAAAGCCCGCATGGAGTTTGCTAAAAAAAACACCTGAAGGACTCCAAGATGGTGAGAAATAAGATTCTCTGGTCTGATGAGACCAAGATAGAACTTTTTGGCCCTAATTCTAAGTGGTATGTGTGGAGAAAACCAGGCACTGCTCATCACCTGACCAATACAGTCCCAACAGTGAAGCATGGTGGTGGTAGCATCATGCTGTGGGGGTGTTTTTCAGCTGCCGGGACAGGACGACTGGTTTTAATCGAGGGAAAAATGAATGCGGCCAAGTACAGGGATATCCTGGATGAAAACCTTCTCCAGAGTGCTCAAATTTTTTTTGGGGGAGAGGATTTTTGCCAACACATAATGTTCATACATCTTGGGGGGTGGGGGCGTAGTTTGGTATGTTCGCCATGGGCTCTAGATTGCCTTGTCCCGGCACTGGGCGTGAGGCCAGCTTAAGGGCTCGTCTGCTCTAGCATTGGTGGGGCAGTAAAATCCCATGGTTGAGTGGTGGTTTTACCGCGTCCTCACCCGTTACCCCCCTTTAGCAACAGAGACAGCGGCCGGGGAGTGTACACATGCCGCAGCTGTAATGCTTTGCTTCGTGGCAGGAATTATACCACCTAGAGTGGAAAAAATATATATAAAACACAAAGCGCTGTGATGCTAAATAGCTGATAATTACACATAAAACCAAGTGAGGCTGCTATCAAAAGAGAGTGTTTTCAGAGTCACTTAAAAAGAATAAATAATGATATTTGAAGCGCTTCACAATGTGCATGAAAATGAATATAAAAGTAAATATAAATAGTCAAATAAATCCAGCGGTGAGTAAAAATTCCTAAAAAATCCAACAATCAAAATAGTGTAAAACTATAAAAAATTAGTGACACCAAATGTGTAAAAAATTCACATAAAAAATCCACATAAAAATAAATATATAGGGATGTATTCAGAAGGTTCAATTATACAGGTGTGGAATCCTGATTGGTATAGAGCTTTTGATCACTAGCAAAGCTGTTTAAAAACACTTGCTAAATTAAGGTGCTCATTGATCTCAATAGTACCAAAGTGTTTTTTGCTTCTATTCGCAACCAATGTGAGAATCATAAACAGGCAAATAAGAGAAAAAAACTGAAAAAAACAATCATTGTGCAATAGTTAGGATACCAATGTACACAGGCAAACTTCAATCCACTCACGTGTGCCTTATAATGATAAGGCATATGCAGGTTTTACTATAGCAGTCAGCCGCCTTAGACAGGAGCAGATTCAGTGCAGTACACTGTGTGAAACTGCTGATCTGCACAGAGCGTCCTTGGCTCCTCCCACGCGTTACATCACAGTCACGTGACTTTTTCAAGGATGAAAAAGTCACGTGACTGTGATGTAACGTGTGGGAGGAGCCAAGGACGCTCTGTGCAGATCAGCAGTTTCACACAGTGTACTGCACTGAATCTGCTCCTGTCTAAGGCGGCTGACTGCTATAGTAAAACCTGCATATGCCTTATCATTATAAGGCACACGTGAGTGGATTGAAGTTTGCCTGTATACATTGGTATCCTAACTATTGCACAATGATTGTTTTTTTCTCTTATTTGCCTGTTTATGATTCTCACATTGGTTGTGAATAGAAGCAAAAAACACTTTGGTACTATTGAGATCAATGAGCACCTTAATTTAGCAAGTGTTTTTAAACAGCTTTGCTAGTGATCAAAAGCTCTATACCAATCAGGATTCCACACCTGTATAATTGAACCTTCTGAATACATCCCTATATATTTATTTTTATGTGGATTTTTTATGTGAATTTTTTACACATTTGGTGTCACTAATTTTTTATAGTTTTACACTATTGTGATTTTTTAGGAATTTTTACTCACCGCTGGATTTATTTGACTATTTATATTTACTTTTATATTCATTTTCATGCACATTGTGAAGCGCTTCAAATATCATTATTTATACCACCTAGAGTGCCCACCGAATGCAACCCACTTGAATGTGCATGGGGCCAATCTGCAAGCACCCTATAACCGTGGGCAAAGCACGTGGTTGCAGCACGCCAGTGCAAGGCCAATGGGGTAAAGTAGGCGGTAAGGAGACAATACAACTCCTCACTGATTGTAAAATGCTCTCTGAAGAGCAACCTGAATACATACCGCAAGTGTGAACAAGCCCTAACCATTCCTGTCCAAAGCACGTGTGGAGCCTCTGGAAGAACCCTATGCAAATACAGGCTTTCTGAAAGTCAATATTTGCATACAGTGCATCCGGAAAGTACTCATTTTGTTATGTTACAGCCTTATTCCAAGATGGATTAAATTCATTATTTTCCTCAAAATTCTACAAACAATCCCCCATAATGACAACGTGAAAGAAGTTTGTTTGAAATCTTTGCAAATTTAATAAAAATAAAAAACAAAAAAAATCCCATGTACATAAGTATCACAGCCTTTGCCATGACAACTTAAAATTGAGCTCAGGTGCCTCCTGTTTCCACTGATCATCCTTGAGATGTTTCTACAACGTGATTGGAGTCCACCTGTGGTAAATTCAGTTGATTGGACGTGATTTGGAACGACACACACACCTGTCTATATAAGGTCCCCACAGGTAACAGTGCATGTCAGAGCACAAACCAAGCCATGAAGTCCAAGGAATTGTCTGTAGACCTCCCAGACAGGATTGTATGGAGGCGCAGATCGGGGGAAGGGTACAGAAAAATTTCTGCAGCATTGAAGGTCCCAATGAGCACAGTGGCCTCCATCATCAGTAAATGGAAGAAGTTTGGAACCACCAGGACTCTTCCTAGAGCGGGCCGCGTGGCCAAACTGAGTGATCGGGGGAGAAGGGCCTTAGTCAGGGAGGTGACCAAGAACCTGATGGTCACTCTGACAGAGCTCCAGTGTTTCTCCGTGGAGAGGGGAGAATCTTCCAGAAGACGAACCATCTCTGCAGCATTCCACCAATCAGGCCTGTATGGTAGAGTGGCCAGACGGAAGCCCCTCCTCAGTAAAAGGCACATGACAGCCTTCCTGGAGTTTGCACCTGAAGGACTCTCAGACCATGAGAAACAATGTCTGATGAAACAAGGATTGAACTTGGCCTGCATGGCAAGCGTCATGTCTGGAGGAAACCAGGCACCGCTCATCACCTGGCCAATACCATCCCTACAGTGAAGCATGGTGGTGGCAGCATCATGCTGTGGGGATATTTTATAGCGGCAGGAACTGGGAGACTAGTCAGGATCGAGGGAAAGATGAAAGCAGCAATGTACAGAGACATCCTTGATGAAAACCTTCTCCAGAGCGCGCTGGACTTCAGACTGAAGGTTCATCTTCCAACAGGACAACGACCCTAAGCACACAGCCAAGATAACAAAGGAGTGGCTATGGAACAACTCCAGTGGCCCAGCCAGAGCCCAGACTTTGACCCCTGTGAATATCTCTGGAGAGATCTGAAAATGTCTGTGCACCGCCACTCCCCATCCAACCTGATGAAGCTTGAGAGGTCCTGCAAAGAAGAATGGGAGAAACTGCCTGAGAATAGGTGTGCCAAGCTTGTAGCATCATACTCAAAAAAGACTTGAGGCCGTAATTGGTGCCAAAGGAGCTTCACCAAAGTATTGAGCAAAGGCTGTGAACACTTACTGTATGTACTGTACATGGGATTTTTTTCGATTTCTAATAAATTTGCAAAGATATCAAACAAACTTCTTTTGCGTTGTCTTTATGGGGCATTGTTTGTAGAATTTTGAGGAAAATAATGAATTTAAAGGGTTTGTAAACCCTCGTGTTTTTTCACCTTAGGTGAAAAAACTTCTGACAGTGACCGCCCCCCCCCCCCCAGCCCCCCCCGTTTTACTCACCTGAGCCCTTTGATCCCTTGGCAGAGACGCGCTGGACCTCTCTGCCTGGGGTTCTCGGCTCTTGATTGGATAGATTGATAGCAGCGCAGCCATTGGCTCCCGCTGCTGTCAACCAAATCCAATGACGCAGGCGCCGGCTTCTCCTAGAGGGTTATACGATGAGGGGAGGAGCTGATAGCGCCGCCCGTGGACCCCAGAAGAGGACGATTGGGGCCACTCTGTGCAAAACGAACTGCACAGTGGAGGTAAGTATGACATGTTTGGTATTTAAAAAAGACAAAAAAACGAGGGTTTACAATCACTTTAATCCATTTTGGAATAAGGGCTGTAACATAACAAAATGTGTAAAAAGTGAAGCGCTGTGAATACTTTCCGGATGCACTGTACATATAGGATGCACTACACATGTTGTCTGCTCAGATTGATCGATCAAACAAAAAGTCTTCAATTGTCTAATTCATTTTTTCCTTTTTACCGATGTTCAGCCAGGACTGTTTACTGGCAGCACAGACACAGGTTGATCGCCAAATCAGGTGGAAAATTTCACATCTAGAGACACTCAGAGCCTCATCTGCCATGAACATTAAAAAAAAGAAAAAAATACCAAACCCCCCCAAAATAAACGATCAAACGATCTGTGACCCCAAGCTCGGCGACTTGGGGTCACAGAGACCCCAAATTTAGGGGGTAGGTGGCTGAAGACCTGCCCCACTACTATCATCTATAGTTCTGGAGATACGGGGCTCCTTGTGCAGCCTGTCAGAAGCTACATACAGAGCGGCCACTTTAAATACAAGCCGACACGCTCTGTTTGCAGCAGACTGAGAGGATGAGCTCACAGGGCCTCTCCTCACTTCTTGTCAGAGGCACTGAGCTCAATGGACAGCTTGGAGCCTTGGGCCAATGATAAAGCACCATTGGTCCCAGCTGGCCAACAAAAATACTGCAGTGGAGGCATGCCTCTCACTACAGTGTCATAGAAGGGGCCATGTCGAAAAGACAAATGCTCCCTTCCAGCCCAGCCCTCTTAACTACAAGGAAAAAAACATGTGTTTATGGGTATAAGATTTACCCACAATCCCATGTTTCTTCTCACACAGTTAAGAGGGAGAATGAGAATCTGCTGCTGAAAAGGTACAAGATAAATCATATATTATTATGCTATACGTTATAAGATAATCATTTATTATTTATCTATTTACTGTGAAATTACCGGTTGGAAATTATAACTTCAAACTTCAGTAATTTGCCCGTTAAGCCACCCGCTTGAGTACAGATTTTTGAAAATATAGTAAATTACCCTAAAAAACAATATATAATAATTATTTGTATATTACTTATGGTAATTAACCCCTTGCCACCCAGGCCAATTCTGACACTTCTCTCCTACGTATAAAAATCATCGCTTTTTTTTGCTAGAAAATTACTCGGAACCCCCAAACATTATGTATATTGTTTTAGCGGACACCCTAGGGAATAAAATGGAGGTCATTGCAATTTTTAATGTCACACGGTATTTGCGCAGCAATTTTTCAAACGTGGTTTTTTTTTTGGGTAAGAAAATGTTCCATGAATAATAAAAAAAAAAAACACTAATGTTAGCCCGATTTTTTGTAAACAATTGTGAAAGATGATGTTAATTGATACCTAACATGTTATGCTTTAAAATTGCGCACACTCGTGGAATGATGACAAACTTCGGTATTTAAAAATCTCCCTAGGAGACGCTTTAAATTTTTTTACGGGTTACATGTTTAGAGTTACAGAGGAGGTCTAGTGCTAGAATTATTGCTCTTCTTCCAACATTCGCAGCGTATGTAACCTGTGTGTATCGGGCTCTGATACTAGCCAGTGCCTCACCAGCCACTCACCTCACCGCACCTCCCTGATCTACACAGGTGATTTACGATTGCATAATTATGAGGCTAATATCGCATACAATCAATCACCTGCTTTGGAAGTCACGGGAAATTTTGTGTTGAGTGCTCATACAACCATCTCATACAACCATCCCATACAACCATCTCATACAACCATCCCATACAACCATCTCATACAACCATCTCATACAACCATCTCATACAACCATCTCATACAATCATCTCGTGCAACCATCCCATACAACCATCTCATGCAACCATCTCGTGCAACCATTTCGCGCAACCTTCTCCTGCAACCATCTCATACAACCATGTCATGCAACCATCTCATATAACCATGTCATGCAACCATCTCATGCAACCATCTCCTGCAACCATCTCGTGCAACCATTTCGCGCAACCTTATCCTGCAACCATCTCATGCAACCATCTCATACAACCATCCCATACAACCATCTCATACAACCATCTCATATAACCACCTCATGCAACCATCTCATGCAACCATCTCATGCAACCATCTCGTGCAACCATCTCGTGCAACCATCTCATACAACCATCTCATACAACCATCTCATACAACCATCTCATGCAACCATCCCATACAACCATCTCATGCAACCATCTCATGCAACCACCTCATGCAACCATATCATGCAATCATCTCGTGCAACCATCTCATGCAATCATCTCGTGCAACCATCTCGTGCAACCATCTCGTGCAACCATCTCATACAACCATCCCATACAACCATCTCATGCAACCATCTCATACAACCATCTCATGCAACCATCCCATACAACCATCTCATGCAACCATCTCATGCAACCATCTCATGCAATCATCTAATGCAACCATCTCGTGCAACCATCTCGTGCAACCATCTCGTGCAACCATCTCATGCAACCATCTCATGCAACCATCTCATGCAATCATCTAATGCAACCATCTCATGCAACCATCTCGTGCAACCATCTCATACAACCATCTCATGCAACCATCTCATGCAACCATCTCATGCAATCATCTAATGCAACCATCTCGTGCAACCATCTCGTGCAACCATCTCGTGCAACCATCTCATGCAACCATCTCATACAACTATCTCATGCAACCATCTCATACAACTATCTCATGCAACCATCTCATGCAACCATCTCATGCAACCATCTCATACAACCATCCCATGCAACCATCTCATACAACTATCTCATGCAACCATCTCATGCAACCATCTCATGCAACCATCTCATGCAACCATCTCATGCAATCATCTCATACAACCATCTCATGCAACCATCTCATGCAATCATCTAATGCAACCATCTCGTGCAACCATCTCGTGCAACCATCTCGTGCAACCATCTCGTGCAACCATCTCATACAACCATCTCATACAACCATCTCATACAACCATCTCATGCAACCATCTCATGCAATCATCTCATGCAACCATCTCATACAAGATCATGGTGCTCATTGGAGAAAGTAACTGTTGGCTAAAATCAGTTCTTTCCACAATTTTCTATTTTTTTTGCAGTTTTGAGCACAGAAATTAATCTGGCGAATGTGCGCGGTGAACGCTCGCCTTCTTTTTAGAATTAGATTCAAATTGTGGGAAGTTGCACACAATTGTGCATGGTCACATGGCCTTAATGGGCGGTCCATTGCACAAGTCTAAACTTGCCCCTGTAACTTCAGACGTCGTCGGCCAGTCCCGGGGAGGACATTTTCCCAGGAGGACAATGCAGGAGACAGTCACCAAACAAGTCGTTTTGGTTCCACACAACCATTCATCAAAGAACAATACAGTGACAAGTGAGCAGCACTTGTGGCCTTTGGCCTTTTAATGGTATGATCTCATGGTTGTGTGCACTCTCCCCTCGTAACCCACTAGGGTCGGGGGTATTGGCCAGCGGCCAGGTCTGTAAGCACACCGCCTTACTGGAAATTCAAGACCAGCTGGGTGCTTTGTTCTCAACTGTATGTTATTTTCCAAAGACACATTTAATATGCTGAGACAGCCGGCTAAAGGTTACAAGTTCACAAATCTGACTCATCTATAGAAACTTTTCTTAGATTATTTAATAGCCCGGGGTGGGGACTTGACGTGTGTCTTCATGAGAAACATTTTTGTTCCTTTCTGTTTGGCCTGAAGAAGATTTCAGATCTTCCCACAAATGTATTCTGATCATGTTCTAAAGAGAATGACAGCTGTAATAAGGGGCGACAGAAGCAGCCATATCAGGACTAGGTCTATTGGTGGCCCAACCCATATGTACGATGGACAAAGGCGTCTATCTGGTTGACCTGTTATGTGGCTTATCATTTACCTGCTAATCTTCTGGGCAAAGCCAACCGTAGGCAAATCCCAATTTGGGACTTGGTCCATTGATGGCTTGACCCATATGTATGATGGACAAAGGCGTCTTTTTGTTTGACCTGTCATGGGACTGATCATTTACCTGCCAATCTTCTGGCCAAAGCCAACAGTGGGCAAGACCTATATATATGTATGGGGCAAATCTTGCGACTGGACCAATTTTGCGACTGGACCATCGATGGCTTCACCCAGATATATGAGGGACAAAGGAATCCTTTTAGACTGACTTGTTATGGGGCTTATCATTTAGCTACCTGTATCCTTTGCATGGAGGTTTTGGCCCTAACAATACTGTACCTGACCCTAATGTACAACACGTATACAGTGTGATGGAAGCCATTTTCTCTGCAAAGCCAACACGGGGCAGAGCCAATTTTGGAACTGGATCATTAATGGCTTGATCCATATGTATGTATGGGGCTTATCTTTTTCTGCCTGTAGCCCTTGCATGGAGGCATTGGGCAGAACAATACTGGGCCTACCCTTAATGTACAACACATATACAGTGAGAAGGAAGCCATGTTCTGGTCAAAGCCCATTTTGAGACTGGAACATTGATGGCTTGACCCATATGTACAATGGACAAGGGACTTTTTTAGGTTGACCAATTACGGAGCTTATCTTTGCACAGAGGCTTTGGGCCCAACTATATTGAACCTATCCTTAATGTATAACACATATACAGTGAAAAGGAAGCCATTTTCTGGACAAAGCCAATGCTGGGAAAAGCACATTTTGAGACTTGATGGCTTGACCTTCAAGTACGATGGACAAATAAATCTTTTTAGGTTGACTCCGTACGGGACTTATCATCTACTTGCCTGTAGCCTTTGAATGGCGGCATTGGGCAGAACAATATTGGGCTCATCCTTAATGTAAAACATTAAAGGATGCCATTTTATGGGCAGAACCAACACTGGGAAAATCCAATTTTAGGACTAGACCATTGATGACTTGACCCATATGTATATACAGTATGTGGCTTATCATTTACTCACCTGCAGCTTTTGCATGAAGGCATCGGGCAGAATAAAATTGTCCCCATCCTCATGTACAACACATCTACAGGGAGAAAGGAAACCATTGTTGGGCAAAGCCAACACTGGGCCTGTTGTTAATGTACCACACATAGACATTAAGAAAGCAGCCATTTTTTGGGGTAGAACCAAAAAGATAAACGCACCAGGCAATGAGAAAGGCAGATATTTATTTTTGTGGAACCAATATTAGGCCTATTAATAATGTATCATACATATACAATGAGAAAGGCAGATATTTTCTGGGCAGAGTCAGTAGGGCTAGATAGAAAGGCAACAGTAACTCAAATAACCCCTCGTTACACCCAAGGTATGCAGAATACCATCTCACACAACACATCCAATCTTGAAGCAGATGGGCTACAGCAGCAGAAGACCACGCTGGGTGCCACTCCTATCAGCTAAGAACAGGAAACTGAGGCTACAATTGGCACAGGATCACCAAAATTGGACAATAGAAGATTGGAAAAACGTTGTCTGGTCTGATGAGTCTGGATTTCAGCTGCAGCATTCAGATGGTGGGGTCAGAATTTGGCGCATGGATCCATCCTGCCTTGTATCACCGGTTCAGGCTGGTGGTGGGGGTGTAATGGTGTGGGGGATGGGATATCACCGGTTCAGGCTGGTGGTGGGGGTGTAATGGTGTGGGGGATGGGGTATCACCGGTTCAGGCTGGTGGTGGGGGGTGTAATGGTGTGGGGGATGGGGTATCACCAGTTCAGGCTGGTGGTGGAGGTGTAATGGTGTGGGGGATGGGGTATCACCAGTTCAGGCTGGTGGTGGAGGTGTAATGGTGTGGGGGATGGGGTATCACCGGTTTAGACTGGTGGTGGGGGTGTAATGGTGTGGGGGATGGGGTATCGCCGGTTCAGGCTGGTGGTGGAGGTGTAATGGTGTGGGGGATGAGATATCACCGGTTCAGGCTGGTGGTGGGGGTGTAATGGTGTGGGGGATGGGGTATCATGGTTCAGGCTGGTGGTGGGGGTGTAATGGTGTGGGTGATGGGGTATCATGGTTCAGGCTGGTGGTGGGGGTGTAATGGTGTGGGGGATGGGGTATCACCGGTTCAGGCTGGTGGTGGAGGTGTAATGGTGTGGGGGATGGGATATCACCGGTTCAGGCTGGTGGTGGGGGTGTAATGGTGTGGGGGATGGGATATCGCCGGTTCAGGCTGGTGGCGGGGTGTAATGGTGTGGGAGATGGGGTATCACCGGTTCAGGCTGGTGGTGGGGGTGTAATGGTGTGGGGGATGGGGTATCACCGGTTCAGGCTGGTGGTGGGGGTGTAATGGTGTGGGGGATGGGATATCGCCGGTTCAGGCTGGTGGCGGGGTGTAATGGTGTGGGGGATGGGATATCGCCGGTTCAGGCTGGTGGTGGGGGTGTAATGGTGTGGGGGATGGGGTATCACCGGTTCAGGCTGGTGGTGGGGGTGTAATGGTGTGGGGGATGGGGTATCACCGGTTCAGGCTGGTGGTGGGGGTGTAATGGTGTGGGGGATGTGGTTTAAACACCACGGCCTACCTGAGTATTGTTGCTGACCATGTCCATCCCTTTATGACTACAGTGTCCCCATCTTCTGATGGCTCCTTCCAGCAGGATAATGCACCATGTCACAAAGCTCCAATCATCTCACCACTGGACAATGAGGTCCCTGTCCTCCAATGGCCTCCACACTCACCACATCTCATCCAATAGCGCACCTTTGGGATGTGGTGGAACAGGAGATTCGGCATCATGGATGTGCAGCCGACAAATCTGGAACAACTGTGTGATGTTATCAGGTCACTATGGAGCAAAATCTCTGAGGAACGTTTCCAACACCTTGTTCTATCTATGCCACCAAGAATGAAGGCCAAAGGGCCAACCCAACCTAATAAAGTGGTCGTGTGCATTAGACAGAGGCAGATATTTTCTTAGCTGATCCAGTTTTTGGTCTATCATTACAGCAGACAGGGAAAGCCTTTTTGTGGGCTGAACCAGTTGTGGACCTATCCATACCCTCTCAGCCACACAAGGTGGAAAGAGGCCACTGTTTTGTTGTCTTAAGCCATATTGGGTTTATCAATCACCTGGCAATGATATTGGACAGAGTCACGTATTCTTTTGACTGGTCCAGTCTTTAGTTTATCAATAAAGTATTCAGAGGAAGACTTTTTGTGGGCTTATAACCAGTTCTGGGCATATCAATTCACACTCAGCCACACAAAGTGGAAAGAGGCCGCCATTTTGTTGGCTGGATCCGTTTTTGAATTCAACAAGAACCTGGGACTTTACTATAAACACGTGGTCATTTTGTGGTCAGATTTTTCCATCGTTCCTTCTCCTTTCTGCGATGTTTTATTTATTTTTTCCCCACCCCCAGCACATATCACCCTTATGGTAGGTAGATAGGGATGCATTTCTGTGGTGTCTTCCCATCTAACAGCCAAGAAAAGAGCTGATTGTTTATTGTGGGAACGATGAAAACACGGGAGTCGGGTATTTTCAGTTTCAATGCACAGCAGCTACAGAATAAGTCAACAAGAGCTTTGTGCTTTATTGTGTTTGCCTTTGTGCTCAATGTTTACCTCCCAACGGGCGACACAGAGCCCTCCCCCCATCTTCCCACACTTTCTTCTTTGTTGTGTCCTGAAACAGGACACTACTGTTAGATATTTAAACAAGAAAATAAAGAAGGAACAGCAAAAAAAAGAAAAAAAAGTGACCTTCAGAATGCAAAAAAAAAAAGGGTTCCATAAATATTGCGCTACCCACCGAAGGATGGATGGATGGATGGAGATCGAGCTGAAGAAGGGACTTCTCTTCTGTCCAACACCCCTGGTAGTGATGACATGAAGTCAAGTGTAATGCCCCGTACACACGGTCGGATTTTCTGACGGAAAATGTTCAACGGGAGCTTTTTGCCGTAAATTCCGACCGCGTGTAGGCCCCATCGGACATTTTCCATCTGAATTTCCGTCACACAAAATTTGAGATCTGGATCAGTAATCAAAAAAAATAATACGTAAAAAAATTTCTTGGCTAAAAAAAAAAAAAGAAATTTATTTATATATATATACAGTGCCTTGCGAAAGTATTCGGCCCCCTTTTCAACCTTTTGCCACATTTCAGGCTTCAAACATAAAGATATAAAATTTTTATTTTTTGTGAAGAATCACCAACAAGTGGGACACAATTGTGAAGTGGAACGAAATCTATTGGATTTTTGAAACTTTTTTAACTAATAAAAAAATGAAAAGTGGGGCGTGCAAAATTATTCGGCCCCCTTGCGTTAATACTTTGTAGAGCCACCTTTTGCTGCGATTACAGCTGCAAGTCACTTGGGGTATGTCTCTATCAGTTTTGCACATCGAGAGACTGAAATTCTTGCCCATTCTTCCTTGCAAAACAGCTCGAGCTCAGTGAGGTTGGATGGAGAGCGTTTGTGAACAGCAGTTTTCAGCTCTTTCCACAGATTCTCGATTGGATTCAGGTCTGGACTTTGACTTGGCCATTCTAACACCTGGATACGTTTATTTGTGAACCATTCCTTTGTAGATTTTGCTGTATGTTTGGGATCATTGTCTTGTTGGAAGATAAATCTCCGTCCCAGTTTCAGGTCTTTTGCAGACTCCAACAGGTTTTCATCCAGAATGGTCCTGTATTTGGCTGCATCCATCTTCCCCTCAATTTTAACCATCTTCCCTGTCCCTGCTGAAGAAAAGCAGGCCCAAACCATGATGCTGCCACCACCATGTTTGACAGTGGGGATGGTGTGTTGAGGGTGATGAGCTGTGTTGCTTTTACGCCAAACATATCGTTTTGCATTGTGGCCAAAAAGTTCGATTTTGGTTTCATCGGACCAGAGCACCTTCTTCCACATGTTTGGTGTGTCTCCCAGGTGGCTTGTGGCAAACTTTAGACGAGACTTTTTATGGATATCTTTGAGAAATGGCTTTCTTCTTGCCACTCTTCCATAAAGGCCAGATTGGTGCAGTGTACGACTGATTGTTGTCCTATGGACAGACTCTTCCACCTCAGCTGTAGTTCTCTGCAGTTCATCCAGAGTGATCATGGGCCTCTTGGCTGCATCTCTGATCAGTCTTCTCCTTGTCTGAGCTGAAAGTTTAGAGGGACAGCCAGGTCTTGGTAGATTTGCAGTGGTCTGATACTCCTTCCATTTCAAAATGATCGCTTGCACAATGCTCCTTGGGATGTTTAAAGCTTGGGAAATCTTTTTGTATCCAAATCCGGCTTTAAACTTCTCCACAACAATATTACGGACCTGCCTGGTGTGTTCCTTGGTCTTCATGATGCTCTCTGCGCTTTCAACAGAACCCTGAGACTATCACAGAGCAGGTGCATTTATACAGAGACTTGATTACACACAGGTGGATTCTATTTATCACCATCAGTCATTTAGGACAACATTGGATCATTCAGAGATCCTCGCTGAACTTCTGGAGTGAGTTTTCTGCACTGAAAGTAAAGGGGCCGAATAATTTTGCACGCACCACTTTTCAGTTTTTTATTTGCTAAAAAAGTTTAAAATATCCAATAGATTTCGTTCCACTTCACAATTGTGTCCCACTTGTTGGTGATTCTTCACAAAAAATTTAAATTTTATATCTTTATGTTTGAAGCCTAAAATGTGGCAAAAGGTTGAAAAGTTCAAGGGGGCCGAATACTTTTGCAAGGCACTGTATATATATATATATATATATATATATATATATATATATATATATATATATATATATATATATATACATATACATATATATATATATATATATACACACATATATATATATATACATATATATATATATATATATATATGTATATATATATATATATATATATATATATATATATATATATATATATATATATATATATACATATACATATATATACATATACATACATATACATATATATATAATGTTTGGGGGTTCTAAGTAATGCACCTGATCAATGGACAGGTAGTATGGCATAGGCATGTGCAATTTGTTTCATTCCGAATTAGTTTTTTAACGAATTTCGACAAATTCGTTAATTCGGGAACATCCGAATTAACGAAAACCCGTTTAACGAATTTTTTTCCGAATATTCGTAAATTCGATAAAATTGGACATTCGTAAATTCGGGCATTCGTACATTAGTAAATTAGTGAATTCGTAAATTTGTAAATTCAAAAATTCGGAAATCTGAAATAATAGTTAACTAATAGTAACTTAACCATTAGTAATTACTAGTAACTTTTAAATTATAGGTATTGTAATTTCCTTTCAAATTTGGCTGTTAGTGAACGTAACACATACAAATTTATGAATGATCCGAAAAAACGGAATGGAACGTAATGAATTAATAATAATAAATAACAATAATAATAATAACAACGTTTTATTATTATTATTTATTATTAATTTGTTCTGTTCCATTTGTTTAGATGCAGCATTTGTTTTGGATAATTCGTAAATTCGGATAAATTCGTATTTGTTACGTTCACTGACAGTCAAATTTAAAAGGAAATTACAATACCTATAATTCAATAGTTAGTTACTATTTCAGATTTGTGAATTTTCGGGTTTTTAGATTTTCAAACTTCGAGTTTACAAATTTTCGAATTTTATAATTTACAAATGTACAATTTTACGAATTTACGAATGCACAAATGTAAAAATGTACGAATGAACGAATGTTCGAATTTACGAATGTACGAATGAACGCATTTACGAATTTACGAATGAACGAATGAACGCATTTACGAATTTACGAATGAACGAATTTACGAATCACGATCATAACGAATGACCCGAAAAACGGGAAAAAACATTAAACTAATGAAACGAAAACGAAAATGAACGCATTTTTTGGCTGTGCACATGTCTACTATGGCAGGCCACATGCCAAAGGTCATCAACAGCTGTGCAGCAAGGTACTGAATCATCTGGACAGCGAGGTACGGGAACATAAGGCATTCACATCCGGGGCAGGAAGGTGCTGCATCAGCAAGCAGGATGTAGAGACTGAAACACAGGCTGAGATCACGGAGTAGACAGGGATCAAAAGTAGGGTCGCCACCTTTTCTTCAAGTCAAACCCCAACACTTTAGCGGCGCACAGCAATTTTTTTTTTATAGTATAAATTATACATATATTTTGCTATTAAATAACATTTCTAATCATATGAAGTTAATATCAAGAGTTCCCCTTTTACATCAGAGTCCACAGAGTCCCCCTTTTACATCTGAACCCGCAGAGTTCCCTTTCACTGTAAGGGGGGGACTCTGCAGACTCTGATGTACAGAGAGGACTCTGGGGACTCTAACACAAGGGATGCTCTGGGGAACACTGAGAACTCTGATGTACGGAGAGGACTCTGATTGAAGGGGGGACACTGTGGCCTCTGGTGTAAAGGGGAACTCTGATGTAAGGGGTGCTCAGAGAACCCTGATTTACCTAAGTGTACTCACTCAGAGGCAGAATAGAGAACGGGAAGGGGGGGGGGGGAGACTTCAGTGACAGACAGGGATGGATGGTGAGCTCACCCACCCCTTGGCAGTCAGCACCTCTCATCCAGATGTATCTAAGGCTGCTGGACTTCAAATTTCCAGCCCCCACTTTCCTTTTCTGAGGCACAGCCCTGGAGATTGGAGTGTGGGCAGACACAGAGGCGTAGGGGCGGGAGGAATAGGTGCAGGTTGAGCCCTCTCTCCCGTAACAGACACTCTCAGCTTAGACAACTGCAGCCAGCAACCCCGCTGGGAAGCCATAGTCCGGTCTGTATAATGTGTCCGGGTTTCAGGCAGTCTGAAACCCGGACACGTGATTCCAAACCCGAACTGTCCGGGTGAATCCGAGACAGGTGGCAATCCTAATCCAAGAGAGGCTCCGAATCAACACTATGTCATGCACAAGCGGCTACAGAAGAACTGACCGGGCAGGCATGAGCATTGGTGGTGGACCTTCTCTGGAAGTTGGGTGAAGCGGCACACAGGAACACAGAGGCCTTCCAGGTTCCCATGGGGTCACCTAAGGAGAGAGAGGCTCCAAGCTGATCCTAAGACATGCACAGGCAGCTGGGGAGGACTGACAGGGCCACAAATGAGTGGTGGTGGAATTATGGGACATGTAGTCCCAATGAGAGGGATTAGGGGGGCTTTCTCTCGAAGTTCAGGGAAGTAGCTTTTTCAGGTTCCTATGGAGCCACCCCGACATGCACACATCTGGCAAAGGGAGGCTTCCAGTTCAAACTGATGCTGCAAACTGCAGAAGCTGCAAGGGAGGACTGACGGGGCATGCATGAGCAGTGGTGGTAGCAGAGGGGGAATTCTGGGACTTGTAGTCTTGAGGAGGGGTGTCAGGGGGACTTTTTCTGGAAGTTCAGGAAAGCGGCACACAGGAACCGCAGAGGCCTTCTGAGGTTCCTATGGGATCACCCTTACGTGCCGAGCTCTGGAGAGAGAGAGAGGCTCCAAGCTGATCCTAAAGGCACACATGAGCAGTGGAGGTTGTGGAACTGTGGGACATGTAGTCCCAGGGGGTGAGATTAGGGAGACTTTCTTTGGAAGTTCAGGGAAGCGGCACACAGGAACCCCAGAGGCTTTCCAGGTTCCTATGGGGGTCACCCTTACATGCCGAGCTCCAGAGAGAGAGGCTCCAAGCTGATCCTAAGGCACACATGAGCAGTGGAGGTTGTGGAACTGTGGGACATGTAGTCCCAGGGGATGAGATTAGGGAGACTTTCTTTGGAAGTTCAGGGAAGCGGCACACAGGAACCCCAGAGGCTTTCCAGGTTCCTATGGGGGTCACCCTTACATGCCGAGCTCCAGAGAGAGAGGCTCCAAGCTGATCCTAAGGCACACATGAGCAGTGGAGGTTGTGGAACTGTGGGACATGTAGTCCCAGGGGGTGAGATTAGGGAGACTTTCTTTGGAAGTTCAGGGAAGCGGCACACAGGAACCCCAGAGGCTTTCCAGGTTCCTATGAGGGTCACCCTTACATGCCGAGCTCCAGAAAGAGAGGCTCCAAGCTGATCCTAAGGCACACATGAGCAGTGGAGGTTGTGGAACTGTGGGACATGTAGTCCCAGGGGGTGAGATTAGGGAGACTTTCTTTGGAAGTTCAGGGAAGCGGCACACAGGAACCCCAGAGGCTTTCCAGGTTCCTATGGGGGTCACCCTTGCATGCCGAGCTCCAGAGAGAGAGGCTCCAAGCTGATCCTAAGGCACACATGAGCAGTGGAGGTTGTGGAACTGTGGGACATGTAGTCCCAGGGGGTGAGATTAGGGAGACTTTCTTTGGAAGTTCAGGGAAGCGGCACACAGGAACCCCAGAGGCTTTCCAGGTTCCTATGGGGGTCACCCTTATGTGCAGAGCTATGGAGAGAGAGAGAGAGGCTCCAAGCTGATCCTAAGGCACACATGAGCAGTGGAGGTTGTGGAACTGTGGGACATGTAGTCCCAGGGAGTGGGATTAGGGAGACTTTCTTTGGAAGTTCAGGGAAGTGGCACACAGGAACTCAAAGGCTTTTCAGGTTCCAGTGGAGCCACCCTTACATGCCAGCCCCTGGGATAGAGAGAGAGAGCCCCAAGCTGATGCTACGAAGTGCACAAGAAGCTAGGGAGGACTGACAGGGCTTGCATGAGCAGTGGTGGTGGTAGAAAGGGAATTCTGGGACTTGTAGTCTTGAGGAAGGGAGTCTTTCTCTGGAAGTTCAGGGAAGTGGCACACAGGAACGCAAAAGGCTGGAATTGTGAATTAATAATGTGTAAATGTTTCTAGACATTTCTGATAAAAAGGACTTACGCCCCCCCCCCCCCCCTGTGTCCCTACAATTATATTTCCTATCCCTTGGAAAACAGAATGCTTGCCAGCAAACCCACAAGTCTTGATTGGCGGGGTACACCTAGCCCACTTTATGGTCATGCAGATATTTATCAGGAAGAGTGGAGAAATGCAGCATGCGTCTGACAGATGAGGCCTCCTTAGATATGCATCTCACCTTGAAGGTAAGGCGTGGGGACAGAATGTGACACTGGAGACACTTTGGTGTCAATCAGGACCTGCACAGATTCCCACAGTCTACAGCCCCTGGCAAGACAATAGGAGGGGCTTCTAACGGCCATATGCTGAATTGTGTGTGAATTGGCCTGAGATTGCAAGACAGAAGGGAGGCGAGCGCCGTCTGTCATAACCAGGAATCGGGTTTTTGGGCACATGGGCTGTCCTGCAGATACATGGAGTGATACAGAAAATTAAATGACCCCCCATATCCCCCCCCCCTTTTTTTTACCCCTGCTCCACACTCCAACATAGGCTGGTAGTTCAATTGGCTCTAGTTTGTGTATATACACTCCCCGGCCACTTTATTAGGTACACCTTGCTAGTAGCGGGTTGGACCCCCTTTGGCCTCCATTCTTGGTGTCATAGATACAACAAGGTGTTGGAAACATTCCTCAGATATTTTGCTCCGTAGTGACATGATAGCATCACACAGTTGCTGCAGATTTGTCGGCTGCCCCTCCACGATGCCAATCTCCCGTTCCACCACATCCCAAAGGTGCTCTATTGGATGAGATGTGGTGAGTGTGGAGGACATTGGAGTAAAGAGACCTCATTGTCCAGTGGTGAGATGATTGGAGCTTTGTGACATGGGTGTCCTTTTATGAAAGGGAGGTAAAATACCGCTTTTCAGTTCTCAGGCATTCTCAGGGGAGATCGCGCTCCTCTGAGTGCCTGTTTATGAAAGTGTGTAGATGGCTTCTCATGTTGAGTTGATCTACAAATGCCGGGAACTCCTGAGAACGGCTCCTCTCACTGTAATCTCGCGTGATGTAGCGGGATTACAGTATGAGGAACCATAAAATACAAAAGTTTAACACATATCAGCACACATTATTCCCCAACATATTAATAAAATAATAAAGTTAAATTCCCCCTACACAATATACATTAACCTAATTATAAAAAAAAACATTGTTTTTATCAATATTTAAAGATCATACATGTCCCTATTTAAATGTGAATGGTGTATAGTAAATGAATGTAATGCAGCTATACACCATTCATATAAATGCAAAATACATTTATAATCATTAAAAAAATAATTTTAATAAAGTATACAAGTATAAAAATTTATTAATAAATTAAAATAAAATATATTTCATAATTGATATACATACAAATTGATAAACTGGTGCAATGCGAGAACACTGCGAATCCACTGCGGGTTCCCGCATCGCACCGCATGTCAGTTCACACTGCCATATGCGAATCGCTGGGGAGTGTCAATACATTGGTAACGACACCCCCAGTTCAGCTTGCATATCGCACTGCGAACTGACAGTCTGGACATGAATCGGATCACATATGTGTGAACACAATCGCGATCCGATTCTGGTCCGAACAGAAAAAAGGGTCCTGTGCGTGTTTGCACCGAATGCGGTGCGATATCAGCCATACTATCTGTACGGCTGATACCGCACCGCACAGACATCGCATGTAATGTGAATGGCAGTGTGCTGCGAATAACATGCGATGCCTGTGCGATGTCCGGCATCGCACAAGTGTGAACTGGGCCTAAAAGTTAACAACACCCCCAAATCAGTTCGCATATCGCAGTGCGATCTGCAAACTCGGACAGTAATTGAATCGCATGGGTGTGAACACCCATGCGATCCGATTCTGCTGTGGACCAAAAAAAAGGGTCCTGTAAGAGTTTGGTCCGAGGGCAATGCAAATTTAGCAATACTATCTGTATGGCTGAAATCGCATCGCACAGAGATCGGATGTGATTTTGCACTGCAGTGTGGTGCGAATCACATCCGATCTTGGACACCGCAGCAGTGGGAACTGGCCCTAAACCATATTGCATTTGCACCAAAATGGTACAGGACCCTTTATTTGGTCCGCACTGGAATCTGATCGCATGGGTGTGAACACGCATGCGATCCGATTCCTGCACCATTACATAGTTCGCACTGCGATCTGTGAAATGATCTGGGGGGTGTCATTAACTTTACATTGACACCCGCAGTGGTGCGCAGATGTCAATGTAGGTGCGATGTGAAAACCCGCACAGGAATCACGCTGGTTCACGCATCGCACAAGTGTGAACCCAGCCAGAGACGTGAATATCTAAAAAAAAATATATCTATATCTATATCTATATCTATATCTATATATATATATATATACATATATATATAGATATATATATACATATATATATAGATATATATATACATATATATATACACATATATATATATGTATATATATATATATATACATATTTTTATATATATACATATTTTTATATATATATGTATATATATATATATATATATATATATATATATATACATATTTATATATATATGTACACACTATAAATTGCTATCCTGCTGGTTTTGGGGTGTGTAATGGTGGGGACGATGTGCTCTGACTGTTTGGTGAAAGAAAGAAGTCAAAAGACTTCTTGCTTTCTCCAGAATTCTCAGCCAGTTTCAGGCTTCTCACTCTGATTCTCCACTTCTGAAATGGTGAATCAGAAAGTGAGAATTCTGTCACAGATCGCCAGTGAGGTGCCGAGATCGCACCTTCATAAACTGGCCGTTTCTGTGAATTCTCACTGTGCTGAGATAATCAGCGGAGAACATGTTCTCCACTGATTATCTCAGTTTCATAAACTGGTAATGAGCTGAGATCAGCGGTGAGACTCGGGATCGCCGCTGATCTCAGTTTCATAAAAGGACACCATGGTGCATTATCCTGCTGGAAGGAGCCATCAGAAGATGGGGACACTGGAGTCATAAAGGGGATGGACATGGTCCAAAAACGCAGAGGCACAAAAATGCATTGATGTGAACAATGATCACATGATGATCACATGACTGTTGAGACGAATGGGATTGTCGCTCTGCTCATTGGGGATCAGGAGTGAGGCTTGGTCCATAACCATCTCCCTTGGATATGATTGGCCACTTAACATCATGTGACCGCTGTGTCACGGATGATGCTGCCGAACCCAGAAGTCGTCCCGTGTAACAGCGCCGATCAGCTGTTACACTTCATTTATGGTTTACTATATAAAGCGCAGTTATGTGGGGGGCTTATTCATACCCCAGCAGAAGCCTTTGGAGGCGAAACGCGTCGGGTTCATATGATTATACCCCACCACTACCCACTGCGCTATTTTTATACTTCTCTATGCCGGTTTTTATATTGAGCCTAGTTTTTACTGCCCCCCGCTTGTAAAAATATTTTTTTGGGAGTATACTCCTCAAATAAAGTGCTCTTATGCTTTTTTACAAATCACGGATTCACACTATGTGGAAGTTTTTTTCTTTTTTTCTCTTTCTTGCTTATTTGCACATTTGACGGACCTCTGAGGAAACGGTCATTCGGCGATCGAAACCGTACCCTGGGGACCCCAGACTCCAAGTTGGTTCTTCAATTGAGGACTGCTGACAAGATGTTCCACAAGTCTTCCCACAAATCTTCACCCCACACCGTCTGACGGTATAAGCTCGTTTGACTCACCGCCACGGCCTGTGAGTCCACCTGATCTGGTAAGGGCATCCTTTTGCTTTTTCCCTTCTCCTGGTTGGAATCATCCACATGAGTCGAGATTCAGCGTAGTTATCAGGACCCCTCCTAACAACCTTTACCTACCTCTTGAGAAGACGGTTTGCACCCTGTGGTCTGTGGGACTGAGTGGGACTGCCACTTCTTGTCATTTGAGAGACTTTTGAGTTCCCATTTATGTTTGCCCTCCCTCAGGGATTTCCGATGTCCTTCCCCTTGGCTCCCATTTCTATTGTATTTCAGTTTTGTTAAACAACATACTCAGTCCATCGAGATACCTTGCATTGATATGTACTTGCTTTGTTTTTCCTTTGGAATAAGGTTTCATATGCAGAATTGTTTCTTATTCAACCTATAGGTTATCACTGAGTACCCTATTTCCCTACACATATAAGTTTTTATTTTTCCCTTTATAATTGTTTTGGATGTTTCACAAAACAACTTTTCTTCACTTCACCTATTTACACTGAAAGTGTTTTTCCTTCCTCCTCAAATAACCATATTTACCTGTTTAGCAACAGGAGCCTCACTTTTCACTAGCGCCACACTTTTTTATTTTTAATTCTCATTTGCAACGGTCATATTGCTGTGTTGGCTGCTTTCTTCACATTTAGGAGTTGGCGCAATTTCTACACCTTTCTTTCATACGTTCCCTTTTGACAGTATTATTTGCAGCCTCTCCACACACCTTAGATAAACCCATCCATTATGGATGTGTTTGATTATCGGACTAGTCGCACCTTTAACACTGAAGGAGTTTTCACAGCTCTCAATACTGACTCAGAGATAGGCGGCTTGTTTCTCAGGCTGAAAAACCTGATGGTCTCCGAGCTACACCTAGAATGGGACATTGCCTTCCTTGAGCAGTATACCAAGGAACGCATGGTCCCAAGAGGCCTAAGGTGGACAATCCATCCACAACAAGGGGACCTCGATATTGAGTCTTGGTACCACTATTTTAATGAAGCAGGAATATCCCTATTGGGGTTCCTTATAGATAGAAAACGTACGAGAAGAACCTTCATAGATAAAGAAATTAAAGAAATTAGAGATAAACTCCTTCCACACAAATCCACTATAGAGTACACCAGTCTCTCTACCAATCTTAAAAACCATCTAGAAAAGGAAGAACGTGAACAAAAAATTAAAAAACAGAAGAAATATAACAGAGACCTTAGTGACTACAAAAATAGTAATGACTTTAGCTGGCAATCTACTAGCCAAGCTAATGACTCATCTGCCAATACAAGCCACTCTATGGAGACGGAACATCTGGATGATTCTAGGGTTACACATACCCCCCCAGTACTTCCTCCTCCTTCCACTGACAACAATAGACGTCCCTCCTATCCCCCCCCCTGCCCCGGCGACCCTTTACAATGGTCCCCCCTCTAATTCTGGGAATAGAGGACGTAATAACAGGGGAAAGGGTAAGGGTAACAGAGATCGTTCTGTCCACTATGAGGACTACAGACAGGACTACTCCCCCCGAAGACGTGACACGAGTCGGAATGAATACCAGTATTACCAACCATACCCGCAAAGAACTCCGATTAACACAAGAAATAGATTTTCACCACTCAGAGATGAGCGACCTAATGATTATCGAAATCCCCAGTACCGTTATGATTACGGAGATAGAGATTACCCTGACAGGTCACCTTTCAACTATAACCAGGCCAAACCACAGCCTTTGTACCCGGGGGGTTTTCACAGAGAACAGGAATACCCCACTCGAAACCCAGAACAAAACGCGGTACCCGAGGGGGGAGGCGTACCAGTAAAGAGAAAAAGGGTTTAAAGGACAATGGCATTTTCAATCTAAGCAAAGCTGACTTCTCCCCAGCAGAGCTTAACGTTTTAAACAAGGGATTGAAATTTGCCCCCCCTAAAACCATAAGTAAATTCTCCACATTTATAGATGTGCATAAGTTTGTGCGCAAACTTAATGTACAAAGATACATTGCGTCCAATCCAAGTAGGCCTTCACACCTCCTCACCAATTCTCACTCAGTTCACTCAGGGTTAGCTAACCCATCTCTCTTCAACCCCCCAGCACCTATAGCTCCATCTATTAAGGTGTTCCGTGATCTAGTATTGGAGGATCTGGAAGGACTCCCAAAGAAGAAATATTATTCCGATCCCAATATTAAAATGGGTCTAAGGTCTCTCTGCGAACGCAAAGACCTTGTCATCCGCCCGGCGGACAAGGGCGGAGGCATTGTCGTTCTTGACAGTAAAGACTACCAAGCAGAGATGACAAGAATTCTAAGTGATACAGAAACCTATTTGCCCCTCAGATCTAATCCCACTACAAGCTTTAAAAGAAGACTTGTAGACCTGATCGACACTGGCTTCCAGCTTGGCATACTAGACAAAAAAGAAAAACATTTCCTGGTCCCGGTAGCTCCACGCATCCCTATAATGTACTACCTGCCTAAGGTACACAAAAATGTCACCCAACCTCCTGGTCGTCCAATTATCAGCGGAATCAACTCCGTAACCTCCCGTATAGGAAAGTACATTGACCACTACTTGCAACCTATAGTAAAAACAATACCATCTTTTTTGAAAGATACCCGAGATACCATCAACAAATTGCAACAGGTTACTTACACCAATGATCTCATATTAGTAACCGCAGACGTTACTTCCCTATACACCATTATTCCCCATGAACTAGGTATAGGGGCGGTCGAACTTTTCCTATCAAGAGAAAAAAACATCCCCATGACCCAAAAAAGGTTTATTGTGGACTTATTACATTTTGCTACCAAGTCAAATTATTTTTGGTATGACAACCACTATTATTTACAGACGAAGGGGGTAGCCATGGGGGCAAAATTTGCCCCCAGTCTGGCTAACATCTTTATGGCCAAGTGGGAGGAGGATGTCGTCGGAGTTTTGAGACCTTCGCAGCTGGCCTTTTGGGCTAGGTACATCGACGACATCCTCCTCCTATGGAGAGGTTCCATGGATTCCCTCAACCAGTTCATGTCAACCTTAAATGAGAATGAGGTGGGCATCCACTTATCGTATGAAGCCAGCTCGTCTGTAATACACTTCCTTGATTTGGAAATCACAGCTGTCAACGGCCAACTGAAGACGAAAACCTTTTTCAAGGCCACTGACCGTAACGGGTACATCCCTACCGACAGCTGCCACCATACAGCATGGCTGAAATCAGTACCTCGAAGCCAACTGATGAGAATCAGACGCAATTGTTCCCTCCTGCCGGACTATTATAGACAGGCGGAAACCATTAAGTCTAGATTCCAAGAAAAGGGTTACGATGGAGAATTAATCGACCAGGAGATACAGAAAATAGCACACATTGATCGCTCATCACTATTAGTGGAACAACAAAAAAAACCTTTGGATGCCAAACATAGATGGGCCTTTCTCACCAATTATTCCATTCAACATAGGCAGATAAGGAGTATCATCTCCAGACATTGGAAAATTTTAAAGAATGACCGAATACTAGGCCCATTACTTCCCGACCAGGCTGGAGTGATTTATAAAGGGGCACCATCAGTAGGTGGTAGAATTGCACCAGGGGTGGTTAATCCTCCGAAGACGCCATCTTTTTTCCATGACCTTAAGGGCTTTTACCCCTGTAGGAAATGTACAGTATGCAGACTCAATGTATGCAAATCTCGCAAAATTGAAACCTTCATGTCGTCCACCACTGGGAGAGAATTTAAGATGAAACAATTCGCGACATGCACCACAAAATATATAGTTTACCTCATTACTTGCCCTTGCGGTAAGCAATATATAGGACGAACTATACGCAATTTCTCTATACGAGTGAACGAACATATCACAGCCATATTAAAAGGACGCACCAATCATAGTGTTCCTAAACACTACTTATACCATCATAACCAAAATCCATCTGGAACGAAGTTTCAAATTATTGACAAATTCGTTCCACATTGGAGGGGGGAACCAAATACAAGGGGTGTCTCCAAACTCGAGACTTTTTGGATACATCTCATGAAATGCTATGTGCCACATGGACTCAACGTTGAGTGGGATATCAACGCCTTCATAAATCAGTCCTAGGCGTTGATACCCCCTCCTTCCCCCCCCCTCCCCCCCTCCCTCCCTCTGACAATATATATAGAGGGAATACATAACACTTCCCTAGACCGTTTAGTTTTATGAGTGTTGCTGGATTGTTGTCCCCTCATTATGAGCAATAAATTTCCTTTCCCATGCTATGTACCCGAAAAAATGTTTTTGTAGAGTTCTTTACGAGCACCCACCTTTGCACAGTAGAATGGATATTCTTAATATTTATCATTTATGTATAGAACACCGTGTTCCTGGAATTTTTTTAATTCCCGACTCCACTTAATAATATTCCCACCTAACTGAATCACATTTAGTAATATTCCAATCTAACTGAATCACATGTGCATTTAGTATTAAACATATATGTCACCTCCTCTATAGATCCCTTCATAAACCTTTGTTGGATGTTTCCATATATCTTTATAGGTTTCATGCCTTTTTTTAGTCCCTTGTTTTTATTATTTTTATTATAAGAAATATTATATATATTGCCTATGTATATCATAAGTTTATACACCAAGAACTTTTAGCACAGTTATATTTATCTTTCACGTATCTTCCATTTTTAGTGTATATACATGTATTTTCCATTATGTCTGTTTCTGTATATGGTGATGTGTTGGGAGGACTTCCGGGTTCGGGACTGCACCATTATACTTGAATTAGACATTATCAGCGTGGATCGCCGCTGTGCTTGCGTTCCACGCTTCAATCTGTTGGGCCTCTGCTTCCTGCTTCCTCTGACACGCAGCCTCAGAGCGTCCCATCGTCATTACCATATCATGTGACGATCACATGACTGTTGAGACGAATGGGATTGTCGCTCTGCTCATTGGGGATCAGGAGTGAGGCTTGGTCCATAACCATCTCCCTTGGATATGATTGGCCACTTAACATCATGTGACCGCTGTGTCACGGATGACGCTGCCGAACCCGGAAGTAGTCCCGTGTAACAGCGCCGATCAGCTGTTACACTTCATTTATGGTTTACTATATAAAGCGCAGTTATGTGGGGGGCTTATTCATACCCCAGCAGAAGCCTTTGGAGGCGAAACGCGTCGGGTTCATATGATTATACCCCACCACTACCCACTGCGCTATTTTTATACTTCTCTATGCCGGTTTTTATATTGAGCCTAGTTTTTACTGCCCCCCGCTTGTAAAAATATTTTTTTGGGAGTACACTCCTCAAATAAAGTGCTCTTATGCTTTTTTACAAATCACGGATTCACACTATGTGGAAGTTTTTTTCTTTTTTTCTCTTTCTTGCTTATTTGCACATTTGACGGACCTCTGAGGAAACGGTCATTCGGCGATCGAAACCGTACCCTGGGGACCCCAGACTCCAAGTTGGTTCTTCAATTGAGGACTGCTGACAAGATGTTCCACAAGTCTTCCCACAAATCTTCACTCCACACCGTCTGACGGTACATGCTCGTTTGACTCACCGCCACGGCCTGTGAGTCCACCTGATCTGGTAAGGGCATCCTTTTGCTTTTTCCCTTCTCCTGGTTGGAATCATCCACATGAGTCGAGATTCAGCGTAGTTATCAGGACCCCTCCTAACAACCTTTACCTACCTCTTGAGAAGACGGTTTGCACCCTGTGGTCTGTGGGACTGAGTGGGACTGCCACTTCTTGTCATTTGAGAGACTTTTGAGTTCCCATTTATGTTCGCCCTCCCTCAGGGATTTCCGATGTTCTTCCCCTTGGCTCCCATTTCTATTGTATTTCAGTTTTGTTAAACAACATACTCAGTCCATCGAGATACCTTGCATTGATATGTACTTGCTTTGTTTTTCCTTTGGAATAAGGTTTCATATGCAGAATTGTTTCTTATTCAACCTATAGGTTATCACTGAGTACCCTATTTCCCTACACATATAAGTTTTTATTTTTCCCTTTATAATTGTTTTGGATGTTTCACAAAACAACTTTTCTTCACTTCACCTATTTACACTGAAAGTGTTTTTCCTTCCTCCTCAAATAACCATATTTACCTGTTTAGCAACAGGAGCCTCACTTTTCACTAGCGCCACACTTTTTTATTTTTAATTCTCATTTGCAACAGTCATATTGCTGTGTTGGCTGCTTTCTTCACATTTAGGAGTTGGCGCAATTTCTACACCTTTCTTTCATTGATGTGAACGTGTTCCATAGGAACCTATGTTAAAAAAATTCCCTGCATTTCTGCAAAATACAAAAAGCATCAAAAAACACATTAGTGTGAATCAAGCCTTGGTTCTGCTTCAAACTATCCTGGATTGTTTCCTGTGTGACCAATAGGGGGCAGCGTTTGATCCCTGAATTACCTAAAACTGCGGCTCTAGGTGAGGCTTGAACTCCCAACCTCAGCATTGCTCATCAGTTACTGTCCTATGAGAACTTATAATTGGATCCTGGTATTGATTCGCTATCAGCAGGGGAGAGGCAGTGAGCCTGCACTCCACAACTATTATTATTACTATTATTATTGTTATTATTAATGTTACTTTTTATTTTTATTATTGTTATTATTGCTAATACTGCTTCTATTAATATTATTATGATTATTATTGTCATTATTGTTGTTACTAATACCTTTTTTATTATTTACGCTATTATTATTTTTATTGTTTTTATTATTTATATTGTTGTTATTATCGTTACTATTTTAATTACTGTTATTAATGCTGCTGTTATTATTTTTAATTTTGTCATTATCATAGTTATTGTCATTATTATTGTTGCTAATACTGTTGTTATCATTATTTTCCTTATTATTATTTTTCATTATTACTATTGTTTTGATTATTAATATTATTATTGTTATTATTGTTACTAATACTGTTATTATTATTTTCGTTAATATTATTTTAATCATCGTTTTTATTATTATTAGTTTCATTATTATTGCTACTATTACTGCTGTTATTATTATAAATGTTGTTGTTGTTTTTATTGTTACTATCTTTATTATTGTTACTAATACTGTTGCTGTTATTATTATTATTTTCGTTAATAATATTTTAATAATCGTTTTTATTATTATTATTGTCATTATTATTTCTACTATTACTGCTGCTATTATTATTAATTTTGTTGTTGTTATTATTGTTACTATCTTTATTATTATTGTTACTAATACTGTTGCTGTTATTATTATTATTTTCATAATTATTATCATATATATATATATATATATATATATATATATATATATATATATATATATATATATATATATATATTATTGCCTTTATTATTTTTACAATTTTGTATTATTTTTGCTAATAATTTTTGTTATTATTATTACTATCGTTGTTATTATTATATAATAATATATTGCAGCATGTATATATCGGCAACAGTGTGCAAAGATCTGCATATTTTTCTAAATGTAGCCTACATGTGAACTGTTACGGGCTCCCAGGATATATTGCACACATAGCTTATTAGGGCTGGGTTTCAAAAACAGATGGTATATTTCATTTTTTTTACATCAGTTTTTTTTTTTTACTTTCCTTCCTCCTTTTTACTACCTCTATGCAATACTCCAACGTCAGCTACACATCATTGCATAGTAACAACAGGGGAACATGCCTGAGCATTGTGCGTCAATGCTTGTAATCTCCACTGGGGGGCGCATGGGACAGCGTGACAACTCAGAAACACAACTGGGAAACAGTTGTCACCTTATGACAAGAAGTGTCTGAACAAGGGACCTTCAAGCCAAGGTGTTTTTTTTTTCAAGCTGAAGAATTAAAAAGACTGAAAACTTTAACAATTGAGTTTATATCTATTTTAAGATAATTTATTAAATAAAAGTTCTCTGGATCAATTGCTTACTTTGAATTTTATTATGGTGTCCTAATTGCTTTATAGCCAAAGCTTTTTTTTTTCATTTTGGAGTCAGGAACGGTTATGACCCGTCAGGATTTTTTTTTCTATGGCCATCTGTATCCCATTTGGGAAATTTTCCTTCACTTCCTGTCCCATAGCCAAAACAGGAAGCGAGGGAACCCCTTGTTGTCACCAGGACTAGTGTCCCCACTGAAGATTTTCCCTGTGTTCCTGTTCTGGTGACAACCCAAAATTTGTGATTTTCTTTCACTTTCCTCAGGGTGATAAAATGGTTAACAGGACAAATAGAGAGGGTGACGCTCCCTAATGGAAATTAAAAAAAAAAAAAAAGTTTTGCTAATAGATATACATTGAGTTTCTGCAGACCTCCATAAGCAAACTTTGCATTTAACACGGACACATAAGTATATATGTATTTGTTATGATTATTGGAAAATCCACAATGATTTCTATGGAGAGGCAACTTTTCTAAGTGCCATAATAATGACAACAATATAACAGTAATAGTAATTTAGGAAGACTGGAGTTTTTTTTTTTTTAAATATTTTTATACAGTTTTGATTGTATTTATATTGAAAAGATTACAATAATAATAACAATAAAAATATTAACATAATAACAATAATAATAATAATAACAATAATAATAATAATTTACCAGTACTGGAATTCTTTATATTAAAATACAGTTTCAAATGTATTTATTTTGAAGTTATTATAATATTAATAACAATAAAAACAATAACATTATAGCAATAATAACAACAATAGTAATAATTTAACTAAACTAGGAATCTTTGTATTATAATACAGATGGATTGTATTTATTTTGCCATTTTTATTATTATTAATAATAACAACACCATATTAGTAATAATAATAATAATAATAGTTTAACAACACCTGAATTATTTTTATTATAATAATAACAACAACAATAAAATAAATAACAATGTAACAATATTAATAAAAATAACAGCAATAATAATAATGTAACTAGACTGGGGTTATAATACAGTTTTGATTGTAATTATTTTGCAGTTTTTTTATTATTGTTATTTTTATTATTATTATTATTATTATTATTATTATTATTATTATTATTATTATTATTAATAATAATAATTTTATTTATTATTATTTAATTATTATTATTATTATTATTATTATTATTATTATTATTATTATTATTATTATTTTACCATTGTATTATTAAATAAAAAACTACCATTAAACAACCACAACATACAGGGATATACAATGTATTATTAACATAAAAGCACACTCATAGGTTGGACTTGATGGACTTGTGTCTTTTTTCAGCCTCACCTACTATGTAACTATGTAACCAATACCTGAATTCTTGATAATAAAATACAATTTTGGAAGTCCCTGTATTATAATGCAGTTTCAATTGTATTTATTTTGAAATTATTATAATAACAATGAAACAATATTAACAATGACAACAATAATAATAATAATAATAATAATAATAATAATAATAATGTATTTAGAGGTAATGTAACTGGGGTTCTTTATATTTTCATACAGTTTTGACTGTATTTACTTTGCAGTTTAAAATAATAATAACAAAATATTATTATTATTAGGACAGGGACTGATGTGAATGTATAATATATATGTTAAGTGCTGCATAAATTGACAATGCTATATAAATACCTGTAATCAATAAATACAAAAATAATGAAAATATTATTATTAATACTTGTAGTAGTACTAGTAGTAGCAGTATTAGTATTAATACTACTACTACTAATAATAATAATTTTATTGTTTGCTATTACAATTCCACAATCCAATAGCCACCAGCTATATGTGTAGGTGTTGAACAGAAAAAAATTGTTTTGTTAGAAAATGAAGTGCAAACCCCACATCCCTAATATACTACAGCAACAGACCCTCTAAATGGCACTTTTAAGGGCATGTACAACAACAAAAAATGTATTAAAAAAGTAAATTTTATTGGTACATATTAAAACATATTCCGTACAAAAGTTAAAAATGCAATGCAATTCAATGACAGATGATCATTTCTGACATACAGATATGATGAGGACAAAAAAAACAACGCGTTTCGAATGTAAGCTTTTTCTTCTTCAGGAGCAAGTAATTTGCCAAGAAATAGTTATCTACAATATAGAAGATAATATTAGAACCATCATGAGTTGACCAGATTTGTAGTTTAGTAATGGTATATACTTTTGTATGGAATATGTTTTAACCACTTAAGGACTGGAAGGATTTCCCCCCCTTAATGACCAGGCCATTTTTTGCGATACGGCACCACATTGCTTTAACTGACAATTGCGCGGTCGTTCGACGTTGTACCCAAACAAAATTTATGTTCTTTTTTTCCCACAAATAGAGCTTTCTTTTGGTGGTATTTGATCACCTCTGCAGGTTTTATTTTTTGCGCTATAAACAGACAAAGGGCGACGATTTTGAAAAAAAAAAACAATATTTTTTTACTTTTTTGCTGTAATAAATATCCCAAAAAAATGGAAAAACAAAACAAAACAAATTTCTTCATCAGTTTAGGCCAATATGTAGGTGGTTGGTAAAGAAAAATTGCAGCAAGCGTATATTCATTGGTTTGCACAAAAGTTATAGCGTCTCCAAAATAGGGGATAGACTTATGGCATTTTTATTATTTATTTATTTTTAACTAGTAATGGTGGAAATTTGTGATTTTTACCAGGACTGTGATATTGCGGCGGACAGATCGGACACTTTTGACACTTTTTTTGGGACCATTGTCATTTATACAGCAATCAGAGCTAAAAAATAGCCGCTGATTGCTGTATAAATGTCACTGGCAGGGAAGGGGTTATCACTAGGGGGCGATCAATGGGTTAAGTGTGTTCCCTAGAGAGATGTTTCTTACTGCGGGGGGAGTGAAGTGACTGGGAGTAGAGAGAAATCGCTGTTCCTGATCACTAGAAACAGCAGATCTCTCTCTGTCCTCCCCTGTCAGAATGGGGATGCATTGCATGAATCTATCTATGGTCACCGCTGCCACCCCCCTATTCATGTGTCCGGCCCCTTGACGAGTGCCGGGCACCTGAATTACAGCGGCTGCGTTTTTTGGAAGCGTCTGATTAGAGCCGTAGGCTCTAATTGGCTTCCAAAATGGTAAACAGCGGGCGCAATGCTGTGCGTTCGCTGTTTACTCAGTGTTGTGTTGTTCGCCTCTCAGCCAATCAGGTGCTCGGGTCTGGTTACCTGTCACCTGATTGGCTGAAACAACAGGCGCTGTGATTGGACGCCTGATAGAGAGGACCAGGGACATCAAAGAGCGTGGAGGATGCCACCGTGACCCACTGCGAGACAGGTAAGTCCCAACTTACGGGCGATGGACACTGGCAGAATTTGATGGGGCACAGTAGTGGCAAATGATGGGCACACTGGCAGCAATTGATGGGCACACTGGCAGCAATTGGTGGGGCACACTGGCAGCAATTGGTGGGGCACACTGGCAGCAATTGGTGGGGCACACTGGCAGCAATTGATGGGGCACAGTAGCGGCAATTGATGGGGCACACTGGCAGCAATTGATGGGGCACAGTAGCGGCAATTGATGGGCACACTGAGAGCAATTGATGGGGCACAGTAGTGGCAAATGATGGGCACAGTGGCAGCAATGGATGGGCACACTGGCAGCAATTGATGGGGCACAGTAGCTGCGTTTGATGGCACAGTGGTGGCAATTTATGGGCACAGTGGCTGCGCTTGATGGTCACAGTGGTGGCGTTTGATGGGCACAGTAGCTGCATCTGATGGGCACAGTGGCTGCAATTGATGATCTTTTTTTTAGCTTGTTTGCGCCCCCCCAAAAATTTTGAGCACCAGCAGCCACTGGTGTAGACGTTGAATCGCATTTCCTCTCCCGAGGAGTCATATCAACTGATGTCACCCATGTTGTACGTCTGATAAATATTCAGCATTCTCGTTGCCGCATTTCCCCGCCAATTCGCGACCTTCACCACGGAGCAGACTATTTATCCTCCCCCCGGTGAATGACCCCCCAAATTTTTAATTATGTCTTCCTGGGTGTCCTTTAAAATTAATTAGCCTTTTCCACTGCGTGCGCTTCCAAAGATCCCGGCGCCCCCCGGGCATTTTCCTGGGAGAGTTTCAGCCAGCAGATCTTCACAACAATGGGCTCCGTCTTTCTGAATGGGGTGCGGTTTTAACCTTGCCGGAGTTTATTTATTTATTTTTTTTTTCGCGGGATTCCAGTCTATAATCCACTCCATCAGCGCACGGCTTGTGAGGCCCTCGCCGGCCGCCCATTCCCACACTCCGTCGGCAATTGTTAACTTGTGCCAACAATACAGGCTAAATTGACTGTGAAGGACCTTGGGGTAATGACTGATGAACAGGTGGAGGGTGAGCTGGCGGGGAGGGGGGGGGGGACCCCGGGGGTCTGAATAGGGACGAGACCTCGAGAGTGTTAATAGCTGAAAAAGTTTAAAAAAAAAAAAAATCAGCCTGATGTTGGGAATCAGTGACATTCCAGTCCCACGATAATAAAGAGACACACTTCTAGGCGGGAGAGAAAAGATCAAAAGAAAGGAAGTTGAAGGCCATTCATGTTCTGCCGATTGCCTCCTCCAGCTTCCTAAAAAAAAAAAAAAAAAAACTCGACCAGGCCTCTTCCCTATTCAGAATATTTATCTTGCGATGAGATCATGGCGATTCTGGGAAATAAAAGCATGCATTCTCCCAATGGAATGTTGGCCAGAACGCACTTCACAAAGCGCGGCCGCAAAGGGCAACGCTCCTTTTTTTTTTTTTGGTTTTCTTGAGGCTAAAGTGAAAAAAATATATATATCTTTTGTACTGTACTTCCAGTTACGTCATTAAGGGATAGAAATGCTGCGACCGAATCTTTTGTTTCTTTTTTTTTTTAACTTACTTTAAAAGAAATCTTTATTTAGTTTTTGTTTCTTTAATCCTGATCGTCTTTTTTTTTTTTAATTTTAGAGATTTGAAAAGGAGTTTCGGGAGTATAGGTAATCCAAAAAAGATTAAAAAATAAACATTTTAATTTTAGAGATTTGAAAAGGAGTTTCGGGAGTATAGGTAATCCAAAAAAGATTAAAAAAATAAACATTTTAATTTTAGAGATTTGAAAAGGAGTTTCAGGAGTATAGGTAATCCAAAAAGATTTTTTTTTAAAAATTAATTGTAAAAAAATAATTTATTTGTATCAAACAAGTAAAAACGTATCACAACGATAAAAAAAAAAGATATAAGTTGTTTCTGCTTGTGAACCCTTTTTTAATGTTTTGATACATTTTAATTTTTTTGCTATTAATAAATGTGTTTTATTCATTTTATTTACTTTAAAAGAAATCTTTATTTAGTTTTTGTTTTTTTAATTCTAATTGTTTTTTTTTTTTATTTTAGAGATTTGAAAAGGAGTTTCGGGAGTATAGGTAATCCAAAAAAGATTAAAAAATAAAAATTTTAATTTTTAGAGATTTGAAAAGGAGTTTCGGGAGTATAGGTAATCCAAAAAAATGAAAAAAGAAACATTTTAATTTTAGAGATTTGAAAAGGAGTTTCGGGAGTATAGGTAATCCAAAAAAAGATTAAAAAATAACAATTTTAATTTTAGAGATTTGAAAAGGAGTTTCGGGAGTATAGGTAATCCAAAAAGATTTTTAAAAAAATTAATTGTAAAAAATTATTTATTTGTATCAAACAAGTAAAAATGTACCAAAAAAAAAAAAAAGATATAAGTTGTTTCTGCTTGTGAACCCTTTTTTAATGTTTTGATACATTTTTTTTTTGTTATTAATAAATGTGTTTTATTCGTTTTATTTACTTTAAAAGAAATCTTTATTTAGTTTTTGTTTTTTTAATTCTAACTGTTTTTTTTTTTTTAATTTTAGAGATTTGAAAAGGAGTTTCAGGATTATAGGTAATCCAAAAAAGATTAAAAAAAGAAAAAACAAAAACAAAAAAAAAAAAACAAGAAATCTATTTGTATCAAACAAGTAAAAATGTATCAAAACGATAAAAAAAAAAAGAATTAGGTTGTTTCTGCTTACGAACCCTTTTTTAATGTTTTGATACATTTTTAATTTGTTTGCTATTAATAAATGTGTTTTATTTGTTTTATTTACTTTAAAAGAAATCTTTATTTAGTTTTTGTTTTTTTAATTCTAATTGTTTTTTTTTTTTAATTCTAGAGATTTGAAAAGGAGTTTCGTGAGTATAGGTATTCCAAAAATATAAAAAATATCAAAACAAGTAAAAATGTATAAAAACCGTAAAAAAAATATTAAAGTGATTGTAAAGCTTAGTTTTTTTTCTTTTTTTTTTTAAATAACAAACATATTATACGTACCTCCACTGTGCAGTTCATTTGGCACAGAGTGGCCCCAATCCTCGACTTCTGGGGTCCCCCGGCGGCGCTATCAGCTCCTCCCCGCATCGTATTACCCCCTAGGTAAAGCGCTCCCCCGGGGGGTTACCTTGCGGGCGCGCTACCAAGTCCAGCATTTGTGTCCATAGACACAGAATGCTGGACTCGGCCCTGCCCCATTGGATTTGATTGACAGCAGCGGGAGCCAATGGCTGTGCTGCTATCAATCTATCCAATCAAGAACCAAGACAATGGGCAGAGCGGAAGAGTGCGTGGGAATTATGGGGCTCAGGTTAGTAAAACGGGGGGGGGGGGGGGGAGTCAGTAACAGAAATTTTTTTTCCTTAACGCATAGGAGGGTTTACAACCCCTTTAAGTTGTTTCTGCTTGTGAACCCTTTTTAATGTTTTGATACATTTTTATTTGTTTGCTATGAATAAATAGGTTTTATTAGTTTTATTCACTTTAAAATAAATCTTTATTTAGTTTTTGTTTTGTTTTTTTAATCCTAATTGTTTTTTTTTTCTTTTTAGAGATGTAAAAAGAGTTTTGCACATATAGGTATTCCAAAAATATAAAAAAAAAAAACAAGTAAAAATGTATCAAAAAAGTAAAAAAGAATTAAGTTGTTTCTGCTTGTGAACCCTTTTTTAATGTTTTGATACATTTTAATATGTTGGCTGTTAATAAATGTATTTTATTATCTTTTTGGATTATCTATGCTTCCCAAATTCCTTTTTGAATCTTTAAAATTAAAAAAAAGAAAATCGGGATTAAAGAAAGATTTCTTGTAAAGTAAAAAAAGTACTTTTTTTTTTACCCTTTTCAATCGTATTTATGAGGAATCAGGATTTGGTTCCAAAAAAGGAAATCATATTAAAGATTGGTGGAGGAAATACCATTTTAGGATCCCCTTTTTGTCCTAAAATTTAGGGGCCTATTTATAAAAAAAAAAAAAAAAAAAATTTAAAACGGACAAATATCACACAAGTAGAACTATAGACAAAACTTTTTTTTTTTTTTTTGGATACTGTAAGAAAGGTTTATAACCCCTGTCAGTTTTTTTTCCATCTGTATCCCATAGCCAAACAGGAAGTGAGAGGAAATCCCTCCAAAGTGAGGGAACTCCTGATTGTCACCAGAACTAGTTGGAAGATTTCCCTCTATTCCTGTTCTGAGGACAACCCAAAATTTAGAATTTTCTTTCACTTTCAATGGTAATGGTAAACAGGACAAATAGAGAGGGAGGATCTCTCCAATATGGGCACAGACAACAATAAAAACCTAACAGGTGTTCTAATCCCTCTCCTCCTTATCCAAAGCTAAAAATAAAAAAAAAAGGGGTTTGCCTTTATTTATAATTTAATATATTGATTTCCTATGATTGTCAGCTCCATCTAGTGGCCATAGTGCCTTTTTTCCCCATTAAATCCAGGAAAATACCACATTATGGCCATTAGATGGAGCTCCATACACTGTATAATCTGATTGTAAAATCTTTTTTAAGGTAACCATACACTGGACCAGTGATGATGAACCTTGGCACCCCAGATGTTTTGGAACTACATTTCCCATGATGCTCCACTACACTGCAGAGTACATGAGCATCATGGGAAATGTAGTTCCAAAACATCTGGGGTGCCAAGGCTCACCATCACTGGTCTAGACAATATGTTAAAAAGAGTTATCTTTTAGTTGTGTTGATACATTTCTGTTTGCTATTAACAATTTTTTTTTTTTCAATAGACGTACTTCCCAAATTCTTTCTTTCTTGACCCTTTTCAGTTATTTTCACGAGGAATCAAGATTTTGTTCTAAAAAAAGGGAATTCTCATCGGTGGAAAGAATCAGGCAGACCACCGTAATTGGCTGTCAGAGTGGTCACATGATCGGGAGCTGGTCCTGCTATCATTGTTAGAAACCGAGAGCTTGGTCACTGCACTGGGAGTTTGCAGTGAGTGCGCCCTCATGGACGCATACGTGCCCATCCCATGATCTGACGTTTGTGGCGATACCTCACATGTGTGGGACAATCGCTGTTAGCGGGCGTGCGGGACAGACGGGGGATGGGGGCACTTACATTATTTTTTTTCTTAATTATTAATTTTTTATTATTATTATTTTTTTACAATGTTGCTTTGTTTTATTAATTTTTTTTTATCACTTTTATTGCTGTCACAAGGAATGTAAACATCCTCTGTGACAGCAATAGGCATGTGACAAGTACTCTTCATGCCGAGATTTGGGGTCTATAAGACCCCCAAATCCCTCCTCTGCCCTTGAAAGCATTCAAAACACCAAGATCGGTGTTTTTGAATACTTCCAATTTAATAAAATATGGCGACATTGACACCTGGGGAAAACTGGAAGTGGTGTCAGGTCATCACTTCCGGGTTACCACAACGGAGACTCAATCAAAGCCAATCCCGGTTTTGTTTGGCTGTCCGGCCAGCCCGCCAACGTGCCAGCTGGTAGCTGGGGTCTCCCAGTGGGACAGGAGAGCACAAGCAAACTGGGGAAGGTGGCGAAGACATCCCCTCCCACTGCTTGTAATTGCAATCCAGTGGCTAGTTAGCCGCTAGGTTTGCTATTACCAGTGAGCCGACCGCCGGCTCTAAAAAATGTTACCAGGTGATGCCTGCCGCTGCATATCACCAGTGTCAAATGATGTACTAGGTATGTGATTTGGTGGCAAGTGGATATATATATATATATATATATATCCACTTGCCACTATGCACTATATTACCAAAACTTTACTGGCATCCCAGTCTTAGTCCGGAGGGTTCAATATTGAGTTGGCTCCGCCCTTTGCAGCTATAACAGCTTCAACTCTTCTGGGAAGGCCGTCCACAAGGTTTAGGAGTGTGTCTATGGGAATGTTTGATTATTCTTCCAGAAGCACATTTGCGAGGTCAGGCACTGATGTTGGACGAGAAGGCCTGGCTCCCAGTCACCGCTCTAATTCACACCCAAAGGTGTTCTATCGGGTTGAGTTCAGGACTCTGTGCAGGCCAGTCAAGTTCCTCCACCCCAAACTCGCTCACCCATGTCTTTATGGACCTTGCTTTGTGCACTGGTGTGCAGTCATGTTGGAACAAGAAGGGGCCATCCCCAAACTGATCTCCCAAAGTTGGGAGCATGAAATTGTCCAAAATGTTTTGGTATGCTGACGCCTTAAGAGTTCTCTTCACTGGAACTAAGGGGCCAAGCACAACTCCTGAAAAACAACCTTTCTGGCAACCTCCAAACCCAGACACGTCCATCAGATTGCCAGACAGAAGCGTGATTGTTCACTGCAGAGAAGACATCTCCACTGCTCTAGAGTCCAGTGGCGGCGTGCTTTACACCACGGCATCCGATGCTTTGCATTACACTTGGTGATGTGAGGCTTGGATGGAGCTGCGCGGCAAAGAAAACCCATTCCATGGAGCTCTCTACAACTGTTGTTGTGCTAATCTGAAGGCCACATGAAGTTTGGAGGTCTGTAGCTATTGACTCTGCAGACAGATGGTGACTTCTGCGCACTGTGAGCTTCAGCTTCTTCTTCTGTCATTTTACGTGGCCTACCACTTTGTGGCTGAGTTGTTGTTGTTCCCAGTTGCTACCACTTTGGTATAATACCACTAACAGATGACCGTGAAATATTTAGTAGCCAGGAAATTTCACAAATTAACTTATTACACAGGTGGCAACCTATCACAGTACCACACTTGTATTCGCTGAGCTCCTGAGAGAGACCCATTCCTTCACAAACGTTGGTAGAAACGGTCCGCATGCCTAGGTGCATGATTTTATACACCTGTGGCCATGGAGGTGATTGGAACACCAGAATCCAAAGATTTAGAGGGGTGTACCAATACTTTTGGCAATATAGTGTGTGTGTGTGTGTGTGTATATATATATATATATATATATATATATATATATATATATATATATATATATATATATATATATATATATATATATATATATATTATAGCTCTAATGAAGGGTGAGTAAATTACATAAACATGTTGGCTTGATCTTATTGCTATCAGTCAATAAAATATTCTTCTGGATTTTTATCACCTTTGGTGTAGCGCTGTTGCTACGTTTTCCATATCTGTATTTATGAGGTTATGTGTTATATAGCTGCCTACACACTGAGAACATTTGGATTTTCCTAGCATTTGGTCCTCCTTGAGAACATTTGGTGAGGTCCTCCTTGAGAACATTTTGTGAAGTCCTCCTTGAGAACATTTGGTGAGGTCCTCCTTGAGAACATTTGGTGAGGTCCTCCTTGAGAACATTTGGTGAGGTCCTCTTCGAGAAGTTTTCGTGAGGTCCTTCTTGAGATCTTTTCGTGAGGTCCTCCTTGAGAACATTTGGTGAGGTCCTCTTCGAGAAGTTTTGGTGAGGTCCTTCTTGAGAACATTTTGTAAAGGTCCTTCTTGAGATCTTTTCGTGAGGTCCTCCTTGAGAACATTTGGTGAGATCCTCTTCAAGAAGTTTTGGTGAGGTCCTTTTTGAGATCATTTGGTGAGGTCCTCCTTGAGAACATTTGGTGAGGTCCTCCTTGAGAACATTTGGTGAGGTCCTCCTTGAGAACATTTGGTGAGGTCCTTCTTGAGAACATTTTGTGAGGTCCTTCTTGAGATCTTTTCGTGAGGTCCTCCTTGAGAACATTTGGTGAGGTCCTCTTCGAGAAGTTTTGGTGAGGTCCTTCTTGAGATCATTTGGTGAGGTCCTCCTTGGGAACATTTGGAGAGGTCCTCAACGGTGCTGGTTGAAGCTATCTTGTATCGTTACATTCATGTAGAGCACTGTTCGTGATGCTTTTTTTATTTGCACCAACATACATTTTTTCAGGACAAGCTTTTGGGGTATGCCCCCTTCTTCAAGGTCCTAATAAGTATAAGTACATTCATGTGCATATACTTGTCTATTTCTGCCCATCTACCTATCTTTCTTCATATACCCCAATCAGAAGGGAATTCTGTGAGTCCTCGCTGCCTTGGAGTTTCCCACACTCAGCAGCCAATCAGTGCGTCCGGCTGAACAATACCCGGGAGCTTCAATTACTGGAAGCCAAATGAAGTGTGGAATTGCCTTAGGATAACCAGGCTGTGCTGAGCAGCAGGTGGAGTGTGGAGGGACAATGGGGTCAGTGGCGGTAATGATACATTAGATGCTGGGAAAGGCTGGTGTGGTCAGGAGACACGTGCTCCATCCGCCTGATGGGGACAGATCAGAAGTCTGGCGGAGGAGGGAGATCGGAGATCAGATGACCCCAGTGCTGGGCGATGGCCATTAGGGCTCATTCACACCGCGTCCTATGCAGGTCAACGCAGACTCAGCACAAGGGCACATAGAAAACGATGTCATGTTTATGTCACAGAAGTCTTCTCCTGTTTTTATTGAAATACCTCCTATTATTCCTTTCGTTTTACTATTTGCCATCAAATTGTTGGGATTTTTGGTACTTGCATGTAAGATTCTGAATTCAGATATTTTATGCAAATGTGTGTAAATCCCTTGAAATTTACATTAATTATTTTTTGTTTGCCTGCTTATTTCTGTATTAAAACGTATTTATTTGCATAATTTATAACTTTTATATTATTATTTTTTTATTTGCATGTTTATTTTGTATATTAACAACTTTTCTATTTTTTATATTTATTTATTTATATTTATTTATAACATTTCTATTAATTTTTTTTTTTATATACTTTTTATATTTTTATATTTGACTGTCAATTACTTTTATACTTATGATTTTTTTATTTGCATAATTATTTTCATATTAAAGCCTTTTTTTATATATATTTTTCATTCTTATAGTAATTTTTTTTTTTTTTGCATATTATTTTTTTCAATATTTTTTAACATTTTCATTTGTATGAGTTTTTTTTTTAAATTTTTATATTAATGACTTTTGTAATTTTTAAAATTTGCATTTGTTTTTTATATTTATGAAATTTTTAGATATACAGTATATATATATATATATATATATATATATATATATATATATACTTGTATTTGTTTTTATTGTTTTATTGTTATACTTACAGTGTGTATATATATATATATATATATATATATATATATATATATATATATATATATATATATATATATACATACACTGTAAGTATAACAATAAAACAATAAAAACAAATACAAGTATATATATATATATATATATACTGTATATCTAAAAATTTCATAAATATAAAAAACAAATGCAATTTTTTTTTTACAAAAGCCATTAATATAAAAATGACAAAAGTCATTAATATATACTGTAAGTTTAACAATAAAACAATAAAAACAAACAAACAAATATATATATATTTATGTATTTTTTTTTATATTTATACAAACACATACACTGTATATATAAAAATGAAAATATCATAAATATAGAAACAAACAAATTGCAAATTAATTTTATATTACTATACAATTTGTTTGTTTTTATATATAAAGTGTGTATATATATATATATATATATATATAGCTGCAGCAAGCCAGATAGAGCTCCGCCTCATTTCCTGGCTGATGGACGTCAAACATCATCTAGCACTTTCCACCGCAGCCTGACTGTCCCTGGCCCCGCCCACTTTCATTCATTGGGTTTCGGTTCTTTCGGCTATGAACGGTCAGCATCACATGTGGGCGTTACTTAAGGTGATCGGCATGCAAATGAACACCCGCTCTTCTGGACTGACATCCACCCAGCAAGGTATTTTGATATTAGCATAACTCCTCCCCAAGAGCCCGCCCACTGCTTACATCAGGGCTCTTGAGAGGAGTACTGAGGCTGGGGGGCTGTGATGTTCTCAGGGAGCCATGTACAGCACCCTGCTGGCTCCTCCCACCAGCCATGATCTGCCTCCATTGCATAGAGAAGCGCAGAGACCCGGTGATGATGTCACAGGCTCTATAATAAGGTCATGAAAAGATTTTATTTCAGAATGTTAATTGGGGGGGGGACCAGGGAAGGCAATATAGACTGTTCCTATTATCAGCAGCCATCCCCCCCCCCCCCCCCCCCCAGTGTCATGGTGGGAACCAGTTCTGCCTTTTGTATTATAAAGCCCCCGGACTGGGAGGATTGGGAAGTGGATGAGTGGGAGGAGCCAATTATCATGCTGTAGTTGGATGGGCTTTACCAGACAATCGGCTGATTGGATTAGACATCTCCAATGATGTGGCCCCTCATTTACATATCAATGAATCACTGAGAGACCTACAAATGTACACCGAGGGGTTTTATTTTTTATGTATTTCCCGGATATTTGTAGATTTCATTTTAAATAAAATAATAATTAAATAAAATAATAATTTCACCGGGGGGGGGGGCATTCTGGAGGTGGGGAAAGTGGTCTGGTGCTTTACTAACTTGACACATCCAATCACCTCGCAGGGAATCTGAGAAGAATGTGAGACCAAAACCTTTATTTTTAGCTTTGTATAAAGTAGGGAAAGTCTACAACCTCTGTCGGGTTTTTTTTTAATCAAAAGTCCGAAAAGAGCGCCAGACCAGCGAGCTGAAAGAGCAAAATCGTTCGTTCGGTGTTCATTCAACAAGTCGATAGATTTTGCGCCTGCGTGCCTTCTATTTCTTTGTCTTCAAACAATTGTCGAGGTGCTGATTCTGCATCTCCTTATACCTTACTCTACACCCCCTGCATCTCCTTACACCTTACTCTACACCCCCTGCATCCCCTTACACCTTACTCTACACCCCCTGCATCCCCTTACACCTTACTCTACACCCCCTGCATCTCCTTATACCTTACTCTACACCCCCTGCATCTCCTTACACCTTACTCTACACCCCCTGCATCCCCTTACACCTTACTCTACACCCCCTGCATCCCCTTACACCTTACTCTACACCCCCTGCATCTCCTTACACCTTAATCTACACCCCCTGCATCTCCTTACACCTTACTCTACACCCCCTGCATCTCCTTACACCTTAATCTACACCCCCTGCATCTCCTTACACCTTACTCTACACCCCCTGCATCTCCTTACACCTTACTATACACCCCCTGCATCCCCTTACACCTTACTCTACACCCCCTGCATCTCCTTACACCTTACTCTACACCCCCTGCATCCCCTTACACCTTACTCTACACCCCCTGCATCTCCTTACACCTTAATCTACACCCCCTGCATCTCCTTACACCTTACTCTACACCCCCTGCATCTCCTTACACCTTACTATACACCCCCTGCATCCCCTTACACCTTACTCTACACCCCCTGCATCTCCTTACACCTTAATCTACACCCCCTGCATCTCCTTACACCTTACTCTACACCCCCTGCATCTCCTTACACCTTACTCTACACCCCCTGCATCTCCTTACACCTTACTCTACACCCCCTTCATCACCTTACACCTTACTCTACACCCCCTGCATCTGCTTACACCTTACTCTACACCCCCTTCATCACCTTACACCTTACTCTACACCCCCTGCATCTCCTTACACCTTACTCTACACCCCCTGCATCCCCTTACACCTTACTCTACACCCCCTGCATCCCCTTACACCTTACTCTACACCCCCTGCATCTCCTTACAACCTTACTCTACACCCCCTGCATCTCCTTACACCTTACTCTACACCCCCTGCATCCCCTTACACCTTACTCTACACCCCCTGCATCTCCTTACACCTTACTCTACACCCCCTGCATCTCCTTACACCTTACTCTACACCCCCTGCATCCCCTTACACTTTACACCCCCTGCATTCCCCATTACCCAGCACTCTGCACCCCCTTACACCCTACTCTACACGTCCTGCATTCCTTATTACCCCGCACTCTGCACCCCCTGCACTCCCTTACACCTGGTAGGTACCCCAAAATACATCAGTTCTCCTCCTAAGTACACCCAGCACTAGAAGACTCTCTCAAACACTTTAAATATTTTCTAAAAATGTAACCCATGTATGAAATTGGCAAGCTTCGACGTGACAAATGGATGTATCTGGGCTTGGGTGTAAATTTATATTGTTCTTCTTGGATTCTGTACTGTCCATTACACGTACACCATATTGTCAAAAGTATCGGGACACCTGCCTTTCCATGAACTTTAATGGCATCCCGGTCTTAGTCCGTAGGGTTCAATATTGAGTTGGCTCCGCCCTTTGCAGCTATAACATCTTCAACTCTTCTGGGAAGGCCGCCCACAAGGTTTAGGAGGGTGTCTATGGGGATGTTTGACCATTCTTCCAGAAGTGCATTTGTGAGGTCGGGCACTGATGTTGGACGAGAAGGCCTGGCTCGCAAGGTACATAAAGACATGGGTGAGCGAGTTTGGGGTGGAAGAACTTGACTGGCCTGCACAGAGTCCTGACCTCCACCTGATGGAACACCTTTGGGATGAATTAGAGTGGAGACTGCCAGCCAGGCCTTCTTGTCCAACATCAGTGCCTGACCTCACAAATGCTCTTCTGGAAGAATGGTCAAACATTCCCATAGACACACTCCTAAACCTTGTGGACGGCCTTCCCAGAAGAGGTGAAGCTGTTATAGCTGCAAAGGGCGGAGCCAACTCAATATTGAACCCTACGGACTAAGACTGGGAGGCCATTAAAATTCATGTGAGTGTAAGGGCAGGCGTCCCAATACTTTTGACAATAGAGTGTAGTTTTAGGTGATTCCCATGGCCACTGGCTCTGTACCTTTTCTTTTTTTGATGTGTATCTTGTATAGTGTGATGATGGAGATTCTCAGGGATGGGGGTCATTCGATACTCTTCTAAGCAAAGCCCGGAATCCAGATGGCCTCCAGGGTGGAATTACAGCTGAGCACACAGTGAGGTCATAGTATGGCACACGTCTATTGTTATCGCCCATGAAAGCCGTCTATAGAGAACCGCTGTGGGAAAGTTGAAGAAACTTTAAACTCACACACCTCTGCCAGAAAGAATCCCCCCCGGGGGGGGCGGCACCTGCCTGAGACTGCGCCCCCTGAAGGACGTTCAATGAATAGGAGGCCGGCCTGAAGGTCGCTGCGCGTCGGATGGCGATTTTATCACATTACACACGGGAATTAACCAACGTCAAGTGTCCGGCGCCCAGGACTCGGGAATTCCAACTTGTTAAAGGGGTTCTCCTTCTTGGGGCCGATTCACACCGGATAGAGTCCGGCGCCTTTCTAATCTGCATCAAAAAATGCATTCATAGTGTTTTCTATGTGTGCCGATGGAACTGATATCATTGGTGTCAGTGGGAAGAATAGTGCCCCATCATTGGTGTCAGTGGAAGGAATAGTGCCCCATCATTGGTGTCAGTGGGAAGAATAGTGCCCCATCATTGGTGTCAGTAGGAGGAATAGTGCCCCATCATTGGTGTCAGTGGGAAGAATAGTGCCCCATCATTGGTGTCAGTAGGAGGAATAGTGCCCCATCATTGATATCAGTGGAAGGAATAGTGCCCCATCATTGGTGTCAGTGGGAGGAATAGCGCCCCATCATTGGTGTCAGTGGGAGGAATAGCGCCCCATCATTGGTGTCAGTTGGAGGAATAGTGCCCCATCATTGGTGTCAGTGGGAGGAATAGTGTCCCATCATTGGTGTCAGTAGGAGGAATAGTGCCCCATCATTGATATCAGTGGAAGGAATAGTGCCCCATCATTGGTGTCAGTGGGGGGAATAGTGCCCCATCATTGGTATCAGTGGGAGGAATAGTACCCCATCATTGATATCAGTGGAAGGAATAGTGCCCCATCATTGGTGTCAGTGGGGGGAATAGTGCCCCATCATTGATATCAGTGGAAGGAATAGTGCCCCATCATTGGTGTCAGTGGGGGGAATAGTGCCCCATCATTGGTATCAGTAGGAGGAATAGTGCCCCATCATTGGTATCAGTGGGAGGAATAGTGCCCCATCATTGGTATCAGTAGGAGGAATAGTGCCCCATCATTGGTGTCAGTGGGAGGAATAGTGCCCCATCATTGGTATCAGTGGGAGGAATAGTGTCCCATCATTGGTGTCAGTGGGAGGAATAGTGCCTCATCATTGGTGTCAGTGGGAGGAATAGTGCCCCTTCATTGATATCAGTGGGAAGAATAGTGCCCCATCATTGGTGTCAGTGGGAGGAATAGTGCCCCAGCATGGGTATCAGTGGGAGGAATAGTGCCCCATCATTGGTGTCAGTCGGAGGAATAGTGCCCAATTATTGGTATCAGTGGGAGGAATAGTGCCCCATCATTGGAATCAGTGGAAGGAATAGTGCCCCATTATTGGTGTCAGTGGAAGAAATAGTGCCCCATCATTGGTGTCATTGGGGGATAATGCCCCATCACTGGTATCAGTGGGAGGAATAGTGCCCCATCATTGGAATCAGTGGGAGGAATAGCGCCCCATCATTGTTGTCAGTGGGAGGAATAGTGCCCCATCATTGGTGTCAGTGAGAGGAATTGTGCCCCATCATTGGTGTCAGTGAGAGGAATAGTGCCCCATCATTGTATCATTTGAAGGAAAAGTGCCCCATCATTGGTGTCAGTAGATGGAATAGTGCCCCATCATTAGTGTCAGTGGGAAGAATAGTGCCCCATTGTTAGTATCAGTGTAAACAGTACCCCAAGGGTCGGATAAAAGGAGACAAAGAGCCACATCTGGCCCCCGGGCCGCGGTTTGGAGACTAATGTAAGTGAATTTCCTCTCATACACACCCGGATCATTTCTCATCCAATGACTAAAACCTCATATGAGCTCCAACATGTTTATATGATTTTTAATGACACCAAATCCCCGGAGATCCCGCCCTGAGGGTCCTTGTGCAGGCACTTCCTGTTCTGGGGTGACAACACTAAATGTGCTTCCAATGGAGACTACAAGTGGCCATTTCAACACAGACATGATCCACTGTTGTCACCATTGGGGGTCCCACCGGGGGAAATGTCATGTAGATAACAATAATCTGTATGTAGACGGGAAGTGGCTGCAAAGAGGCTGCAGGAGATCAGCAGCAACTAAGTATCAAAAAATGTGGAAAGGTCATATTTGATCATTTTAAACATTTTAATTGTTTCTATCCTCGTACTTTTCTCTAGTTATGTTCAATTTCAGATATAAACAATTTTAAAGTGACATTTTCTACATGTGACTATGGCGGGTGCGGCGGTAAGTGGCGATGTGACGATCGCTCTGTCCATTCGATGAAGAAAACACAACGAGGTTCCCAGGATGGAGACGTCACCCGCTATTCCATTGTCGGGTGACATTGTGGGCGGGTTTGTTCCGGTATTTCCCACATGGGGGGTTCCCCTCCGTCTTCCTTTGTCCCGGAAAATCGTTCGCTCAGACACACTTCTATTGTCTCCTCTGTCCTCAGGCTGTGGGAAATCTCAACAAAACCCCCCCCCCCCCAGTGTATATTTACATTGTGACCACAGAGAGTCCTAAAGATTGATTGGAGGGGAGACCATCAAGTCATTCCCCGGGCTTTCCCAGTACGAGCCATGTCTGTTCAGGTCTCTGCCTATGATTCTCTATTGGACTTATATTCGACCGTTTTATCTGTGTAATAAAACTACCTAGATATTTTACTTCGATCTTACCCTCCAATCTCACCTTCGATCTCACCTTCCAATCTCAACCTTCGATCTCACCCTTCAATCTCACCCTTCGATCTCAACCTTCAATCTCACCCTTCAATCTCACCCTTCAATCTCACCCTTCAATCTCACCCTTCGATCTCACCCTTCGATATTACCCTCCAATCTCACCTTCGATCTCACCTTCCAATCTCAACCTTCGATCTCACCCTTCAATCTCACCCTTCGATCTCAACCTTCAATCTCACCCTTCAATCTCACCCTTCGATCTCAACCTTCGATCTCAACCTTCGATCTCACCCTTCGATCTCACCCTTCGATCTTACCCTCCAATCTCACCTTCGATCTCACCTTCCAATCTCAACCTTCGATCTCACCCTTCGATCTCACCCTTCGATCTCACCCTTCGATCTCACCCTTCGATCTCAACCTTCGATCTCAACCTTCGATCTCACCCTTCGATCTCACTCTTCAATCTCAACCTTCAATCTCACCTTCAATCTCAACCTTCGATCTCGCCCTTCGATCTCACCCTTCAATCTCACCCTCAATCTCACCTTCGATCTCACCCTTCAAATTCACCTTCCATCTTACCTTTGATCTCGCCTTGAATCACACCCTTCAATCTCACCTTCGATCTCAGCCTTCAATCTCACCTTCGATCTCAGCCTTCAATCTCACCTTCGATCTCAGCCTTCAATCTCACCTTCAATCTCAACTTCAATCTCACACTCAGTCTTTTCCTTCGATCTCACCTTCCGATCTCACCTTCGATCTCACCCTTCGATCTCAACCTTCGATCTCACCCTTTGATCTCCCCCTTCGATCTCAACCTTCGATTTCACCTTCGATCTCACCCTTCGATCTCACCCTTCGATCTCACCCTTCGATCTCAACCTTCGATCTCAACCTTCAATCCCACCCTTCCATCTCAACCTTCGATCTCACCCATCGATCTCAACCTTCGATCCCACCCTTCCATCTCAACCTTCGATCTCACCCTTCGATCTCAACCTTCGATCTCACCCTTCGATCTCACTCTTCAATCTCAACCTTCAATCTCACCTTTGATCTCACCCTTCAATCTAAACCTTCGATCTCAACCTTTGATCTCACCCTTCAATCTCACCTTCGATCTCACCCTTCAATCTCAACCTTCGATCTCACCCTTCGATCTCAACCTTCGATCTCACCCTTCAATCTCAACCTTCGATCTCAACCTTCGATCTCACCCTTCAATCTCAACCTTCGATCTCACCCTTCGATCTCAACCTTCGATCTCACCCTTCGATCTCAACCTTCGATCTCACCCTTCAATCTCAACCTTCGATCTCACCCTTCGATCTCAACCTTCGATCTCACCCTTCAATCTCAACCTTCGATCTCAACCTTCGATCTCAACCTTCGATCTCACCCTTCAAATTCACCTTCCATCTTGCCTTTGATCTCGCCTTCAATCTCACTCTTCAATCTCACCCTCAATCTCACCTTCGATCACACGCTTCGATCTCAACCTTCGATCTCACCTTTCAATCTCACCTTCGATCTCACCCTTCAATCTCAACCTTCGATCTCACCTTTCAATCTCACCTTCGATCTCACCCTTCAATCTCACACTCAGTCTCATCTTTCGATCTCACCTTCAATCTCACCCTTTGAAATCACCTTCGATCTCACCCTTCAATGTCACCCTTCGAATTCACCTTCCATCTTACCTTCGATCTCACCCTTCGATCTCACCTTCAATCTCACCCTTCGATCTCACCTTCCGATCTCACCTTTAATCTCATCCTTCGATCTCACCTTCGATCTCACATTTCGATCCCACCTTTAATCTCATCCTTCGATCTCACCCTTCCATCTTACCTTTATTCTCACCCTTCACTCCAATCTCAACCTTCGATCTGAACCTTTGATCTCACCCTTCAATCTTAACCTTCGATCTCAACCTTCGATCTCACCCTTCGATCTCACCCTTCCATCTCACCCTTCCATCTCACCCTTCCATCTCACCCTTCCATCTTACCTTTATTCTCACCCTTCAATCTCACCTTCACTCTCACTTTTGATTTCACCCTTTGATCTCACCTAATGCAGGAAGTTTGGATTGTAAGTGATCCCCTTTATAGACCCAAAGCTGAACTCCGGGGACATAAAACTTCTCGTTTTGCCTGGGGACTGAAGAACAAGGTGATGTACTTACCTTATCCATCAATCCCATTGGCTGCCTCCTCCGGACTGGTCCGGACTGGTCTCCAAAGCTTCTTCTTCTCTTTACTGGCCAGCCGGTTGCCCCCATCTGATGTCATCCTGTACAATGCAGGGCCAGCCGTTCAATTCCAAGAGTCAGACAGCAGAGGGCAGTAGAGGAGAGATCCCTCTTTAGAGAGTAAAGCTACAATGTAACAATGTAACGGTATTAATAACAAAAAAGTCGTTTCCATAGGTTTCCCTCTGAGATTCTGCTTCCTATGTGATGACATGTGAACCAGGTGACTCTTATTTCCATATGAAAAGTGTAAGCTCTGCGTACGAGAATCAAAGACCTCATTGACCGTCTAATGATACACATTCCAATGGAGGGAGCAAAATGGTTTCTGTTTTGTCAATACGAAGAATGAAAGGAAATTTACTTTTATTGAAACAATTCCAAACAGGACGCAGCAAAATCCAACTTATTACAAAAAACGTGTCACCCAACACACCGTCCACTTCAGGTATATTCAGGTAAACGGTGTGCGCACCACACATGGGAGGTGTCACTGAAAACGAGCGAGAGCGATAATTATAGCACTAAACCTCCTCTGTAACTCTAAACAGGTAATATGTAAAAAAGCTAAAGCGTCGCCGCCTATGGAGATTTTTAAGTAGCGTAGTTTGTCGCCATTCCACGGACATGCGCGATTTTAAAGCGTGACATGTTTGGTATCTATTTACTCGGTGTAAGATCATTTTTCATATTTTACCCAAAAATCGGGGTATATATTGTGTTTTGTTTTTTTTTTTAATTCATGATAGTTTATTTTTTAAAAATGTTTAATTGCGTTTGAAATGCCGCTGCACAAATACTGCGTGACATAAATAATTGCAACCACCACCATTTTATTTTCTAGGGTATCTGCTAAAAAAAAGAAAAAAAAAGTATAATGTTTGGGGGTTACAAGTACATTTTTCTATCAAAAAATACTGATTTAAACTTGTAAACAAAAAGTGCCAGAAAAAGCCTAGTCTTCAAGGGGATATTCTAAGGGTTAGTGGGGTCAGATCAACATTCGTTTTCGATCACAGTGATCAGAAAATTTGAAGGAGCGGGCTGTCATTTTTTTTTTCAAATTAACATATTTTAATAGTTTTTAAAAAAGTTTTTTTTGTTTTTGTTTTTGGGGAAAGTCCATTCACTCCAGAATCGAACATTGAAAGCAAACACATTTTTGAAGCAGGAAATTTGGCAAGTCAATGAATTTACTGAGCATTTTCGTATAAATATTACTACAAATGTCCATTCAGATCTACTAACACAGGAATGGTGGGAACTCCTCATAATGGGCACAGCGGGTGTACAGACCCGGGAACTCAGCACAGGGATGGTGGGAACCCCTCATAATGGGCACAGCGGGTGTACAGACCCAGGAACTCAGCACAGGGATGGTGGGAACCCCTCATAATGGGCACAGCGGGTGTACAGACCCGGAAACTCAGCACAGGGATGGTGGGAACCCCTCATAATGGGCACAGCGGGTGTACAGACCCGGGAACTCAGCACAGGGGTGGTGGGAACCCCTCATAATGGGCACAGCGGGTGTACAGACCCGGGAACTCAGCACAGGGATGGTGGGAACTCCTCATAATGGGCACAGCGGGTGTACAGACCCGGGAACTCAGCACAGGGATGGTGGGAACTCCTCATAATGGGCACAGCATTAAATGCTTGATCTTATGAAATGGGACACAATATTGTCTTCTGCAGGTAATAATTACACAGTGGCTCGTTTCCATAAAACACATTCTAAACGTCTTTTTTTCCCACGCTGATGGCCGGATCCGGCACATGTCCGATGAATGGGCACACTTCCTGTCTTTGATGGTGCTGGCAGCAATTCACACCCACATGTCAGGCACACTTCACACACTCAGCAGACACAGGTGCCACCTTCTATGTAGACCAGACACACCGCCGAGACGCATCTGTCACTCCTGACCTCCATCACCGATGGGAAGTCTGAGCCAATCAGGTTGCAGACTTTGTTCTATAAGTCAGGGAGCTGAGTGTGCGATGGACAGAGGTAGACTCTGGATGTCTCTTCCGCCATAAATGCTTCTGTCTGCCTGTCAGCGTTGTTGACTTTGACGGTTGCAGAACCCTAACCTAACACTAACTGACGCATTGATAACATTACGATGCGACTTTCATGTGACTTTTGAGAGCTTACATTGCGGTTTATGGCACTCGAGTCACAGAAAAGTCGCATCTAAGTAGTGCAAGAACTTTTTTTTAAGTCGCATAGATTTGAGCGGCTTATAATTGAAACACAGGTGTTTCGACTTGTCATGTGACTTTGTGTCCAAAGTCCCATGATGCCAAAGCAGTTAGGAGGGCAGTAAAAATACAGCTCAACCACTGGGTTTTACCACACCTCAACTGCTTGGGTGTTCATGTTCACGGAACGCTCAGGTGTGAATGTGTCGGGAAAACTCAGGTGTTCATGTTCACGGAACGCTCAGGTGTTCATGTTCACGGAACGCTCAGGTGTTCATGTTCACGGAACGCTCAGGTGTGAATGTTCACGGAACGCTCAGGTGGGAATGTTCACGGAACGCTCAGGTGGGAATGTTCACGGAACGTTCAGGTGTTCATGTTCACGGAACGCTCAGGTGGGAATGTTCACGGAACGCTCAGGTGTTCATGTTCACGGAACGCTCAGGTGTTCATGTTCACGGAACGCTTAGGTGTGAATGTTCACGGAACGCTCAGGTGTGAATTTTCATGGAACGCTCAGGTGTTCATGTTCACGGAACGCTCAGGTGTAAATGTTCACGGAACGCTCAGGTGTTCATGTTCACGGAACGCTCAGGTGTTCATGTTCACGGAACGCTCAGGTGTTCATGTTCACGGAACGCTCAGGTTTTCCTGTTCACGGAACGCTTAGGTGTTCATGTTCACAGAACACTCAGGTGTGAATGTGTCCGGAATACTCAGGTGTTCATGTTCACAGAACGCTCAGGTGTTAATGTTCACAGAACGCTCAGGTGTGAATGTGTCCGGAATACTCAGGTGTTCATGTTCACGGAATGCTCAGGTGTTCATGTTCACAGAACGCTCAGGTGTGAATGTGTCCGGAATACTCAGGTGTTCATGCTCACAGAACGCTCTAGATTGTACAGTCAGAATGTCATATGTGCGATAGGCTTTATCTGACAGATATCGGCATACTAGGACCGTGCCAGACTCTCAAGGGGGCAATTTCGAGCCACATGCATGAGTTGCCCCACCCCCAATTACATCCCCCATTAGATCGCTGTGATATCTGTGCCTGATACATTAATGGAAGCCCATACACTGCTTTCCTCACATACTTGAATTTGGGCGTTTGAACCCGGTTCCTTGGTATGTACTACGTTCCATCTAAATTCAGAAAGAAAATCATCCTTCGCCGAGCGCGGCATTCACAAAAAAAAAATGCATAAAACCAGAAAAATCAGTCATTTGCAAAAATTTGCTGCAAATAGTACTTAGTTAAATCTTTTCAACTTTGTATTGTTACAGCAAGCAAAAAGACAATACAATCAGCATTAAATCTGAAAAACAACAATTATTGCACGTAAAAAATGTTACATATAATTTAGTCCATTCTCAAAAAAACTGCAATGTGTCATTCTGTGAGATAATATATTGTCCCCGGTCTTTCCCACACTACCCCCTGCATCCTGTATTATCCTCTGCTATTAGAGGCTCCAGATGTCACCCTGCAGAGTGACACAAGTCTATTGTCCCCGCCGCTCTGTGATTGGCTGCTGAGTGTGGGAACCTCTTCCATGCCAGCTCTCCATACATTGTTATGCAGGGAGAGGGGTATATTTATATAGAGGGGTGGGCTGATCACCAGCAGACACACAGCCCCCCCCCCCCAAACACACCTCTGCCTGACTGCTGCCAGCTCCCCCAACATGGCACCCTGCAGTATGAGGACATTGGATCATCAAGAGGCCAATGGGCTCCGAAAGGTGAGATTTCCCTCTAGTGCCAACTTCCTATTTCCATTCCATTATTATGTATTTCATCTTAGCTTTGCCCCCCCCCCCCCCAGCCATCATATCATTATCTTAATTGACTTAAAGTGTATTTCCACTTTTGCAGTAACATTTTTGATCAAATCTGGGTTACTGTGCTTATTTTTTAATCAATTAGGCTTATCTTTAGAACCTTCGTAGTTGGTATTCATTACAGGTGCAATTCTTTTATATAAACTGTTCATTTCTATTTTTTAACTATATGGGATTAATATTTTGTATTTATTAAGGGCTACATTTGAACTATATGGCAATAATATTTTGTATTTATTAATGGATACATTTTAACTTTATGGGGTTAATATTGTGTGTTTATTAAGGGCTACATTTTAACTTTATGGGGTTAATAGTTTGTATTTATTAAGGAATACATTTTAACTATATGGAAATAATATTTTGTATTTATTAAGGGATACATTTTTATTATATGGAAATAATATTTTGTATTTATTAATGGATACATTTTAACTATATGGAAATAATATTTTGTATTTATTAATGGATACATTTTATCTATATGGAAATAGTATTCTGTATCTATTAGGAGATACATTTTATTTATAGGGAAATAATATTTTGTATTTATTAAGGGATACATTTGAACTCTATAGGCTAACTGGGGTTGATTTACTAAAGGCAAATAGACTGTGCACCTTGCAAATTGCAGTTGCACTCTGCAACTGTAATTGCTCCAGAGCTTAGTAAATTAGATGAATGATCACTTTGCAAAGAATACCCAATCACATGCAAGGAAAATAAAAAAAAAATGCATTTCTGCTTGCATGTGATTGGATGATGGAAGTCATCAGAGCTTCTGCTCATTTACTAAGCTTTGGAGCAACTGCGCTTGTAGAGTGCAACTGCACTTTCGCCAGGCCCATCGTCTATTTGCCTTTAGTAAATCAACCCCTATGTATTGTATCAGCCAATCAATGTTAGATTGCTATAGACTCTGCTGGTGATAACAGAGGTACTAAACATCCATTGCTCCAAGAAAAGATTTAGCCGGCAACTCCAGGATCCTATCAAAATCTTTATTTGCTACATAAAGGTCAATATTAAAAACAGCTGACGCTTTTCAGCATAATACAGCCTTGTTCACAACATATTCACTAACCATCCGTTGTCTTGTTTTGTGCAGCTGAGGAAGCCCGCCATTGAGAAGATGAGGAGAGATCGCATTAACAGCAACATCGACCAGCTGCGTCTCCTACTGGAGAAAGAGTTCCAGAAACATCAACTGCCCTCCAAACCGGAGAAGGCCGACATCCTGGAGATGACGGTCACCTTCCTGCAGCAGCACATGGCTGACAAACGTAAGTGTCCCCCTCGTCCTTGATTTTCTGATTCTTGCTGAGAGATGTTGGCATTGAGGATTGTAGAAGGTGACAGTGGACATCATATAACTAATGTGTGTCTTGTCTATTCCAGATGTGACAGCAACCTCCATCCAAGCCCATAGAGATGGCTACACCACCTGCTTCCAGGACTCTGTGAGCTTCCTATCCCTGCACACACAGACAGACCCTCAACTGCTGCAGAACCTCCATGGGGCTCAGATGGTGACCGGCGCTCCATGTCCTTCTGTATTCTCTATCTCACAGACCCCCAGCAAGCACAGCCCTCCAGACAGCAGCAAAACCCTATGGAGACCCTGGTGATGAAATTGTCACCTGGACTGACTGGTGCTTGAACTCTTTACACAGGGAAGTCTTGTGTAGACGTTGCACTTTATAGGCGGACTCCTTCCATGTTGCCTTAGTGAGCAGAGCTTGGTAGAAGAGCTCGGATTTGTGAGAAGCTTCCCTATGGGAATTTATTGTTTTCCATTTTTGGATACTATTTCGTACATACTTTACCTCTAGGAGCTGGCACCTGCCGGCCCTTTAAGAGGTTTAGAATGCCGGGAGGCAGGGCAGGGCTTACAGTCATGTGACCGCCGTAATTGGCTCTCATGGGCAGTCACATGATTGGAAAGCGCCTGATCACAAGCAGCGAACGGGAGCTTTTCATTAGCCGTCGGTAAGTGTGCTGGGAGTGCGCAGGTCGCGCGTTCCCCGGGCACAGCTCTATTCGCACTATTGCGCGCAAATTTGTGGCCGCTTGCCCGCCGAGAGGTCGGGTCCATTAGGGGCGCCTGGGGGCCGCCCCCTCTGTGTAGAATAGATAGATTCATGCATTGTATGAATCTATCCATGGCCGCCGTTGCCACCCCCTATTCATGCGTCCGGACCCTTTTCGGACGCCGGGCAACTCAGCGGCGGGGGGTGTTTTTTTGAAGCACCTGATTAGAGCCAGAGGCTCTAATAGGCTTCAAAAAAGGTGGACTTGGAGCGCAGAGCATTGCGTTCGCATTCCACCTCAGGTGTGGTAGAAAAGCGAATAAATATTCGCTTTTCTAACATTGAACCGCCTCTCAGCCAATCAGGAGGCGCGGGTCTAATACCCGTCACCTGATTGGCTGAAGGCGCAGTGGCTGCAATTGAAGGGCACAGTGGCTGCAATTGAAGGGCACAGTGGCTGCAATTGAATGGCACAGTGGCGGCATTTGATGGGCACAGTGGCTGCATTTGATGGGCACAGTGGCGGCATTAGACGGGCACAGTGGCTGCATTTGATGGGCACAGTGGCTGCATTTGATGGGCACAGTGGCAGCATTTGATGGGCACAGTGGCTGCATTTGATGGGCACAGTGGCGGCATTTGATGGGCACAGTGGCTGCATTTGATGGGCACAGTGGCTGCATTTGATGGGTTTTTTCAGTATTTTTTAGAATTTTTTAGTATGTTTGCACCCCCCCCAAAAATTTTAAACACCAACCGCCACTGGTGCGCTCGGCGCTAAGAGATTAATCTAGTTTCAACTTTTTTAAATGAATTTAAGGCTTCAGAGGTCAACTGTCATTGCTGCTCCTTTAGGGAAAGTGATCAGTTCAGTCATTAAGGCTCAGTCCTCACTAGTGTGACTCAAGAGTGTGACTTTGATGTGACTTTCATGTAACTTTACACTCTCTGGCACTCAAGTCGCATCAAAGTAGCGCAGGAACCTTTTTTAAAGTTGCTGCAGCTTTAAGTTGCAGAGATTGGAACAGGTGCCATTGAAATTATTGGGCTGCGACTTGTCAGGTGACTTTATGTGCCCAAAGTTGCGTGACAAGTCGCACTAGTGTGAACGGAGCCTAAATGTTCTTCAGAGATGTTTTACAGTAGATTGTTGAATATCATCAGGATTTATAGTGAAAGGTGATCAATGAAAACTGTAGACATCCTTAGCAACCAACGGATGTTCATTCTGTCAAGGTATAATGGACTCTGATTGGTTGCTCACAGTTCTGCACACAAAACTTTCACCTTTGAGACTTGGGAAGAGCAATTCACATCTAAAGAAAGATGCTGCTGCTTTTCTTAGCACAACACTGGTACTGCTCAGGTGGTGATAAGTCCTTCCTTCAAGGGCCTGGTATGGATCTTGGGGGGGGACCCCCACAACTTTTGTTTTTCTTTTGGCATGGGCTTCCCTTTCAAGATCCTTACCAGACTCAAAGGGCCTGGTATGGATCTGGGGGGGGGGGGACCCATGCCATTTTTTTTTTAAATTTTGGCGTGGGCTTCTCTTTCAGATCCATACACAACTCAAAGGGCCTGGTATGGATCGGGGGGGACGCCATTTTTTTTTATTTTGGCATGGGGTTCTTTTTTAAGATCCATACCCGATTTAAAGGGCCTGGTATGGATCTGGGGAGGACCCCATGACATTTTTTTTCATTTTGCCATGGGGTTTTCTTTCAAGATCCATACCAGACTCAAAGGGCCTTGTATGAGTCTGGAGGGGGGGAACCCCATGTCGGGTTTTTTTTTTCATTTTGGTGTGGGTGTCTCTTTCAAGATCCATAACAGACTCAAAGGGCCTGGTATGGATCTGGAGAGGGGGGGGACCCCCACGCCATTTTTCTTTTACATTTTGGCATGGGATTCCCCTTCAGGATCCTCAGAGCACAAGTCACATGCCACAAGTCGGGTCATGATGATCCGACTTGGATGCGACTTCCATTCAAATCAATGGGCTGAAAGTCGTATCAGTTAAGACGGATCTCTTAGGGAACCATTGATTTTGACATGTCATGCGACTTGGACGCTGTAGTAATTGTATTTGGGAGCGGAAAATAGAAAAGGCAGAGAAACGCGGCGAAGCGCGCAATAACGCCAATACAAAAAGTTACTAAAAGAGTGTTTTTACACCTGCTTTTTCCTGGCGTCGGTACTGGCTTTGCAGCTATTTTTTTTTTTTTTAATGCGGCAATTAGCTTAACGGTATTACCAGTCCTGAAATATTAAAGTATTATAAACAAGTAATGCATATTGCATGTGTTGAATAGTAAAAGCGGAGTGGATCCGGATTGCTCTTTTGGTCATACAACGCTTGCACCAAGCGACAATCGCGTGACTCCTCCGGGGTTGTGGGGAACTTTGTACATTGTGGCAAGGAGATTCTGTTTGGATTCGAAGTGAATCTATTTAATTATTTTGTGAATTGCAATTTTTTTGTATCTGGAACAGATGAACGTCTTCTTGTCATCATCCAGATAATAACTGTGTAATGCTTTATATCAGATGGGATGACATCATTATAGTGACAACCAATCAGTGGTCTGTCAGTGTCCTGGATCTGTACCCAATCACGGTTCATGTGTTACAAATATTCTTTATTGTTATAGAAATATTTATATATTCATTGTTATATTTCAGATCCGTATATGACTTCAACAAGTAATAAAACGGTGTATATCTTGAATGTGTATGTGGTTTTTACTTCTTATGTCATATGTTAAAGCAGAACTAAACTCTCTCAATCAACCCTGATGATTTCTAATCCTCATGCAGGTAGCATTAGTAAATAGATAGGAAGGTATATTATATTTATTTGTTTTAAACTTCTTTCTTTAGTTGCTTCCTGGTTTCTGGCCTAGGCCAAAATGATGTCATACATTAATATTAATATTATTATTATACAGGATTTATATAGTGCCAACAGTTTACGCAGAGCTTTACAATTTAAAAGGGAGACAATACAGTTATAATACAATAAAATACAAGAGGATCAAGAGGGTCCTGCTCAGAAGAGCTTACAATCTAATAGGGTGGGGCAGGTGGTACAAAAGGTTGTAACTGTGGGGAATGAGCTGATGGAAGTGGTTGAAGATTAGTTGGAGACGTGATAGGCTTTCCTGAAGAGATGAGTTTTCAGGGATCGCCTGAAGGTAGCGAGAGTAGGGGATAGCCGGACAGGTGGAGGTAGCAAGTTCCAGAGGATGGGAGAGGCTCTGGAGAAATCCTATACATCCCAGGATTCTTCATGGGGGGGAGGCGCTTTCCCAGCTAAGCACACCCTCCTTCCTGCATGCCTGAGCTAAGGGCAGATGGACTTCGGGAAGTAAATGCTACATGAGTCAACTGCCCTTACTCGAGGTGGCCATGGCTAGAAATGCTAGGAGGGTGTTTTTCAAAGTGATTTTTCGACAAAATAAAGCATGGAGACATGGATGGATGGGGGAGTTTGCTTTGAAGATTAAAAATCAACTAAGTTTCAAATTGTGGTGTTTAGATACAGTTGTGTTCTTCTTTAAGAAAATGTCCATCCAGATATTCATATGACTGTCTATCCATCCCTTTGTCCATCTATCTGTTTATCCATTTGTCTGCTCATCTGCCAATCCATCCATCCATCCCTTCTTCAATTGATCCCTCCCTCTCTCTATCCATCTATCTATACGTCCACCTGCCCATCTGTCCATCTGTCCATCCATCCATCCACCCATCTATCTATCTATCTATCTATCTATCTATCTATCTATCTATCTATCTATCTATCTATCTATCTATCTATCTATCTATCTATCTATCTATCTATCTATCTATCTATCTATCTATCTATCTATCTATCTATCTATCTATCTATCTATCTATCTGCCCTGCAGCCTCATTCCTATATCCATCCATCCCTTCTTCCCTCCCTTCATTCAAGTATCTATCTCTCTATCTAATCCAGGGGTCTCAAACTGGACTACAAGTCCCATGAGGCATTGCACAGCTGACAGTTACAATCATGACTCCCACAGGCAGAGGCATGATGGGACTTGTAATTTTGCAACAGCTGAAGGGCTGCCAGTTTGAGACCCCGGATCTAATCTATCTAATCTATCTAATCTATCTACACTATATTACCAATAGTATTGGGACGCCTGCCTTTACACACACATGAACTTTAATGGCATCCCACTCTTATGCCCCGTACACACGGTCGGATTTTCCGATGGAAAATGTCCGATCGGAGCTTGTTGTCGGAAATTCCGACTGTGTGTGGGCTCCATCGGACATTTTCCATCGGATTTTCCGACACACAAAGTTGGAGAGCAGGAGATAAAATTTTCCGACAACAAAATCCGTTGTCGGAAATTCCGATCGTGTGTACACAAATCCGACGGACAAAGTGCCACGCATGCTCAGAATAAATAAAGAGATGAAAGCTATTGGCCACTGCCCCGTTTATAGTCTCGACGTACGTGTTTTACGTCACCGCGTTCAGAATGATCGGATTTTCCGACAACTTTGTGCGACCGTGTGTAGACAAAACAAGTTTGAGCCAACATTCGTCGGAAAAAATCCTAGGATTTTGTTGTCGGAATGTCCGAACAAAGTCCGACCGTGTGTACGGGGCAGTAGTCCGGAGGGTTCAATATTGAGTTGGCTCCGCCCTTTACAGCTATAACAGCTTCAACTCTTCTGGGAAGGCCGTCCACAAGGCTTAGGAGGGTGTCCTATGGGAATGTTTGAACATTCTTCCAGAAGAGCATTTGTGAGGTCAGGCACTGATGTTGGACAAGAAGGCCTGGCTCGCAGTCTCCGCTCTAATTCATCCCAAAGGTGTTCTATCAGGTTGAAGTCAGGACTCTGTGCAGGCCTAATCTATCCACCCATCTATTCCTTTCTCCCTCCCTTAGCTATCCATCTATCTGGCCCTCCTTCACTTGCTCCCCCTCATTCTCCTCCTCTATCCACCCATCTGTCCATCCATTCCTCCCTCCCTTTATCTATCTATCTATCTATCTATCTATCTATCTATCTATCTATCTATCTATCTATCTATCTATCTATCTATCTATCTATCTATCTATCTATCTGTCAATGATTCTACACACTCTTGGCTGTCTAGATTGAAGTAAAGAAATCTCTTGTGGATGCAAAGTTATCCTGAGCTGCAGCCAATTGGGTTGAGTGTAATTTTAAAATTAGGAAAGATTCTTTGAACATGATTGGATGTTTGAAGCAATGGAGAAGTGTATGGAGGGGGGGGGGGGTATAAAATTGCTGGGAACTACATACTGTGGCTGTGACATGCTAAGCAGCGAATAGTCAAACGGATAAAGACAAATTCTAATCCCCCCCCCCCCCCCCCATGAGTTCCCGGTAGTTACCCACATTCACAAATTGGAAACGTTTCTCCGCCACACAGAACATTCTGTATTTTCCATAAGCACTGAGCATACATGATGCATTATTTGTGCTAAAAACACTTCTTTGAAAACAGTGCACAACAAATGTATCATTATAATAAGTATTTTATTTTCACAGAAATAAAAAAGAATGACGTTTCTCAAACAAGAGCGGAGATGTCACATAAACTCCACACAACCAACGTAGACAAACATTGTCTACCCATAATACACACGGGCAAATATTGCAAACAATACTGTGAATTATATTCAACTTTTATAATATTTACTGCAAATATTGCAGAACATCCGGGGGGCTTCGCCTTCACAAGAAGGCAATGTAGACGATCAATAATATAAGGACGATCACATGGTGATTACAAGTTGTATACATTGTCATTACAATAGAACATTAATAGAATTCACTGAAAAGCAATGAAAAATAATTAGCCCTGGACTAAATCACATCGAATAAAACTGTCACCGCTGCAAGACAGAGACATCCTTGTTGCAATAAAATGTTGCAAAAATATGCAACACATTATACAAATATTATTAATCATTGGGCTATATTTAGGAAAGGTATGGGATTCGAATTGCCAGTGTTGCCTCAAATCAGCCAATCAGATCCCACTTTGTATTCTCCTAAAAAAATATATTATAGGATTATGATTGATTACCATGGGGCAAACGGCACCTTCTAATCCCATTCATAAATGAGATCTACAATATAAAATGTCACTTTCATGACAGACACAATCACATTAGTGACTTCCTTGATACTCAGGGGTTGATTTATTAAAGGCAAATAGACTCTGAACTGTGCAAGTGTTTAGTAAATGAGGGGAAGCTCTGCTGACTTCCCTCATCCAATCGAGTGCAAGCAAAAATGCTTTTTTTTTAAAATTTTCCTTAATGTGATTCTTTGCAAAGTGAAGCCTTAACTCATTTACTAAGCTCTGGAGCAACTGCACTTTGCAAAGTCTTTTAGCTTTTAGTAAACCAACCCCTGAGTATCTATAATGTAATAGACTTTAAAGTGGAGCTCCACCAAAAGGGGAAGCTCCGTTTGTCTGACTCCTACCCCCCCCCCACCCCCTCCGCTGCCACATTTTGCACCTTTTGGGGATGGGGGGGGGGGGGGTACCTGGTTTGCAAAGTGCAAAGTCTATTTGGGGGTTGATGTACTAAAGGCAAAAAGACTGTGCTCTTTGCAAAGTACAATTGCTCCAGAGCTCAGTAAATGAGGTAAAGCTTCACTTTACAAAGAATACCCAATCACGTGCAAGGAAAATAAAAAAAAAAACAGCATTTTTGCCTGCATGTGATTGGATGATTGAGGTCAGCAGAGCATCTGCACATTTACTAAGATCTGAAGCAAAATGTTCTTGCTGTGGGCAACTGCACTTTGCAAAGTACACAGTCTATTTGCCTTTAGTACATCGACCCCTTTGCATCTTAGTATACTTAGTATATGTGAAATGTACTCTGGTTTTAATATAAAACACAATCCATACTGGTTCATAATGGACTTAGTGTTTATCTGCAGCAACCAGATGCTTACATTTTGAATCAAGGACTTAAAAAAATGATAGCTGCAATTTGATTGGTTGCTGTAGACACCATGCCATTCATTGGCCCAACTGAATACTTCTAATAGGCTTACTCTGTACCCTTAGGGTAAACATGCATACATATGCAATATATTACATGTTCCATATTGGAAACCTCACACTAACAATATAATCCTTAGACTGAATATTAATCTTACTGTCCAGCTTTACAATAAAGCAGATAGATAGAGAAATACATATACAGCTAATTCCATATAGGAATTCAACAGAGCTAAGATCTGATCCCAGCATAAAATATAAAGTCGTAGAAGATCATTTTATGATTACATTATGATAAATATAACCTTACTCTCTATCAATATGATAAGATACAGTGACGGGGTCAGACCCCTGAGTAGTATTGGAAGCATTGTATGCTCCTTGTACACCCAACCCAATGTACAAAGCTCACAGTCCTGAGAAGTGGAGACAAGTCTCTACCAGGGTCTCCATAGGGTTTTGCTGCTGTCTGGAGGGCTGTTCTTGCTGGGGGTCTGTGAGACGGAGAATACAGAAGGACATGGAGCGCCGGTCACCATCTGAGCCCCATGGAGGGTCTGTAGCAGCTGAAGATTGACATCTGTCTGTGTGTGCAGGGATAGGAAGTTCACAGAGTCCTGGACGCAGGAGGAGTAGCCTTCTTTATAGGCTTGGCTGGAGGCATCTGGAATAGGAAAAGACACACATTAGTTATATAAGGCCCACTGTCACCTTCTACAATCCTCAATCCGAACATCTCTCCGCAAGAATTATAAAGTCAAGGACAAGGGGGGCACTTACTTTTCTCAGCCATTTGCTGCTGCAGGAAGGTGACGGTCATCTCCAGTATGTCGGCCTTCTCCGGTTTGGTGGGCAGTTGATGTTTCTGGAACTCTTTCTCCAGTAGGAGACGCAGCTGGTCAATGCTGCTGTTAATGCGATCTCTCCTCATCTTCTCAATGGCGGGCTTTCTCAGCTGCAAAAAACAAGACACAGGATGGTTAGTGACTTCATAGTAATTGCATGGACGTGGAGAAAAATAAATAGACTTATTTCGAGAGGAAAAATAATGATCTGTGGAAATCTAGGAGAAGACAGAATGGTAAGACCTAGAGAGGTGACTGAATGAAAGACCCAGGATGCCAGGATGGGGAGATATAGGACAGGATGGGATCTAGAAGGATATTGAATGGAGATACCTTGAGGGGTGTCAGGATGATCTTGGAGGCACCAGGATGGGGAGATATAGGTGGACATTGGATGAGAAGACCTAGAGGGGTGACAGGATGATCATGGAGGTACCAGGATGGGGAGATATAGGAGGACATTGTATGGCAAGACCTAGAGGGGTGGCAGGATGGGAAGATATAGGAGGACCATGGGAAGATCTAGAGGGATTGACAGGATGAGGGATGTCTTAGGTGCCAGGATGGAAAGATCTAAGAGGATATTAAATGGAAAGACCTAGAGGATGATCTTAGAGGTGACAGGATGAGGGATGTCTTAGGTGCCAGGATGGAAAGATCTAAGAGGATATTGAATGGGAAGACCTAGAGGGGTGACAGGATGATCTTGGAGGCACCAGGATGGGGAGATATAGGTGGACATTGGATGAGAAGACCTAGAGGGGTGACAGGATGATCATGGAGGTACCAGGATGGGGAGATATAGGAGGACATTGGATGGCAAGACCTAGAGGGGTGGCAGGATGGGAAGATATAGGAGGACCATGGGAAGATCTAGAGGGATTGACAGGATGAGGGATGTCTTGGATGGAAAGATCTAAGAGGATATTGAATGGGAAGACCTAGAGGGAAGACCTAGAGGATGTTCTTAGAGGTGACAGGATGGGGAGATATAGGACACGATAGGAAGGTTTAGAGGGATGACAGGATGTTGGATCTTGAAGGTGTGGGAATGCGAAGATCTAGAGGGGGTAACAGAATGAGAGACCTTGGAAATGTCAGGATGGGAAGAACTAGGAGGACAGGATAAAAAATCTAGGGGGATAACAGGATGGGGAATCTTGGAGGTGCCAGGATGGAAAGTTCTAGGTGGACGGGATGCAAAATCTTTAGGAGTTGATAGAATGGGGGATTTTAGAGGTGTCGAGATGGAAAGTTCTTGGTGGACAGGATGGAAGATCTCTAGGGATGACAGAATGGGGGATCTTGGAGGTACGAGGATGAGAAGATCTTGTAGAAAACATAATGAAAAAATAAACAAGCTAACAGGAATCTAGAGAGAAACTTACTTTTCTGGGCTGGCGGTCAGCACCGTGCAGTAGAGGGCTGCTGGAAGGAGACATGGTGTCCGGTCAGGGAGTGTAGAGCAGTTCCTATGCTCAGTGTCCTCTCTGTAGAAGAGATTTCAGTGATGTGCAGTCACAGAGCTCACCCTCCCCTCTATATACCCCTCACTCTGCATAATAATGTGTGAGGATCAGTCTTTGCAGAGGTTCCCACACTCAGCAGCCAATCACAGAGCGGCGGGGACAATGGACGTGTGTCACACTGCAAGGTGGCACCTGGAGCCCCTAATAATAGTGCATAATGTAGGATGCAGGGGGCAATCTGTAGGACAGAAGTGTGGGAAAGACCTGCTTCAAGATGCCCTTTAACATGTGACATATTGCAAAGTCCACTTTGACTTTATATTGCTTATAAAGAGCAGGAGGGTGAGTGCAATATTTATAAGGCTAAAGAAAAGAAATAAACACTTTATTCCATTATTTAGTACACGGATGCCCATGGGACTTTTTGGAGGCACATCAACACATACATTACAGTTATATATAAAATCGTAATTTTATTCGGTATTCACAAATAAAAACATATACAATGTTAAAAACTTTTATTATACAAAGAACTGATTTACCAGCATCAGTCCCATACAGATATACGGTAATCAGTTTATATGACTTTCAACCAAAATCTTTAATTCAGAATCTTGCAGGATATACAGATGGACAAAATTGCATCACAAATGACAACGTGTTTCATGAACAATAATTTACTTCATGAGGAGTCGATGTCACTGACAGAGGGTTTGATTTACTAAAGGCAAATAGACTGTGCACTTTGCAAAGTTGCTCCAGATCCAGAATGCTGTTTTTTAATATCTATCTATCTATCTATCTATCTATCTATCTATCTATCTATCTATCTATCTATCTATCTATCTATCTATCTATCTATCTATCTATCGATCTATCTATCTATCTATCTTTCTATCCAGGGCCGCCATCAGGGGGGTACAGCTGTTACAACTGTAAGGGGCCCTGGGTCCCGAGAGGCCCGTCTGGGCCAGAAGAAGGCAGGACGGGTGAAGGGGATCCGTGCTGTGTAGTATGGAAACAATCTCACAGTTTCTGCAGTTCTCCTGTCATTGATTTTTGACATTGAGCTCTTTACTGCCACCTCTGGCTACGATGTGCATGTGCACCCCTCGTGTGACAGTGTTCTGCCTGTACTATGCTACTCAGCAACATGTCAGCTTTGTGAAAACGAGCTGGGACCAGGTAGAAAGTTACAAGTAGGGGCTGTGAAGGAAAGGGAGGGGTGCTGTTTGTGTACAAGGAGGGGTCAGAGGCTTGTGTGTGTACAGATTTGTGTATGTGGGGCTGCCATATATACAGGTGTGTGTGAGGGGGGGCTCCCATATATACAGTTGTGTGTGGGGGGGCTGCCATATATACAGGTGTGTGTGAGGGGGGCTGACATATATACAGGTGTGTGTGGGGGGGGGACTGACATATATACAGGTGTGTGAGGGGGGCTGACATATATACAGGTGTGTGAGGGGGGGCTCCCATATATACAGTTGTGTGTGGGGGGGGTGCCATATATACAGGTGTGTGTGAGGGGGGCTGACATATATACAGGTGTGTGTGGGGGGGACTGACATATATACAGGTGTGTGAGGGGGGCTGACATATATACAGGTGTGTGAGGGGGGGCTGACATATATACAGGTGTGTGGGGGGGACTGACATATATACAGGTGTGTGAGGGGGGACTGACATATGTACAGGTGTGTGAAGGGGGGCTGACATATATACAGGTGTGTGAGGGGGCCTGACATATATACAGGTGTGTGAGGGGGGGCTGACATATATACAGGTGTGTGAGGGGGGCTGACATATATACAGGTGTGTGAGGGGGGCTGACATATATACAGGTGCGTGTGTGGGGGGGGGCTGACATATATACAGGTGTGTTAGGGGGGGCTGACATATATACAGGTGTGTGAGGGGGGCTGACATATATACAGGTGTGTAAGGCGGGGCTGACATATATACAGGTGTGTGGGGGGGCTGACATATATACAGGTGTGTGTGAGGGGGGCTGACATATATACAGGTGTGTGTGGGGGGGCTGACATATATACAGGTGTGTGAGGGGGGCTGACATATATACAGGTGTGTGTGAGGGGGGCTGACATATATACAGGTGTGTGTGGATGGGACTGACATATATACAGGTGTGTGAGGGGGGGCTGACATATATACAGGTGTGTGAGAGGAGGCTGACATTTATACAGGTGTGTGTGAGGGGGCTGACATATATACAGGTGTGTGTGGGGGGGGACTGGCATATATACAGGTGTGTGAGGGGGGGCTGACATATATACAGGTGTGTGAGGGGGGCTGACATATATACAGGTGTGTGAGGGGGGGCTGACATACATACAGGTGTGTGAGGGGGGCTAACATATATACAGGTGTGTGAGGGGGGGCTGACATATATATAGGTGTGTGAGGGGGGCTGACATATATACAGGTGTGTGAGGGGGGCTGACATATACACAGGTGTGTGAGGGGGCTGACATATATACAGGTGTGTGAGGGGGGCTGACATATATACAGGTGTGTGAGGGGGCTGCCATATATACAGGTGTGTGAGGCGGGGCTGACATATATACAGGTGTGTGTGTGGGGGGGCTGACATATATACAGGTGTGTGAGGGGAGGCTGACATATATACAGATGTGTGTGTGAGGGGGGCTGACATATATACAGGTGTGTGTGGGGGGGACTGACATATATACAGGTGTGTGAGGGGTGACTGCCATATATATAGGTGTGTGTGAGGGGGGCTGCCATATATACAGGTGTGTGTGTGTGTGGGGGGCTGCCATATATACAGGTGTGTAAGGGGGGCTGACATATATACAGGTGTGTTCGGGGAGGCTGACATATATACAGATGTGTGTGTGAGGGGGGCTGACATATATACAGGTGTGTGAGGGGGGCTGACATATATACAGGTGTGTGTGAGGGGGGCTGACATATATACAGGTGTGTGTGAGGGGGGCTGACATATATACAGATGTGTGTGTGAGGGGGGCTGACATATATACAGGTGTGTGTGGGGAGGCTGACATATATACAGATGTGTGTGGGGGGGGCTGACATATATACAGGTGTGTGTGAGTGGGGCTGATATATATACAGGTGTGTGTGGGGGGGGGCTGACATATATACAGGTGTGTGTGTGGGGGGGGGCTGCCATATATACAAGTGTGTGCGGGGCTGACATATATACAGGTGTGTGTGTGAGGGGGCTGCCATATATACAAGTGTGTGTGTGTGTGGGGGGGGGCTGCCATATATACAGGTGTGTGTGTGGGGAGGCTGACATATATACAGATGTGTGTGTGTGAGGGGGCTGACATATATACAGATGTGTGTGTGAGGGGGGCTGACATAAATACAGATGTGTGTGTGAGGGGGGCTGACATATATACAGGTGTGTGTGGGGGGGGGACTGACATATATACAGGTGTGTGAGGGGGGCTGACATATATACAGGTGTGTGAGGGGGGGCTCCCATATATACAGTTGTGTGTGGGGGGGGTGCCATATATACAGGTGTGTGTGAGGGGGGCTGACATATATACAGGTGTGTGTGGGGGGGACTGACATATATACAGGTGTGTGAGGGGGGCTGACATATATACAGGTGTGTGAGGGGGGGCTGACATATATACAGGTGTGTGGGGGGGACTGACATATATACAGGTGTGTGAGGGGGGACTGACATATGTACAGGTGTGTGAAGGGGGGCTGACATATATACAGGTGTGTGAGGGGGCCTGACATATATACAGGTGTGTGAGGGGGGGCTGACATATATACAGGTGTGTGAGGGGGGCTGACATATATACAGGTGTGTGAGGGGGGCTGACATATATACAGGTGCGTGTGTGGGGGGGGGCTGACATATATACAGGTGTGTTAGGGGGGGCTGACATATATACAGGTGTGTGAGGGGGGCTGACATATATACAGGTGTGTAAGGCGGGGCTGACATATATACAGGTGTGTGGGGGGGCTGACATATATACAGGTGTGTGTGAGGGGGGCTGACATATATACAGGTGTGTGTGGGGGGGCTGACATATATACAGGTGTGTGAGGGGGGCTGACATATATACAGGTGTGTGTGAGGGGGGCTGACATATATACAGGTGTGTGTGGATGGGACTGACATATATACAGGTGTGTGAGGGGGGGCTGACATATATACAGGTGTGTGAGAGGAGGCTGACATTTATACAGGTGTGTGTGAGGGGGCTGACATATATACAGGTGTGTGTGGGGGGGGACTGGCATATATACAGGTGTGTGAGGGGGGGCTGACATAAATACAGGTGTGTGAGGGGGGCTGACATATATACAGGTGTGTGAGGGGGGGCTGACATACATACAGGTGTGTGAGGGGGGCTAACATATATACAGGTGTGTGAGGGGGGGCTGACATATATATAGGTGTGTGAGGGGGGCTGACATATATACAGGTGTGTGAGGGGGGCTGACATATACACAGGTGTGTGAGGGGGCTGACATATATACAGGTGTGTGAGGGGGGCTGACATATATACAGGTGTGTGAGGGGGCTGCCATATATACAGGTGTGTGAGGCGGGGCTGACATATATACAGGTGTGTGTGTGGGGGGGCTGACATATATACAGGTGTGTGAGGGGAGGCTGACATATATACAGATGTGTGTGTGAGGGGGGCTGACATATATACAGGTGTGTGTGGGGGGGACTGACATATATACAGGTGTGTGAGGGGTGACTGCCATATATATAGGTGTGTGTGAGGGGGGCTGCCATATATACAGGTGTGTGTGTGTGTGGGGGGCTGCCATATATACAGGTGTGTAAGGGGGGCTGACATATATACAGGTGTGTTCGGGGAGGCTGACATATATACAGATGTGTGTGTGAGGGGGGCTGACATATATACAGGTGTGTGAGGGGGGCTGACATATATACAGGTGTGTGTGAGGGGGGCTGACATATATACAGGTGTGTGTGAGGGGGGCTGACATATATACAGATGTGTGTGTGAGGGGGGCTGACATATATACAGGTGTGTGTGGGGAGGCTGACATATATACAGATGTGTGTGGGGGGGGCTGACATATATACAGGTGTGTGTGAGTGGGGCTGATATATATACAGGTGTGTGTGGGGGGGGGCTGACATATATACAGGTGTGTGTGTGGGGGGGGGCTGCCATATATACAAGTGTGTGCGGGGCTGACATATATACAGGTGTGTGTGTGAGGGGGCTGCCATATATACAAGTGTGTGTGTGTGTGGGGGGGGGCTGCCATATATACAGGTGTGTGTGTGGGGAGGCTGACATATATACAGATGTGTGTGTGTGAGGGGGCTGACATATATACAGATGTGTGTGTGAGGGGGGCTGACATAAATACAGATGTGTGTGTGAGGGGGGCTGACATATATACAGGTGTGTGTGAGGGAGGCTGCCATATATACAGGTGTGTGTGAGGGGGGCTGACATATATACAGGTGTGTGTGAGGGAGGTTGCCATATATACAGGTGTGTGGGGGGGCTGACATATATACAGATGTGTGTGAGGAGGGCTGACATATATACAGGTGTGTGTGGGGGGGGACTGACATATATACAGGTGTGTGAGGGGGGCTGACATATAAAGAGGTGTGTGAGGGGGGCTGACATATATACAGGTGTGTGAGGGGGGGCTGACATATATACAGGTGTGTGGGGGGGCTGACATATATACAGGTGTGTGAGGGGGGGCTGACATATATACAGGTGTGTGAGGGGGGCTGACATATATACAGGTGTGTGAGGCGGGGCTGACATATATACAGGTGTGTGTGTGGGGGGGCTGCCATATATACAGGTGTGTGTGTGGGGAGGCTGACATATATACAGATGTGTGTGTGAGGGGGGATAACATATATACAGGTGTGTGTGTGGGGGGCTGACATATATACAGGTGTGTGTGAGGGGGGCTGACATATATACAGGTGTGTGTGAGGGGGGCTGACATATATACAGGTGTGTGTGAGGGGGGCTGACATATATACAGATGTGTGTGTGAGGGGGGCTGACATATATACAGGTGTGTGTGATGAGGCTGACATATATACAGATGTGTGTGTGTGAGGGGGGCTAACATATATACAGATGTGTGTGGGGGGGGGGGCTGACATATATACAGGTGTGTGTGAGTTGGGCTGATATATATACAGGTGTGTGTGGGGGGGCTGACATATATACAGGTGTGTGTGTGGGGGGGCTGCCATATATACAAGTGTGTGTGTGAGGGGGGCTGCCATATATACAGGTGTGTGTGAGGGGGGCTGCCATATATACAGGTGTGTGTGTGGGGGGGGGCTGCCATATATACAGGTGTGTGTGTGGGGGGGGGGCTGCCATATATACAAGTGTGTGGGGGCTGACATATATACAGGTGTGTGTGTGAGGGGGGCTGCCATATATACAGGTGTGTGTGTGGGGGGGGGGCTGCCATATATACAGGTGTGTGTGTGGGGAGGCTGACATATATACAGATGTGTGTGTGAGGGGGGCTGACATATATACAGATGTGTGTGTGGGGAGGCTGACATATATACAGGTGTGTGTGAGGGGGGCTGACATATATACAGGTGTGTGTGAGGGGGGCTGACATATATACAGGTGTGTGTGAGGGGGGCTGACATATATACAGGTGTGTGTGAGGGGGGCTGACATATATACAGGTGTGTGTGAGGGGGGCTAACATATATACAGGTGTGTGTGAGGGGGGCTGACATATATACAGGTGTGTGTGTGTGTGTGTGGGGGGGCTGCCATATATACAGGTGTGTGTGGGGGGGGCTGCCATATATACAGGTGTGTGTGTGGGGAGGCTGACATATATACAGGTGTGTGTGTGGGGAGGCTGACATATATACAGGTGTGTGTGAGGAGGGCTGACATATATACAGGTGTGTGTGAGGGGGGCTGACATATATACAGGTGTGTGTGAGGGGGGCTGACATATATACAGGTGTTCGTGGGGGGGGGCTGAGGTGCGTACAGGTGAGGTGGCCGGTGTGCGGATTCGGTAGGATGGCCCATAGGCAAGCCCTGGAGAATGTTGGTGGTCAGGCTCGGGGGGGGGGGGGGGGGCGAGGGGTCCAGGCCTAAAGCGGTGTAAGGGGCCCAAAAATTTCTGGTGGTTACCCTGTTTCTATCTATCCAATATCTAATATCTATCTATCTATCTATCTATCACCCTGTCAATGATTCTACACACTCTTGGCTGTCTAGATTGAGGTAAACTCCACCTCACCAGTAAAATCTCTTGGGGGTGTTTTACTAAAACAAAGTTATCCTGAGCTGCAGCCAATTGTGTTGAGTGTAATTTTAAAATTAGGGAAAATTCTTTGAACATGATTGGATGTTTGAAGCAATGGAGCAGTCTATGGAGGGGGGGGGGGGGGGGTTATGTAATTGCTGGGAACGACATACTGTGGCTGTCGCATGCTAAGCAGCGAATAGTCAAACAGATAAAGACAAATTCAAATCCCCCCCCATGAGTTCCCGGTAGTTACCCACATTGACAAATTGACCACTGAGCATACATGATGCATTATTTGTGCTAAAAACACTTAGTTCTGGCTTTGAAAACAATGCACAACAAATGTATCATTATAATAAGTATTTTATTTTCAAAGAAATAAAAAAGAATGACGTTTCTCAAACAAGAGCGGAGATGTCACATAAACTCCACACAACCAACGTAGACAAACATTGCCTACCCATAATACACACGGGCAAATATTGCAAACAATACTGTGAATTATATTCAACTTTTATAATATTTACTGCAAATATTGCAGAACATCAGTGGGTTTCGCCTTCACAAGAAGGCAATGTAGACGATCAATAATATAAGGACGATCACATGGTGATTACAAATTGTATACATTGTCATTACAATAGAACATCAATAGAATTCACTGAAAAGCAATGAAAAATAATTATCCCTGGACTAAATCACATCAAATAAAACTGTCACCGCTGCAAGACAGAGACAGTTCACCGCCTCTCAGGCCTAAGGCTGGGGGGGGGCACAATAACAAGTTTTGTTAGTGTGATCATGGCAGCGATCGTTACATATGAAGTTGCATATAGTAGTGATTGAACGCACACATTTAATAAATTGTGCACTCGTTAGGGATTATTCACTCTACATACTCAAACTAGGCACCTTCTAATCCCATTGATAAATGAGATCTACAATATAAAAAATGTCACTTTCATGAAAGACACAATCACATTAGTGACTTCCTTGGTACTCAGGGGTTGATTTACTAAAGGCAACTAGACTGTGCTCCAGGGCTTAGTAAATTAGGGGAAGCTCTGCTGGCTTCCCTCATCCAATCAAGTGCAAGCAAAAATGCTGTTTTTTATTTTGCTTGCATGTGATTGGGGATTGTTTGCAAAGTGAAGCCTTAACCCATGTACTAAGCTCTGGAGCAACTGCACTTTGCAAAGTCTTTTAGCCTTTAGTAAATCAACCCCTGAGTATCTATAATGTAATAGACTTCAAAGCGGAGCTCCATCCAAAAGTGGAAGCTCCGCTTGTCTGCCTCTTACCCTCCCCCCCCCCCCCTCTGCTGCCACATTTGGCACCTTTTTAGGGGGGGAACGGGTACCTGGTTTGCAAAGTGCAAAGTCTATTTGGGTATTTGATGTAATAAAGGCAAAAAGACTGCTCTTTGCAAAGTACAATTGCTCCAGAGCTTAGTAAATGAGGTAAAGCTTCACTTTTCAAAGAATACCCAATCACGTGCAAAGAAAATTAAAAAAACAGCATTTTTGCTTGCATGTGATTGGATGATTGAGGTCAGCAGAGCGACTGCATTTTACAAAGTACACAGTCTTTTTGCCTTCAGTACATCAACCCCTTTGTATCTTAGTATACTTAGTATATGTGAAATGTACTCTGGTTTTAATATAAAACACAATCCATACTGGTTCATAATGGACTTAGTGTTTACCTGCAGCAACCAGATGCTTACATTTTAAATCAAGTACTTCAAAAACGATAGCTGCAATGTAATTGGTTGCTGTAGACACCATGCCATTCATTGGCCCAACTGAATACTTCTAATAGGCTTACTCTGTACCCTTAGGGTAAACATGCATACATATGCAATATATTACATGTTCCATATTGGAAACCTCACACTAACAATATAATCCTTAGACTGAATATTAATCTTACTGTCCAGCTTTACAATAAAGCAGATAGATAGAGAAATACATATACAGCTAATTCCATATAGGAATGCAAAAGAGCTAAGATCTGATCCCAGCATAAAATATAAAGTCGTAGAAGATCATTTTATGATTACATTATGATAAATATAACCTTACTCTCTATCAATATGATAAGATACAGTGACGGGGTCAGACCCCTGAGTAGTATTGGAAGCATTGTATGCTCCTTGTGCACCCAACCCAATGTACACAGCTCACAGTCCTGAGAAGTGGAGACAAGTCTCTACCAGGGTCTCCATAGGGTTTTGCTGCTGTTTGGGGGGCTGTTCTTGCTGGGGGTCTGTGAGACGGGGAATACAGAAGGACATGGAGCGCCGGTCACCATCTGAGCCCCATGGAGGGTCTGTAGCAGCTGAAGATTGACATCTGTCTGTGTGTGCAGAGATAGGAAGTTCACAGAGTCCTGGACGCAGGAGGAGTAGCCTTCTTTATAGGCTTGGCTGGAGGCATCTGGAATAGGAAAAGACACACATTAGTTATATAAGGTCCACTGCCACCTTCTACAATCCTCAATCCGAACATCTCTCAGCAAGAATCATAAAATCAAGGACAAGGGGGGCACTTACTTTTCTCAGCCATTTGCTGCTGCAGGAAGGTGACCGTCATCTCCAGTATGTCGGCCTTCTCCGGTTTGGAGGGCAGTTGATGTTTCTGGAACTCTTTCTCCAGTAGGAGACGCAGCTGGTCAATGCTGCTGTTAATGCGATCTCTCCTCATCTTCTCAATGGCGGGCTTCCTCAGCTGCAAAAAAACAAGACACAGGATGGTTAGTGACTTCATAGTAATTGCATGGACGTGGAGAAAAAAAAATAGACTTATTTCGAGAGGGAAAATAATGATCTGTGGAAATCTAGGAGAAGACAGAATGGTAAGACCTAGAGAGGTGACTGAATGAAAGACATAGGATGCCAGGATGGGGAGATATAGGACAGGATGGGATCTAGAAGGATATTGGATGGAGATACCTGGAGGGGTGACAGGATGATCTTGGAGGTGCCAGGATGGGGAGATATAGGTGGACATTGGATGAGAAGACCTAGAGGGGTGACAGGATGATCTTGGAGGCACCAGGATGGGGAGATATAGGAGGACATTGTATGGCAAGACCTAGAGGGGTGGCAGGATGGGAAGATATAGGTGGACATTGGATGAGAAGACCTAGAGGGGTGACAGGATGATCTTGGAGGCACCAGGATGGGGAGATATAGGTGGACATTGGATGAGAAGACCTAGAGGGGTGACAGGATGATCTTGGAGGCACCAGGATGGGGAGATATAGGTGGACATTGGATGAGAAGACCTAGAGGGGTGACAGGATGATCTTGCAGGCACCAGGATGGGGAGATATAGGAGGACATTGGATGAGAAGACCTAGAGGGGTGACAGGATGGGGAGATATAGGAGGACCGGAAGGGAGGATCTAGAGGGACTGACAGGATGAGGGATCTCTTAGGTTCCAGAATTAAAAGATCTAAGAGAATATTGAATGGGAAGGGTGACAGGATGATCTTGGAGGTGCCAGGATGGGGAGATATAGGTGGACATTGGATGAGAAGACCTAGAGGGGTGACAGGATGATCTTGGAGGTGCCAGCATCGGAAGATATATGAGGACCGGATGGGAAGACCCAGAGGGATTGAAAGAACGAGGGATCTTCTAGGTGACAGGATGGGAAAATCTAAGAGGATATTGAATGGGAAGACCTAGAGGATGTTCTTAGAGGTGACAGGATGGGGAGCTAAAGAACAGGATAGGAAGGTTTAGGGGGATGACAGGATGTTGGATCTTGAAGGTGTGGGGATGGGAAGATCTAAAAGTGAGGGGAACAGAATGAGAGACCTCGGAAATATCAGGATTGGAAAATCTAGGAAGAGAGGATGAAAAATCTAGGGGAGTAACAGGATGGGGGAACTTGGAGGTGCAAGGATGGAAAGTTCTTGGTGGACAGGATGGAAAGTTCTAGGGGTGACAGAACGGGGGATTTTAGAGGTATGAGGATGAGAAGATCTTGGAGAAAACATAATGAAAAAATAAACAAGCTAACAGGAATCTAGAGAGAAACTTACTTTTCTGGGCTGGCGGTCAGCACCGTGCAGTAGAGGGCTGCTGGAAGGAGACATGGTGTCCGGTCAGTGAGTGTAAAGCAGTTCCTATGCTCAGTGTCCTCTCTGTAGAAGAGATTTCAGTGATGTGCAGTCACAGAGCTCACCCTCCCCTCTATATACCCCTCACTCTGCATAATAATGTGTGAGGATCAGACTTTGCAGAGGTTCCCACACTCAGCAGCCAATCACAGAGCGGCGGGGACAATGGACGTGTGTCACACTGCAAGGTGGCATCTGGAGCCCCTAATAATAGTGCATAATGTAGGATGCAGGGGGCAATCTGTAGGACAGAAGTGTGGGAAAGACCTGCTTCAAGATGCCCTTTAACATGTGACATATTGCAAAGTCCACTTTGACTTTATATTGCTTATAAAGAGCAGGAGGGTGAGTGCAATATTTATAAAGCTAAAGAAAAGAAATAAACACTTTATTCCATTATTTAGTATACGGATGCCCATGGGACTTTTTGGAGGCACATCAACACATACATTACAGTTATGTATAAAATCGTAATTTTATTCGGTATTCACAAATAAAAACATATACAATGTTAAAAACTTTTATTATGCAAAGGGGCGTATTTACTAAAACTGGAGAGTGTAAAATCAGGCTCACTTTTGCATGGAAACCAATCAGCTTTCAGGTTTTATTGCCAAAGCTTAATTGAACAAGCTGAGGTTAGAAGCTGATTGGTTTCTATGCAGAAGTGAGCCTGATTTTGCACTCTCCAGTTTTAGTAAATAAACTCCAAAGTACTTATTTACCGGCATCAGTCTCATACAGATATACGGTAATTAATATATATGTTTCAACCAAAATCTTTAATTCAGAATCTTGCAGGATATACAGATGGACAAAATCGCATCACAAATCTCAACGTGTTTCGTGAACAATAATTTACTTCATCAGGAAAGGATGCCACTGACAGACGGGTTGATTTACTAAAGGCAAATAGACTGTGCACTTTGTAAAGTGCAGTTGCTCCAGATCTTAGTAAATGAGCAGAAGCTCTGCTGACTTCCATCATCCAATCATATGCAAGCACAAAATGCCATTTTTTTTTATTTTCCTTGCATGTGTTCAGGTATTCTTTGCAAAGTGAAGCATTACCTCATTTACTAAGCGCTGAAGCAACTGCACTTTGCAATTTGCGCAGTCTTTTAGCCTTTAGTAAATCAACCCCAGAGTATCTATAATGTAATAAACTTTAAAGCGGAGCTCCACCCAAAAAGGGGAAGCTCTGCTTGTCTGCCTTCTACCCCCCTCCGCTGCCACATTTGACACCTTTTTTGGGGGGGGGGGGGGGTAGCTGGTTTTGACCAGGTTTGCTCCCCCCCTCCTTCCCCCGCAGCCTTCTGGGACATATCATAGGTCCCATAAGCCTGTGGCCCATTCACAAAGCACAGCGCGCTTCGCTCATGCGCAGTAGGAAACTGTCTGTAAAGCCGCAAGGCTTCACTGATGGTTTCCCTTAGTCAAGATGGCAGTGCCAGCACCCAATAGCAGATTAAAGAACACTGCTGGATGCCTGGACAGGGAAGAGTCCTAATATTAGTATTTGTATATTAGTATTTGTAGCAGCTAACTCTTGGTGCGCAGTCATGTTGGAACAGGAAGGGGCCGTCCCCTAACTGTTCCCACAAAGTTGGGAGCATGAAATTGTACAAAATGTCTTGGTATGCTGACGCCTTAAGAGTTCCCGTCACTGGAACTAAGGGGCCAAGCCCAACCCCTGAAAAACAGCCCCCACACCATAACCCCCCCCCCCCACACCATAATCCCCCCCTCCACCAAATGATTTGGACCAGTGCACAAAGCAAGGTCCATAAAGACATGGAGGAGCCGTTTGGGGTGGAGGAACTTGACTGGCCTGCACAGAGTCCTGACCTCAACCCGATAGAACACCTTTGGGATGAATTAGAGTGGAGACTGCGAGCCAGGCCTTCTTGTCCAACATCAGTCCCTGACCTCACAAATGCGCTTCTGGAAGAATGGTCAAACATTCCCATAGACACCCTCCTAAACCTTGTGGACGGCCTTCCCAGAAGAGTTGAAGCTGTTATAGCTGCAAAGGGTGGGCCAACTCAATATTGAACCCTACGGACTAAGACCGGGACGCCATTAAAGTTCATGTGCGTGTAAAGGCAGGCGTCCCAATACTTTCGGCAATAAAGTGTATATGATGCAACTTGTTCATCTGTATATCCTGCAAGTTTATATAATTAATACTTGAAGTGAAGATTTTGGTTAAAAAATATAAATTGATTCTATTCGTATGAGACTGATGCTGGTAAATCAGGCCTTTGTATAAAAAAAAGTTTTGAACATTGTATCTGTCTTTTGAATAAGAATATATTTTTATTTGTGAATGCAGAACAAAATTAAGACTTTCTATATAATATATGTGTTGATGTACCTTCAAAAAAAGTCCCAGGGGCACCCAGTTGAGTTGACCTATAGCTGTGTATTATAAGAAAAGAAGCAAGAGTTATTAAGCCAAGTATTTTTTACAAGCTATCCACAGACCTTAGGTAATAGTCATCCAATAAAGACCAATATGGACATTTTTGGTGAAAATCTCATGGGGGGGGGGGGGGGGGGGGATTTACTAAAACTGTAACCAATTAGCTTCTAACTTCAGCTTGTTCATTACAATAAAACCTGGAAGCTGATTGGCTACCATGCACAGCTGCACCAGATTCTGTGTGCACCAGTGTTAGAAAATCCCCCCATAGTTGGCAGATGTACCCCAATCAGGCCCTCTGCCCACTACATCCAAATGGTCATGTTAAATCTATGTGCCATGGAACTCCTTCAAAATTCAAAAGCTTCAGGGACATCCCTAAACATGACTGGTCACATCTATGGAGAGAGATGAGGAGCTGCACTGAGGACATCTCCAACGGTTCTTCAACCTGTCCCAACCTTCTCCTCCTCAACAAGCCTCAGCTGTTGGTGTCCCATAGACATTAGACTTTCTCCTAATCCAGCCAATAGTCATTTAACATTTATGGGCATTATTAGGACTTGATATCACGGTTACAATTCATAGCAGATCAGAGGTCCCTGGTGAATGAGGAAGATGAATGGGGTATCTGAAGAGGAGGAAGAATGATATATTGTCCATAATAGGATGGAACCATTCATTTCACCTTTTAGTACAACACAAACTTATCAGTGTGCTCCAGATGTATCATTAGTGAAGATATGTCTGAGGCTTACTAATGAAGAGGGTGATTTCCATTGATTGTATTGGAGATTCCTCCTGGGGGGGGGGGGGGGTTGGTGTTCATAGAGACTCCTCTGTGGGGTCTCCAGAGACAGAGGATGGTGCGGTGTGATAAGAGACTCTCTGCATGTCATTGACACCTCATTACCCACAACATCAAAGACTGACACTGGCCTCCTACAGGCCCTACCTCTGGACCAAGGCGGAGGTTATATGTAATAGACATGAGTCTCTTTCTTTTTTTTTGTCAGACTACACAAAGCAAATTTGGACTTCTGGTACTAAGCAGGGCCGCTGCTAGGAACATTTTTGGGCCCCATACAGCAGTGGCATCACTATGGGGGTGCAGGGGGTGACACCATCCTGGGGGTGGTGGAGGGTCCCGGAGGCAGGGGTCTTTTCAGCCAGAACATGCCGGTGTCACCCTAGCCCTGAGGGAGACTCCTCATTCTTACTGTCACTGCTGCTGCCTCCTGTCACAAGCCCGTTGCCCAGAGAGTGACAGTCTGGGCGGTGGTTGCACACTGAATCCTCCCCCACTTGCTGCCCAGGTGCAAAAGGGCAGGGGTGCCTATACTGATGGAGGGGTCTGTACTAAGGGGGTCTGTACTGATGGAGGGGGGCCTGTACTACTGAGGGAGGGGAGGTCTATACTGATGGAAGGGGTCTGTACTTAGGGAGGGGGTCTATACTGATAGAGGGGGTCTATATTGAGGGTGGGGGGTCTATACTGAGGGGCCTATACAAAGGGGGGTCTATACTGATGGAGGAGGGTCTATACTGAGGGAGAGGTGTCTATACTGATGGGGGGGGGGGGGCTGTACTGAGGCAGGGGTGTCTATACTGAGACAGGGGGGTCTATACTAGTAGAGGGGGGTCTGTACTGAGGGAGGAGGGGTCTATACTGAGTAGGGGGTCTATACTTAGTAGGGACTATACTTGATGGAGGGAGAGTCTGTATTGAGGGAGGGGGGTGTGTACTTTGGGGGGGGGGGGGGTTATACATGGAGGGGGGTCTGTACTGACGGAGGGGGGGTCTATACTTAGTAAAAAAGAGGATCTGTACTGAGGGAGGGGGATCTATACTGATGGAGGAGGGTCTATACTGAGGGAGGGGTGTCTATATTGATGGAGGGGGGGGTCTGTACTGAGGGGGGGTCTATACTGAACGAGGGGGGTCTGTACTGAGACAGGTGGGTCTATACTGATAAGAGGGGGATCTGTACTGAAGGAGGGGGGTCTATACTGATAGAGAGGGATCTGTACTGAAGGAGGGGGGTCTATACTGATAAAGGGAGGTCTGTACTGAGGGAGGGGGGTCTATACTGATGGAGGGGGGTCTATACTTAGTAGGGACTATACTTTGTGGAGGGAGAGTCTGTATTGAGGGAGGGGTGTGTGTATATGGGGGAGGGTCATACTTGGAGGGGGGTCTGTACTGATGGAGGGGGGCCTATACTTAGAAAAAGAGAGGATCTGTTTTGAGGGAGGGGGGTCTGTACTGAGGGAGGACTATAATTGGTGGAGGGGGTCTATACTTAGTGGAGAGGGGGTCTGTACTGAGGGAAGGGGTCTATAATGAGGGGGATTAGGGGAGACTATGGTTGGTGGAGGGGGATGACAACCTGTTTTACCACACCAGCTGACAACAACCCTAGTGATGCCACTCCCATACAGCCCTCCTGACGGGGGCCCCCAGCCACGCCTACATCCCACTTACCCCTCTGGGGTACATCAGCACTGACTTTATCTGCCTACACCCCGAGAATAAAAAAAAAGTCCCACCTCTCCTCCCACCTTCTGGGCCCCCCTCTGTTAATCTGATGGGACCTAGAGAAATGTAATTTAAAGTGGAAGTCCACCCTAACACTAAGATCTCTAAATCTACAGACATCCACGATCTAGGACTAACCTATCTAGCCCTGTAAAGAAGAGATTGGTATACATACCTTTTAAAAGCCGATCTGAACCGGTCTCCAGCGGCGGAAGCTCTGCAGAGGACACGACCGCCAATGGCTGTGAATTGAATGGGAAGTGACGTCACCCATAGACTTACTATGGGGCTTCCGTTGTCAGCTGCCTCTTCTGTCCTCGCCTCTACAGCAAAGCCACCGCTGACAGCTCAGTGTGGGACCGGACCGGCTTTAGAAAATGTATGTATAGCAATTTCTTCTTTACAGGACTAGATAGGTTAGTCTTAGAAGATGGATGCCTGAAGATGTAGAGATTTAGTGTTAGGGTGGACTTCTACTTTAAGCCCTGGTAAGCAAGTAGGAGTGGGGGTGTGGTCTAGTGAAATCCATTTATTAATTTAGGCAAAAATGAACAATAAAGCTGCCCCGGGCCCCTCTATTTAGATGATGGGGCCCGGGCCCAGCACAACAGAACCGGTTGTACTGCCTTACTAGCGGCCCTGGTACTAAGTGTTCTAGAACTCAGTAGTCTGAAGCCCTCTACTACTCCAGTACTGAGCAGGTGCACTTTACAGAAGGCCCGTTAGGAAGCATAGGTGTGCGAAGCCTATTGTATTAAGGTGCGCGCCCCAAAGCTCAAACACGCATTCCTTTCTCTGCAGTCTCAGCTGCACTGGACAGTGACTGAATGGGAAGTGGTCTGTGCTGAGAGACTTCCTGTTCAATCACAAACTGAAGCATAGCATACCCAGTTTACTATGCTTCAGTTATGAATGAACACAATGAGCGACTGTGTTCACTGTGTTCATTTAGAAAATGAAGAGGCTGGTAAATTACATATTTACTCGCCCCTTCCCCCCGTTCTCTATCCTGAAACATCCCCCCACTGTAGTCGGGGGGGAGAGAAGAGGGGGGCCAACCCGGGGGGGGGGGAACCCAAGCAGTAAGGCGACTCGGCACAGCGCGTAGTGATTAGGGCGTGCCCAGGCACACCTGGCACACCCCTTGCGCACTCCTATGTTAGAAAGTCTTTAGTCACCATGCCTTACATTCCGCCACGACCCCAATCTGACACTGGAACCCCAAAAATTACTCCGTACCTCTGGGTATGGGGTGGGGGGACATCTGACAGTCCTCTATTACATGTCACAAAAACAGTGCTGTCACTCTGAACAGCCAATCACAAGGCACTAGTGCTGCCCTTCTGTTGACTTCTGAGCTTATTCTGGATTTTGATGAGCAGTCAGGGCTCCAAGTCAATGGGTAGTGGGGAGCCCAGGGAAGTAAAGCATGCCTTTGGTGCCTCCTTTAAAAAGGTACCTAAAGTGGACCTTCAGTAATTTTTTTATCTTTCCATCTATTAAACCCTCTGCCCTTGTTGTTGTTGTTGTTTTAACCACTTGAGCCCCGGACCATTATGCTGCCTAAGGACCAGAGGTCTTTTTCCAATTTGGCACTGCGTCGCTTTAACTGCTAATTGCGCGGTCATGCAATGCTGTACCCAAACGAAATTTGCGTCCTTTTCTTCCCACAAATAGAGCTTTCTTTTTATGGTATTTGATCACCTCTGCGGTTTTTATTTTTTGCGCTATAAATGGAAAAAGACCGAAAATTTTGAAAAAAAATGATATTTTCTACTTTTTGTTATAAAAAAAATCCAATAAACTCAATTTTAGTCATACATTTAGGCCAAAATGTATTCGGCCACATGTTTTTGGTAAAAAAAATGTCAATAAGCGTATATTTATTGGTTTGCGCAAAAGTTATAGCGTCTACAAACTAGGGTACATTTTCTGTAATTTACACAGCTTTTAGTTTATGACTGCCTATGTCATTTCTTGAGGTGCTAAAATGGCAGGGCAGTACAAAACCCCCCCAAATGACCCCATTTTGGAAAGTAGACACCCCAAGGAAATTGCTGAGAGGCATGTTGAACCCATTGAATATTTATTTTTTTTGTCCCAAGTGATTGAATAATGACAAAAAAAAAAAAAATATTTACAAAAAGTTGTCACTAAATGATATATTGCTCACACAGGCCATGGGCCTATGTGGAATTGCACCCCAAAATACATTCTGCTGCTTCTCCTGAATATGGGGATACCACATGTGTGGGACTTTTTGGGAGCCTAGCCGCGTACGGGGCCCCGAAATCCAATCACCGCCTTCAGGATTTCTAAGGGCGTAAATTTATGATTTCACTCTTTACTGCCTATCACAGTTTCGGAGGCCATGGAATGCCCAGGTGGCACAAACCCCCCCCCAAATGACCCCATTTTGGAAAGTAGACACCCCAAGCTATTTCCAGAGAGGCATATTGAGTCCATGGAATATTTTATATTTTGACACAAGTTGCGGGAAAGTGACACATTTTTTTATTTTTATTTTTTTTTTGCACAAAGTTGTCACTAAATGATATATTGCTCACACAGGCCATGGGCATATGTGGAATTGCACCCCAAAATACATTTAGCTACTTCTTCTGAGTACGGGGATACCACATGTGTGGGACTTTTTGGGAGCCTAGCCACGTACGGGACCCCGAAAACCAATCACCGCCTTCAGGATTTCTAAGGGTGAAAATTTTTGATTTCACTCTTCACTGCCTATCACAGTTTCGGAGGCCATGGAATGCCCAGGTGGCACAAACCCCCCCAAATGACCCCATTTTGGAAAGTAGACACCCCAAGCTATTTGCTGAGAGGCATGGTGAGTATTTTGCAGCTCTCATTTGTTTTTGAAAATGAAGAAAGACAAGAAAAAACTTTTTTTTTTTTCTTTTTTCAATTTTCAAAACTTTGTGACAAAAAGTGAGGTCTGCAAAATACTCACTATACCTCTCATCAAATAGCTTGGGGTGTCTACTTTCCAAAATGGGGTCATTTGGGGGGGGTTTGTGCCACCTGGGCATTCCATGGTCTCCGAAACTGTGATAAGCAGTCAAGAGAGAAATCAAAAATTCACGCCCTTAGAAAGCCTGAAGGCGGTGCTTGGTTTTCGGGGTTCCGTACGCGGCTAGGCTCCCAAAAAGTCTCACACATGTGGTATCCCCGTACTCAGGAGAAGCAGCAGAATGTATTTTGGGGTGTAATTTCACATATTCCCATGGCATGTTTGAGCAATATATCATTTAGTGACAATTTTGTGCAAAAAAAAAAAAAAATTGTCTCTTTCCCGCAACTTGTGTCGCAATATAAAATATTCCATGGACTCGACATGCCTCTCAGCAAATAGCTTGGGGTGTCTACTTTCCAAAATGGGGTCATTTGGGGGGGTTTTGAACTGTCCTGGCATTTTATGCACAACATTTAGAAGCTTATGTCACACATCACCCACTCTTCTAACCACTTGAAGACAAAGCCCTTTCTGACACTTATTGTTTACATGAAAAAGTTTTTTTTTTTTGCAAGAAAATTACTTTGAACCCCCAAACATTATATATTTTTTTAAAGCAAATGCCCTACAGATTAAAATGGTGGGTGTTTCATTTTTTTTTTCACACAGTATTTGCGCAGCGATTTTTCAAACGCATTTTTTGGGGAAAAAACACACTTTTTTAAATTTTAATGCACTAAAACACACTATATTGCCCAAATGTTTGATGAAATAAAAAAGATGATCTTAGGCCGAGTACATGGATACCAAACATGACATGCTTTACAATTGCGCACAAACGTGCAGTGGCAACAAAATAAATACATTTTTAAAAGCCTTTAAAAGCCTTTACAGGTTACCACTTTAGATTTATAGAGGAGGTCTACTGCAAAAATTACTGCCCTCGATCTAACCTTCGCGGTGATACCTCACATGCATGGTGCAATTGCTGTTTACGTTTGACGACAGACCGCCGCTTGCGTTCGCCTTAGTGCGAGAGCAGGGGGCGACAGGGGTGCTTTTTTTTTTTTTTTTTTTTTTTTTATTATTTTTTTGCTTTTTTATCTTATTTTTAAACTGTTCCTTTCATTTTTATTTATTTTTAATCATTTTTATTGTTATCTCGGGGAATGTAAATATCCCCTATGATAGCAATAGGTAGTGACAGGTACTCTTTTTTGAAAAAATTGGGGTCTATTAGACCCTAGATCTCTCCTCTGCCCTCAAAGCATCTGACCACACCAAGATCGGTGTGATAAAATGCTTCCCCAATTTCCCAATGGCGCTATTTACATCCAGCGAAATCTAAGTCATAAAATGCTCGTAGCTTCCGGTTTCTTAGGCCATAGAGATGTTTGGAGCCACTCTGGTCTCTGATCAGCTCTATGGTCAGCTGGCTGAATCACCGGCTGCATTTTCAGGTTCCCTGTTGAGACAGGAGAGCCAGAGAAAAACACGGAAGACGGTGGGGGGGGGGCATTCCCTCCCACGGCTTGTAAAAGCAGTCTAGAGGCTAATTAGCCGCTAGGATTGCTTTTACATGAAAGCCGACCGCTGGCTGAAAAGAATGATACCAAGATGATACCTAAACCTGCAGGCATCATTCTGGTATAACCACTCAAAGTTGTGAATGGCGTACCTGAAGACAAAAAAATGGTTAACAATAAAGCACAGTAAACGGTAAAGTATAAAAAATTGCATACCTGAAAAGCAAACATGATAAAACATAATAACAATAAAACATTGCAGAATAGAATACAGTAAAAAAGAGCAAAACAATAGAGAGAATAGAGAGAGAGAGAACAATAAAACGACAACTATTTTTTTTTATTTTATATATATATATATATATTTTTTTTTTTTACACTTTTTTTGTAACTAACTTTTATAACTGTAACCGGTTCCAGGTTCGGGTCTCTCAAAATGCGATGGCATCTTGGGAGACCCTGTGAAAGTGTGCCTAGTCTGTGCAATGCTGTACCCTACGCTAATACTCAACTAGTGCATGGTAGCGTTCAAAACATTCACCAATGCAAAGACCAGGATTGTCAGGACAGGAGGGACAATAATAGCGGGTGTCACGCCTATATCCGCGCTTGCTGCAGACACAATATCTTTTTTGGGGGCGTTCGCTGGGTAGGGGTACTCGGGAGGACATAAAGAAAATGCCTCTCATGCAGCCGACTGCATTTGGTTGGGGATGTGAATGGGGGAAGTACGGGCGCTGCAGAAGCGGTGGGTTCCCAATTAGGATTGGCGAATGCAGTAGGAAGGGCACTATGGGCACGACGGGCCTGTGTTTGTCTTTTTGGTGGCAGCGGGACACTACTTGTGCTTGCCACCTCACCAGCTTGAACTGCACTTATGGGACTCGCCACGTCACCACGTGTTACTGCAGTGCTGGTTTGACTACGACCGGGGTGTACTAGGCCGCTGGCGCTTGCCAGTTCACCAAAACGCTACCAAAAAATCTGTTAGCGATCGCAGGGATCAGGCCTGACTCTGCGAACGCTGCAGTTATGCGTTTTAGTCTTTTGTAAGTGACAGTGATCGATCGATACTGCACTTGGGTGGGCTGGGCTGGGCCGGGCGGAGGGGCAAAACGCAGGTGTTAGCAGGTATCTGGGCTGATCCCGCTAACACTGCGTTTGTGAGAACCCTAAACTGCTGGTGACGCTAGTATAGATCTGATCGGATCAGATATTGATCCGTTCAGATACTATACCACTAAGGGTGGTGTACAGTGCGTGCGTGGGTGTTAGCGGTACTGGCGCTAACCTGACGCTGCCTGGGGCTGGTGCTTTCCAGTTCACCAAAATACTACCAAAAAAACTGTTAGCGATCGCAGGGATCAGGCCTGACTCTGCGAACGCTGCAATTATGCGTTTAGTGTTTTGTAAGTGACAGTGATTGATCGATACTGCACTTGGGTGGGCTGGGCTGGGCCGGGCGGAGGGGCAAAACGCAGGTGCTAGCAGGTATCTGGGCTGATCCCGCTAACACTGCGTTTTTGGGAACCCTAAACTGCTGGGGACGCTAGTATAGATCTGATCGGATCAGATATTGATGCGTTCAGATACTATACCACTAAGGGAGGCGTATGCTGCGTGCGTGGGTGTTAGCGGTACTGGCGCTAATCTGACGCTGCCTGGGGCGACGCATATCACCGCCAGGCGATCGGGGGGCTAAACCTTTATTCGATAATAAACGGCGGGTGCCCTGACACTATAAAAAATAAACAAACTAACCAGCGTCAACCGTAACGGTTATACGGTGATCAGTGGTGAAAGGGTTAACTAGGGGGCAATCAAGGGGTTAAAACATTTATTAGGTAGTATATGGGGGTCCCTGACGCTATAAAACGCTGACGGCGAACCTAAATATTTACCTCACTAACTAGCGTCACCAGCGACACTAATACAGCGATCAGAAAAATGATCGCTTAGCGACACTGGTGACGGGGGGTGATCAAGGGGTTAAAACTTTATTAGGGGGGGTTAGGGGGGTACCCTAGACCTAAAGGGGGGTAACATTAACTGTCCCAACACTGTAACTGTCACAAACTGACACTATGCAGTAATCAGAAAAAAAAAAAAAAAAAACTGCTGGTGTCAGTTTGTGACAGGGGGGGGGGGGTGATTGGGGGGGGATCGGGGGGCGATCGGGGGGGGATCGGGGTGTTTTGTGTGCCTGGCATGTTCTACTGTGTGTGTGTGTTGGTGCACTCACATTGATGTCTTCTCTCCTCGGGCCGGAACGGAAATTACCGAGCCGAGGAGAGATGACATCATTTCCTTTGCTGCTGTTTAGCATACAGCAGCAAAGGAATGATTCGATTGGCCGGCGGCGATCGCGAGGGGGGGGCCACGAACGGATAGTCTCCCCCTCACCACCGATCGCCGCTGGACAAAAGACGACCGCCTCGGGCACCGGGGGGGGTCCGATCGGACCCCCCACCCGCGGAAGGCAAATCACGTACCATGTACGTGATTTTGCCTGTCCGTGCCACTTTGCCGACGTACATCGGCGTGAGGCGGTCGTCAAGTGGTTAACTTTGGATAGTAAAACATTTTTTTTTCTGCCAGTAAATCCCTTATACAGCCCACTTCCTGTTTCTTGTCTGGTCATTGGCCTAGGCTTATCACGTCATGCACAGCTCTCTCTCTCTCTCTCTCTCACTCTTGTGAGAGTTTGCCAGGAAGGGAGGGGGGATGAGTCATAAGAGGGCCAATGAGAGCTGCAGAGCTGGAGGTGTGCCTCTGTGTGTCTGTGTAAATTCAGGAAGTGAACAGGCAGCAGCTTCAGCTGCCCACAGTTAAAATGGCTGCAGCCAGACTCAGTGGAGGGAGATTTCTGCAGCATATTTGCAAAGTACAGAATCACAGTACATATAAAACATTATGCAAAGTGGTTGGAGGAAAGCTTCAGAATGGCAAAGATGTTTTATTACAGACCGTGAGCAGACTGCAGTTCCTCTTTAAAAGTGATTGTATACCAATACATATAACCGGTAAGTTGTACCTCTTTATCTGCAGTCTTCTCTTCTCTACAGACATTCAAATTGAAGAATTTACAACACTTGTCTGAGAGTTCAGAAAACGGGGTGGAGAGCTGAAATTACACACTGCAGAGCTCATTGAGGAGAACTCTGAGAGCTGATTGGAGGGAAGTGACACCCCTCTTCACACAGCACACAGGAACAGAGCTGAGGTTGTCAATCACAGGGGTGTTGCAGGCATGGCCAGACGAGCTGCATGTTGGAATTTCCATACTGGGATCATCCTTACAGGAAACCCACACAAGTTGCAGATGTGCCCCAAGGCTCAACCGGACCCAAAGCCCTGTAGCACATCCGCACATGGACAAGGTGCCATATTACTCTGTGGGAGAGGGAGGGGGAGAAGGCAGGAAAACATGTTGTTCTTTCGGGAGAAGCTCCGTTTTAAAGTTGGATGCGATCACTACCAGGTCAAAACTAACATAAACTCATCCAGTAAAAGAGAAGCATGTAGATTTATCATTCAGGTGACCCATGTTTTCAAACTCCAGAGCTTGGTTGATCTTTGGCTGCTGCTGGTATTTGGATGGTGGGAAGAACTTATAATGTGCAGAGGTGTACAGACCCAGGAAGTCGGCACAGGGATGGTGGGAACCCCTCATAATTGGCACAGCGGGTGAACAGACCCGGGAACTCAGCACAGGGATGGTGGGAACCCCTCATAATGGGCACAGCAGGTGTACAGACCCGGGAACTCAGCACAGAGATGGTGGGAACCCCTCATAATGGGCACAGAAGGTGTACAGACCCGGGAACTCAGCACAGGGATGGTGGGAACCCCTCATAATGGGCACAGCAGGTGTACAGACCCGGGAACTCAGCACAGAGATGGTGGGAACCCCTCATAATGGGCACAGCGGGTGTACAGACCCGGGAACTCAGCACAGAGATGGTGGGAACCCCTCATAATGGGCACAGCGGGTGTACAGACCCGGGAACTCAGCACAGGGATGGTGGTAACCCCTCATAATTGGCACAGAAGGTGTACAGACCCAGGAAGTCGGCACAGGGATGGTGGGAACCCCTCATAATTGGCACAGCGGGTGTACAGACCCGGGAACTCAGCACAGGGATGGTGGGAACCCCTCATAATGGGCACAGCGGGTGTACAGACCCGGGAACTCAGCACAGGGATGGTGGGAACCCCTCATAATTGGCACAGCGGGTGTACAGACCCAGGAACTCAGCACAAGGATGGTGGGAACCCCTCATAATGGGCACAGCGGGTGTACAGACCCGGGAACTCAGCACAGGGATGGTGGGAACCCCTCATAATGGGCACAGCGGGTGTACAGACCCAGGAACTCAGCACAGGGATGGTGGGAACCCCTCATAATGGGCACAGCGGGTGTACAGACCCGGGAACTCAGCACAGGGATGGTGGGAACCCCTCATAATGGGCACAGCGGGTGTACAGACCCGGGAACTCAGCACAGGGATGGTGGGAACCCCTCATAATGGGCACAGCGGGTGTACAGACCCGGGAACTCAGCACAGGGATGGTGGGAACCCCTCATAATGGGCACAGCGGGTGTACAGACCCGGGAACTCAGCACAGGGATGGTGGGAACCCCTCATAATGGGCACAGCGGGTGTACAGACCCGGGAACTCAGCACAGGGATGGTGGGAACCCCTCATAATGGGCACAGCGGGTGTACAGACCCGGGAACTCAGCACAGGGATGGAGGGAACCCCTCATAATGGGCACAGCGGGTGTACAGACCCAGGAACTCAGCACAGGGATGGTGGGAACCCCTCATAATGGGCACAGAAGGTATACAGACCCAGGAACTCAGCACAAAAATCGGAGAATGAAGCCCAAGAGCCCCCGATAGGTAGAAGAAACTGGCAGGTGGTTTAATTCTTCAGCATCTACCAAAGCCTAAAATATCAGTTTTGGGTGGAATGACTCTTTTCTATGCCACCTGTTTATCTGGAAACCAGTGAGTGGCATCACACACACACATTTAGATTGGGTTTCTAATTTGATCCGTCATCTGAGCAGATTTCACCAGGGTGGGGTTTTATTTGAACAGATTCTATAGGATGATCCCCAAAGCACAGCACAAGTCACCCATTAATATTTTTTTTTTATCTGACAGAAAATATATAAACTAACAACCGACTTTCTTTTATATCTGGGGTGCCATTGGTTTACAGAGAAATGCAAAGTGGCTTTGATGTCCTTAAAACCTGTTATCTCATATTTGATAATAAAAGTAAAAAAAAAAAAAAAAAAGTAAAAAAATATGCAAAAAAGCACCAATTTGGGATAAATAATAATGATTTTTTATAGATATTAAATGTGTTGTAACTGCACAACAATTGTTTGACTCTATACAGTATACGGCATGGAGCATATTTGTATATAAGTAAAAAGTAACAAGTGAGAATGTTGTAGTACAATATGTTATATGTACAATGCAAACATTGCAAACTTCATTCCGAGAAAAATTCTCTATTTAAAATTTGTTACAAATATTGCAACCATAATATGTTATATTTAACATACAGACAATTCCTGCAAATATTACCTACACTCTGCATACATAAACATTCACTTTTCAATACTTCTTGCAAATATTGCATACAGGATCTGATCTGTATTGCTAATATAGCAAAATCCTTTGTCTATAAGGCCTGCAAACATTGCAGAACACTGAAGTGATACATCACATATATTCATGTTCTTTATGAAAGAATTATAACAAATGACAACGTACAATACGTTACATTTTATACAGTCATGCACCAAATGCATTACTATTGTTCTCATTTCCTAACGAGAATATAAATCTTGTATTATATTGATATTTTTGATACTTTTTGTATAGTAAAATTCTAAGCTTGAGCCCTGGTTCACATTGATGCGATTTGCATCAAATCAGGAGAAATTGCCGGCAATGGCACCACCTGAATCGGTGCGATGCCGCATTTGCATTTCTGTACTACTTTTGGCGACTCCGGGGTGCGATTTGCATTGACGTCTGTGCAGAAACCCACACAGATGTCTCTGAAATTGCCCCCGAAGTCGGGCGGGACTGACAGTTCAGCTGAACTCGTGGGCACATTGGGGATCGGTGGGCACATCTGGCAGGGGATCAGGCTGCGGCAGGCATCTGTCAGCGTCTCCTGTGCCCTCTTCTCTTCTGAAATCACAGCGGCTTCCGCCGTGCATCTCCTCCCCTCCTCCTAGACATCCTATAGGATCGCCTGACCTTTCAGCCAACCGGGAAACGGGTAACAGACCCGCGTCCTGATTGGCAGAGAGGCGATTCAGTGTTAGAAAAGCAAATATTCATGGGTGGGCGCCGAGCGCAATGCTCTGCGCCACGAGCCCACCCTATTTTGAAGCCTATTAGAGCCTATGGCCCTATGCTTAAAAATAAAAAAAATAAACACCCCCGCGGCTGTAATTCAGACGCCCGGGCATCCTAAAAGGGGCCGGACGCCTGAATAGGGGGTGGCTGCGATGGCCATGGATAGATTCATGCTATGCATGCCATTAACCATGTAGAGGGTGGCGTGGAGAGAGGGTACGGCGCCCGTGCACCCTTAATGGATGGGCCGTCCCTGGGTAATCATTTATGTTACAATCATTGTACCATCAACTTTAGATTTACCAAAAATAATGTAATAGGAGGATGTACCTAAATGAACGAATTAGTCTGTATCCAATCAGGTGTCCTCTTGAAGCCCAAGGCTGGCCATACATTATACAAAATTCTTATTAAATTTTTCCTTTAGATTTACCTCCAACTCTGTAGTACAAGGGCCTGCATGATTGCATACAAAAGGTTTGACCTCATATAATATGGTACTGGAAAATCTAAAGGAAACTTGTATAATGTATTGCCAGCCTTAGACCCCTTTCACACCGAGGCAGTTTTCAGGAATTTTAGCGCTAGAAATAGTGCCTGTAAAACGCCTGAAAACTGCCTCCCATTCATTGCAATGGGTGCTTTCAGGCTCGGGCGGTGCACTTGTGGGACATTCGGAAAAGTCCTGCAAGTAGCATCTATGGGGGGGGGTTGGGAGCGCTCTATTTAGCGCTCTCAAAATGCTCATGCCCATTGCAATGAATGGACAGCGCTGCAACATGGGAGTTTTCAACCCCTTATTTGGGGATAAAAGCGCCCCGCCAGCAGCCAAAAAGCGCTGCTTAAACAAGCAAAGCTGTACCGGTAACGTGGCCACGGCACCAGTGTGAAAGGGGTCTTAAACTGCATAGATGTTAGTAAATCTAAAGGAGATTGTACAATCAGATTGTAACACTTTAGTCTTGTATCTGACTAGTTTAGAGCTACATATGACATGTCAGTGATACATTGTACCACTGAGAACATCCACAGAATGTGGCAACGAATAATTATTTGCCTTTATGTCATTAGTCAAAGCAAATTACACTGCATTTGCATTGGACCTGAATGATCAGCATCATAAAGTGCACTTTAGGCATGCTAAAGTGACCACTCCAGCAATGTTATCCTATGTCATTTTAGCATGCCTAAAGCGTTACTTAGCATATCTTATTTTCAGTTGCAGTTTGGTGAATCAAGACCATCATTTCTCTATAGCGAGTTTATATAGCTTACATTGATACAATGTAACACTCAGAACACCCGGTGTATATAATATGGATCCTGATCCATTTTCTTCATAGAAGATAACTATCTATATTTATAAATGTGCAACCACTTTCATTTAAAGGAGCAATGGATATGACCTCAGCTCCTAGATACATATATAGGCAACAAATCTATATAGGACTATAGGAGCAGATGATCTACTTCTATCATGCAATACATAGTACTATCAGATCACATTGTCATTACACCCACTTCATGAAAAGTATAGTGAATAAATGCTATAATAATTACTATAAGCTTACCCTCCAATATATATATATATATATATATATATATATGCAGGCATACCCCACTTTTAAGTACACAATTACTTACTTACTAAAGCTGGAAAGTGCAAAATCAGGCTCACTTCTGCATATAAACCAATGAGCTTCTAACCCCAGCTTGTTCAATTAAGCTTTGGTAATAAAACCTGGAAGCTCATTGGTTTCTATGCAGAAGTGAGCCTGATTTTGCACTTTCCAGCTTTAGTAAATAAACCCCATTGTGTACTTAAAAGTGGGGCATCCCTGTATCTGTGTATATATATATATATATATATATATACACACAGATATACAAAAATTCCATATAGGAACGCATCAGAGCTGTAATCTGCTCCCAATATATAACAAACAGTAATATCAGGTCACATTGTGATTATGACCACTTCATAATAAGCGTACTCTCTATCCTTATGATAAGATACAGTGATAGGGATCAGATCCCCATGTACGCTCCTTGTACACCCAACTCATTGTACACAGCTCACTGTGTAGACAAGTCTCTACCAGGGTCTCCATAGGGTTTTGCTGCTGTCTGGAGGGCTGTTCTTGCTGGGGGTCTGTGAGACGGAGAATACAGAAGGACATGGAGCGCCGGTCACCATCTGAGCCCCATGGAGGTTCTGCAGCAGCTGCAGATTGACATCTGTCTGTGTGTGCAGAGATAGGAAGTTCACAGAGTCCTGGATGCAGGTGGAGTAGCCATCTCTATGGGCTTGGATTGAGGTTGCTGTCACATCTGGAATAGACAAGACACATGTCAGATATATGAAGTCTACTGTCACCTTCTACAGTCCTTAATCATAAGTGCCCCGTTCACACTGGAGTGGCGACTTCATCGTGGCTTGGCTACGACTTCTTTAACGGAAGTCAATGCAAGCCGCCTTGAAGTCGCCCCCAAGTGGTGCAAAAACCTTTTTCTAAGTCGGGGCGACTTGAGTCGCACTGATTAGAACGGTTCCTTTGCCCTTCATGGGGTGTGACTTGTTAGTCACGACAGTATGAACCAGCCCTAATGGGGGTTATTTACTAATACTTGAGAGCGCAAAATCTGGTGCAGCTCTGCATAGCATCCAATCAGCTTTCCAGGTTTTATTGTCAAAACTTAATTGAACAAACTGAAGTTAGAAGCTGATTGGCTGCCATGCACCGCTGCCCCAGTTTCGGAGTGCTCCAGTTTTAGTAAATCCCCCCCAAAGTCTTTCAGCAAGAAATGCAAGATCTAAGAGAAGGGGGACACTTACGTTTCTCAGCCATGTGCTGCTGCAGGAAGGTGACCGTCATCTCCAGTATGTCGGCCTTCTCCGGTTTGGAGGGCAGTTGGTGTTTCTGGAACTCTTTCTCCAGTAAGAGACGCAGCTGCTCGATGCTGCTGTTAATGCGATCTCTCCTCATCTTCTCAGGCTCTGTTTCCACTAGTGCGACTTTTCATGCGACACAAATTGTTTCCCATGATTTCCAATGAGTACCGTTCATATCTGTGCGACTTCAAGTCGCAGCGACTTCAAAGTAGTCCCTGCACTACTTTGGTCCCACTTTGATGCGACTTGAGGTCCATAGATACAGGCATTGCTTCAAATCGCGGTAAAAAGTCGCGGCAAAATCGCGCGACTTTGGGGACGCACTAGTGGAAACATAGCCTCAATGGCGGGCTTCCTCAACTGCAAAAAACAAGATAAGAGATGGTTAGAAACTCTGTTATCACCAGCAGAGTCTATAGCGATCTATCATTGATTTACTGATATAAAACATATAATGTATATCCCTTAATAAATGCAAAACATTAATCCCATATAAATAAAATGTATCCCACAATAAATACAAGTCAACCGTTTATATAAAAGAATTTCCTCTAGAATTTTGAAATGTTTAACTGCTACAAAAGTTCTAAAGATGGGCCCAGTTAATTAACAAAAAATAAATAAATAAATAAATAGGAGCAATATCAATTTTTTTTTAAATTTAAATGCAAATATATCCCTTAATAAATACAAAATATTATTTCCATAGGGGTAAAATGTACCCCTTAAATACAAAACATTAATCCCATATAAGTAAAATGCATACCTTATTACATACAAAATACTATTTCCATATAGTTAAAATGTATCCCTTAAGAAATACAAAATAATAATCCCATATAAATAAAATGTATCCCTTAAGAAATACAAAATAATAATCCCATATAAATAAAATCTATCCCTTAATAAATACAAGTTAACAGTTTAGAATTTCCTCTAGAATTTTGGAATGTTTATCAGCTACAAAAGTTCTAAAGATGGGCCCAGTTAATTGACAAAAAATAAATAAATAAGAGCAATATCAAAAGTTTCCTAAATTTGACTGCAAATATATCTCTTAATAAAAACAAAATATTATTTTCATATGGGTAAAATGTATCCATTAATAAATACAAAACATTAATCCCATATAGGAAAATGTATCCCTTAATACATACAAAATACTATTTCCATATAGTTAAAATGTATTTAATAAATATAAAATATTAATCCCATATAAATAAAATGTATGCACTAATAAATACAAAGTAACAGTTTATATGAAAGAATTGCATCTGGAATGCATAGCAACTACAAAGGTTCCAAAGATAAGATGAATTAATTAAAAAATAAACTCGATAACTCAGATTTTATCAAAAATTTGACTGCAAAAGTGGAAATACACTTTAAGGCAACTAAAACAATGATACATAATGACTGAGGGGGGTCTGATAAGTTGTTGCATTTGCACACTACTTTAGCAAAGCTAAGATGAAATACATAATAATGGAATGGAAATAGGAAGTTGGCACTAGAGGGAAATCTCACCTTTCGGAGCCCATTGGACTCTTGATGATCCAATGTCCTCATACTGCAGGGTGCCATGTTGGGGGAGCTGGTAGCAGTCAGGCAGAGGTGTGTTTGGGGGGGGGGGGGGGTGCTGTGTGTCTGCTGGTGATCAGCCCACCCCTCTATATATATATACCCCTCTCTCTGCATAACAATGTATGGAGAGCTGGCATGGAAGAGGTTCCCACACTCAGCAGCCAATCACAGAGCGGCGGGGACAATAGACTTGTGTCACTCTGCAGGGTGACATCTGGAGCCTCTAATAGCAGAGGATAATACAGGATGCAGGGGGTAGTGTGGGAAAGGCCGGGGACAATATATTATCTCACAGAATGACACATTGAAACATTTAATGACACATTGATTGTCTGCTTCTGATCATTTCAGTTGGATTCATGCAATGATTTGAAGAATCTATATATAAAAAAAATCGATGTACAATATTTCCCAAACACCTGTTACTAATTTTTGGCTAAAGCCCCATACATAGGATCAGAAAATCATATAAAAAATACAGCAATAAATGACATCACTTCCGAATTTTGATTCTGTTGTGCAAGAATTTTCGTACTTTAGTAACTTTTACGTTTTTGATATGGAGACTAGCATGCAAAAAAAAAAACAGACGATCATTCGTCCGATAATGTCATGGTGTGTACTAGGCTTAAAGCGGAGCTCCACACAAAAATTGAACTTCCACTTTTCGGAACCCTCCCCCTCTCCGGTGTCACATTTGGCACCTTTCAGGGGGGAGGGGGGTGCAGATACCTGTATAATCCAGGTATTTGCACCCACTTCCAGGCATAGATCTGCGGGGGTCTACGCCACTTTCCGTCCCTGTCCCCCCGCTTTCTGCTGGGAGACACACGCATGCACAGTAGGGAGCCTCAAGGCTCCACTTCCTGATGCCCTTACTGAAGATGGCGGCGGCAGCACCCGAGGACCGAGGGACAGATCGGCCTCAGGTGCCGACATCGTTGGCGCCTTGGACAGGTAAGTGTTCATATAGTAAAAATCAGCAGCTGCAGTATTTGTAGCTGCTGACTTTTAAAAAAATAAATTTGGCGGACCTCCGCTTTAAGACCTCATGCACACAGCTGTACTGTATTTCACAGCTGCCAGTCATCAGTGCTGGGTTTACAAGGGGGCAAAAGGGGAAATCGCCCCGGGCTCCCTGCCAGAGGGGGCTCCAGACTTTCTCCCCCATCTCAACAGGCAGTTTTATTACATGATAAAGGGCTTGCTGATACCTTTCCAGGTGGTTATGTAGCTCTTAGAATATACAATCACCGGCCACTTTATTAGGTCCCCCTTGCTAGTAGCGGGTTGGACCCCCTTTTTCCTTCATTCTTGGTGGCATAGATACAACAAGGTGTTAGAAAACGTTCCTCAGAGATTTTGCTCCATAGTGACATGATAGTATCAAGCAGTTGCTGGAGATTTGTCAGCTGCACATCCATGATGCCAATCTCCCGTTCCACCACATCCCAAAGGTGCTCTATTGGATGAGATGTGGTGAGTGTGGAGGCCATTGGGGTACAGGGACCTCATTGTCCAGTGCTTAGATGATTGGAGTTTTGTGACATGGTGACATTATCCTGCTGGAAGGAGCCATCAGAAGATGGGGACACTGTAGTCCTAAAGGGATGGACATGGTCAGCAACAGCTGCAGCTCCTCCAGAGTTACCATGGACCTCTTGGCTGCTTCTCTGATGAATGTTCTCCTTGCCCGGCCGGTCAGTTTAGGTGGACGGCCATGTCTTGGTAGGTTTGCAGTTGTGCCATACTCTTTCCATTTTCAGATCATGGATTGACTAAGATTGTCCTGTATTTGGCTCCATCCATCTTCCCATCAACTCTGACCAGCTTTCTTGTCCCTGCTGAAGAAAAGCATCCCCACCACATGATGCTGCCACCACCATGTTTCACGGTGGGGATGGTGTGTTCAGGGTGATGGGCTTCACAGAACAGCTGTATTTATACTGAGATTAAATGACACACAGGTGGACTCTATTTACTAATTAGGTGACTTCTGAAGGCAATTGGTTCTACTAGATTTTAGTTAGGGGTATCAGAGTAAAAGTGGCTGAATACAAATCCACCCCACACTTTTCACAGATTTATTTGTAAAAAATGTTGAAAAACATTTATCATTTTCCTTCCATGTCACAATTATGTGCCACCTTGTGTTGGTCTATCACATAAAATCGCAATAAAATTAATTTATGTTTTTGGTTGTAACATGACAAAATGTGGAAAACTTCAAGGGGTATGAATACTTTTTCAAGGCACTGTATAATTTAATTTCTATGTTGAGGGTGTTGGCAAATGTAGGGTCCCCCAAACTTCAAGTGCCCCAGGCCATCCAAGGTCTAAATCCAGCACTGCCAGTCATCAATATAAGTGGATGGCTGTTCGTGGGTAGCTGATGGCTTCTGCGTCAATGTTTACCAGCTCACATGCATACGGTACATTTCATGTTCCCTCTTAATGGACGACGCTCTAAGGCAGCCTTTCTAAACCTTTTTTACTCCAGAGGAACCCTTAAAATAGTTTTCAGGTCTCAGGGAACCCTTTCTAAAAAAACACAGGAGATTATTGGAAAAAATGCTTCATATTGGTGGCTGGTGGGAAGAATACAGGCCTTAAAACATAGGTCAGCATGCTACTCTTAAGCCTCGTACACACGATCGGATTTTCCGACGGGAATTGTTCGATGTCGGGGCGAAAAATTGAACTGTTTGTACGCTGCATCGGACAATTGTCGTTGGATTTTCCGCGGACAAATGTTGGATGGCAGGCTTTCAAATTTTTTGCGGACAAATGTGTGTTGTCGGATTTTCCGATCGCGTGTACACAAGTCCGTCGGACTAAAGTCCAAAGTACAAACACGCATGCTCGGAAGCAAGGACGAGCCGGAAGCGGTCGGTCTTGTAAACTCGCGTTCGTAATGGAGAATTAACATTCCTGACGCGGCAAATTATGAAATCTGGAAATGCAGCGCACAATTCTCTTCTTCTTTAATGGGATAATAATGAAGCTGCTTTGCTGGTGATACTGATGGAGTTTTTGCAAATGAATTTTCAAAGGTTTTTTATTTCTAGTGATATCAAGAATAATATTATTATGCTTGTTATTTATTTTTTATTTTTTTGGTGCAAGTTACCACAACACCATTATTCTGTAGTTTTTAAGATCAGAGATACAACTATGTTGGTGTCCCTTGTTAATTTTCATTGTATTTTTGTAAATGTAACTGCCGATTCCCAAACTGTCATTTGAAGTAAAACACATAGCCAAGTATTTTTCTACACAATCCTTTTATTGTGTATTAAAAAAAGAAAACAAATAAAATTAGACATGATATCTGCCAATAGAACTTAACCAAAAAGTGCATTCTATGCATCCAAAAATATAGAAAATATACCAAATCAAATCATTATTATTCAACCAAAAAATAAAATAAAAGCCTCATGCATGTGTCCTGCTTCTTAATATAGGGGGTCAACAATGCCAAGAGTTGGAGAAAGCAGGGGTCCGTCATCCGGAGATGATTCCGAAAATCATCCGGATTATTCTCCTGGAGCTCCCACAGCAAAGGCATATGACATCATTGGTCACCATTAATAAAGCAACCAATTTTTGGTCCAAGAAATCCTCCTCCTCCTGTTCCTGGACTGGACTTGGGTCAAAGCAATAACTCCAAGGCCAATAATAAATAACACGTTATCTCCTCCGATTCCGCAACGTGGCTGGTTGACGAACGGCCGTTCAGAATTGAACTGAAAAGTGTGAAAATGAAAAGTGCAAAATGAAAAGCGCTAAATGAAAAGTGCGAACCAACACTCACCAAACTTCTACTAACACGAAATTAGCAGAAGGAGCACAAAGGGTGGCGCCTGACAATTGAACTTCCTCTTTTTCGGCTTGTAGTACGTCTAGTACATCACTACGTTCGTGTTTGTTGGCCGACAATTGTGTGCCGTTTGTATGCAAGACAAGTTTTGGGCCAACGCCCTTTGGAGAAAAGTCAGAGGCTTTGTCTGCGGAACATCCGATCGTGTGTACGAGGCTTAACAGGTAGATGAAATGATCATTGGTGCCATCAAATGGGAGGTCAATCCGTCACAGCTCAAGGAACCCCTGGATACCCCCAGAGGAAACCTCGTTGGGAATGACTGCTCTAAGGTAAAAAAGTTGAATTTATTAAATCTTTCCTCATAGCTGAGGTCCTTCAGCCCCCTTATTCATTTATAGTGGAAAGAGACACATATGGGAGTAAAGTATTATCAATAATATCTCACCACTAGAGGCATCATTCCTACACTATTGTACCAAGACTAACCATTCCAAAAATGGAACTTTAAATATGCCTCAAGTGGTCAACATATTTAAAGTCTCACTTTTGAAGTGGTTAGTTCTGGCTCCCTGATTAATTTAGTTGCCAATCACTGGATTCATTCTAGCACAAGGATATCCTTCCTATGATTAGTGATCAGATTCAGGTGATGTCCATCTACAAGATCTCCTTGGATCAGGTACGCACTTCTCTATTATAGACACTGGCTCAGTTCACACCGGTGCGATGTCTGTGCGATGCAAATTCAGCCATAAAAACTGTATGGCTTAAATCGCATCACATTCGCACCAAAATGGTGCAGGACCCTTTTTTTTTTGGGTCCTATGCCTCCCACTGACACCAATGATTGGGGCACTATTCTGCCCACTGATACCAATGGCGCGGTATTATTCTTCCAAATGACACCAATGATGGAACACTATACCCCTCACTGACAACAACCATGGGGCACCATTCTTGCCATTGACACCAATTATGGGGCACTATTACTCCTACTGACGCCAATGATGGGGTACTATTCCTCCCACTAACACCAATGATGGGGCACAATTCCTCCCATTGACACCAATGAGGGAGCACTATTCCTCTGACTGACACTAATGATGGGGCACTATTCCTCCCATTGACACCAATGAGGGAGCTCTATTCCTCCCACTGACACCAATGATGGGGCACTATTCCTCCCATTGACACCAATGAGGGAGCACTATTCCTCCCACTGACACCAATGATGGGACACTATTCCTCCCACTGACACCAATGATGAGACACTATTCCTCCCACTGACACCAATGATGGGGACACTATTCCTCCCACTGACACCAATGAGGGAGCACTATTCCTCCCACTGACACCAGTTATGGAATTAATTTTCTCTCTTCACCAAGCCTATAGCACTGTTTAGTCCTACCAATGTTAGGGCATTTTCTACTCCCACTGGCCACAGTCTGCCCCCCCCCCCACCTAAACTTTGATTGGCAGTAAACTACCCCTTTGTTTCAGAAGCTTGGAGACCCCTGTGTCTAGACCAGTGTTTCCAAACTAGGGTTCCCCCTGAGGTTGCTAGGGGGCTCCTTGGGCAGTGAGCAATGATGGATACATCTCCCAACTACAATGACCACCAACACAAAGGGGCAATTTTCCACTAAACATCGGTGCAAGTGGTCCCTTCTACATTGACCACTAATGTTAGAGGATAGCGCAATTTATACTGACTGCCTTCATTTGTTATTTCAAGATTACTAAAAAATAGTTTTGTAGGGGATTAGTAACAAAATGATTTGCGCCTGGGTGTCAAATATTCTAGGCATGCCACATTACTTATTCTTTTATTGAAAACCCTTTCAACTTTTTGATCATGCTAATGTAGTACGAGCTGTAGGTGGAATCCTTTTTAGCAGGACCTGATCATTAAAGGGGTTGTAAAGGTAATTTTTTTTATTGTTTAAAAATAACAAACATGTTATACTTACCTTCACTGTGCAGCTCGTTCTGCACAGAGTGGCCCCGAACCTGCTTTTCTGGGGTCCCTCGGCGGCTGTTTCAGCTCCTCCCCGCAAGAACTATCCACCTTAATGCGAGCTCCCTCGCATGGTGGCTAGTTCTTGCGGGCGCGCTCCCGTGATACAGCCGGCGGCTATAGCCGCTCACTGTATCACTCGGCCCCGCCCCCCGGCGCGCCGCGTCATCGGATGTGATTGACAGCAGCGCGAGCCAATGGCTGCGCTGCTTTCAATCCATCCACTGCAGCCAATCAGCGACCAGGCTGAGCTGCAATAGAGATGACTGGAACGAGCAGCGAAGATTCGAGGTGTCAGGTAAGTAAAACGGGGGGGCTGGGGGCGGCGGTATTGTCAAAAGTTTTTTCACCTTAATGCATATAATGCATTAAGGTGAAAAAATGTTTACCTTTACAACCCCTTTAATTCCAGGGTTCCTCAGGGGTAAGGGGGTTGAGAAAGGCTCCTCTGGGCTCTACTTGTAACTCGGAGATGCTTTTTGGGTGGATGGACACCTTCATTAATCAAAAAAACAGATGCAAAGTATAGAAGTCCATAGATAAGAGTTGGCAATCATCTTGACTTCCAATCAACATGTGATATCTGGGTTGGATATTAGTGATAAAATCACATTGTTGCTCTTCGGATTGTCATACAAATGAAGGGCAAAGGTCTTCTTGCTTAGCAATAACGTTAATGGCTACATTAACACTCAGTGAAATGCTCATTTCCACCATTGGATCAGCAATTTTTAACGTGCTCAGATCCCGCCATGCTGCAGCAGAAGATAAGAGGTCTTCCATAATGGAGGAGGGACTGGAATGCATCTTCTAGAACAGGATGGAACCAATTAATTTCACCCCTGAATGCAACACAAACGTATCAGTCTCCCGCAGACGGGTCATCAGTGATAAATATGTCTGAGGCTTTCTAATGAAGAGGGTGATTTCCATTGATTGTATTGCAGAGCCCCATGTGTCTGAGTGGTGGTGTTCATAGAGACTCCTCTTGTGGGGTCTCCAGAGACAGAGGATGGTGCGGTGTGATAAGAGGCTGTCTAATATGTCAATGACACCTCATTACCCAGAACATCAAAGACGAGGAGTCACTGTACAGCGTGTGGGAGGTCTAGGACTACTGTCCCCAGGGTGCGTAACAAGTCGGAAATGGTTTATACTCAACTGAGAAGCCAGACGTTCCTGTGAAGGTTGTCATCAGGGCCGGTGCTACCACTAGGCAAACTAGGTGGCCGCTAGGGCGCCCTGCTGCCTAGGGCGCCTGGCCACTGGTTTTCCTACTCTGTTCTCTCTGCAGCAAGCAACTAAGTCTCAGCATCAGCAGGCAGCCGCCGCTCCGTTCACACATAGTGTCAGAGGCGCAGCAGCGGTGGAGGACTGTGTCTGTGTCCCGACTCCCGCAGCAAGCAAACATTCATTGATGGACGCTGGTGAGGCTACATTTGATGGGCGCTGGTGAGGCTACATTTGATGGGCGCTGGTGAGGCTACATTTGATGGGCGCTGGTGAGGCTACATTTGATGGGCACATGGAGGGCATATACATATAAGACAAAGACAATTCCATAGCTCAACTCACCAACCAGTCTGCTGACCAACCAAATTAGCCTGTCTAACCGTCTGTTAAAAGCAGGGGTTTAGTTAGCACACATTTGCAAACGCATGTGAAAGCTGCAAGGCCTCGTCAAGGCACCCTGTATACTTGCAGTCCTAACACTACTAAATTTATAAGTGTCTCCACAGTGGAAGCACATGCATTGAATGGATAGGTGTAGGCAGGTGAGCCTGGAGGCGGCCCAAGCCGCTATGGAATTGTCTTTGTCTTATATGTATATGCCCTCCATGTGCTCCTTACTGTGAAGGCCAGTTATGGGTGTGGGCGGTGGCCAGTGTTTTGTTACTGTACGTAAATTTGGGTCGGGGACACACTGGACACCTTTGCTGCCATTGTGCTTTTGCTGGGTGTCCAGTGTGCTCCTGTCCCTTTAAGGGGGCTTGGGCCGCCTCCAGGCTCACCTGCCTACACCTATCCATTCAATGCATGTGCTTCCACTGTGGAGACACTTATAAATTTAGTAGTGTTAGGACTGCAAGTATACAGGGTGCCTTGACGAGGCCTTGCAGCTTTCACATGCGTTTGCAAATGTGTGCTAACTAAACCCCTGCTTTTAACAGACGGTTAGACAGGCTAATTTGGTTGGTCAGCAGACTGGTTGGTGAGTTGAGCTATGGAATTGTCTTTGTCTTATACATTTGATGGGCGCTGGTGAGGCTACATTTGATGAGCACTGGTGAGGCTACATTTGATGAGCACTGGTGAGGCTACATTTGATGAGCACTGGTGAGGCTACATTTGATGGGCGCTGGTGAGGCTACATTTGATGGGCGCTGGTGAGGCTACATTTGATGAGCACTGGTGAGGCTACATTTGATGGGCGCTGGTGAGGCTACATTTGATGAGCACTGGTGAGGCTACATTTGATGAGCACTGGTGAGGCTACATTTGATGGGCGCTGGTGAGGCTACATTTGATGGGCGCTGGTGAGGCTGCATTTGATGGGCGCTGGTGAGGCTGCATTTGATAGGCGCTTTATTAAAAAGGTGGGATTTACATGGGCAGGTAAAGGAGGCGGAGTCAGTTAAGGGGGGGGGGGCGGCAAAATGAGGTTTCGCCTAGGGTGTCAAAAATCCTTGCACCAGCCCTGGTTGTCATGTATCCAGGCCATGGTATAACTATAGTAGAAAGGCCAGCCAGACGCTGATTTTGGTTTGAGCGTTTCTACGAAATTCGGAAAAATTCTGTTGTCAGAGCCAGGACTGCCATTAGAAATCATGGGGCCCCATACAGCCTACCTGCTAATCTTCCCTCCTTCAATGTACACTATATTACCAAAAGTATTGGGACACCTTCCTTTATACACACATGAACCTTAATGGCATCCCAGTCCTAAGCCGAGTAAACCATATCGAAAGCGAATAGGTTACTAAAGTTCGAAAATTCTCACACAGCAGAAAATGTATCTGTATTGTATTTTCGGACGAAAACTGTTCTGATTAAACGAAAATCGTACAATCTGACATCGTACAAGAAAAATTTTCGTATTTGTCCCTTCGGAAACTTTTTTGGACGACAGCTGTGGACAACGATCAGAATATCATACGATCACGTCAAAAGCAAAACTTTTTGTCCAGTTTTCTCATCGCGTGTACGGGGCTTTAGTCCGTAGGGTTCAATATTGAGTTGCCCTTTGCCTCTATAACAGCTTCAACTCTTCTGGGAAGGCCGTCCACAAGGTTTAGGAGGGTGTCTATGGGAATGTTTGACCATTCTTCCAGAAGAGCATTTGTGAGGTCAGGCACTGATGTTGGATGAGAAGTACTGGCCTCAAAGCGGAAGTAAACCCATCCATAAAACGGTTTCATTTCCGGCACGTGCCGGAAATGTAACACTCCCATTGGTTGTGCTCTCAACCAAACTGTCAAACCATCCAATCGCTGGTGTCTAAACTGATCATATGAGCAGCATCATGGCAGTTGTAGATTAAACAGAGGCAAAGATGGCAGCTTCCTTGGCTGAAAACGATAGGAGGGTTTACTTACACTTTAAAGTCTCCGCTCTAATGCCCCGTACACGCGGTCGGATTTTCCGACAGAAAATGTGTGATAGGACCTTGTTGTCGGAAATTCCGACCATGTGTGGGCTCCATCACACATTTTCCATTGGATTTTCCGACACACAAAATTTGAGAGCAGGATATAAAATTTTCCGACAACAAAATCCGTTGTCGGAAATTCCGATCGTGTGTACACAAATCCGACGGACAAAGTGCCACGCATGCTCAGAATAAATAAAGGGATGAAAGCTATTGGCCACTGCCCCGTTTATAGTCCCGACGTACGTGTTTTATGTCACTGCGTTTAGAACGATCGGATTTTCCGACAACTTTGTGTGACCGTGTGTATGCAAGACAAGTTTGAGCCAAGATCTATCGGAAAAAATCCTAGGATTTTGTTGTCGGAATGTCCGAACAAAGTCCGACCGTGTGTACGGGGCATTATTCATCCCAAAGGTGTTCTATGGGGTTGAGGTCAGGACTCTGTGCAGGCCAGTTAAGTTCCTCAACCCCAAACTCATCCATGTCTTTATGGACCTTGCTTTGTGCATTGGTCCAGATCATTTGGTGGAGGGGATTATGGTGTGGGGTTGTTTTTTAGGGGTTGGGTTTGGCCCCTTAGTTCCAGTGAGGGGAACTCTTAAGGAGTCAGCATACCAAGAGATTTTGGACAATTTCATGCTCTCAACTTTGTGGGAACAGTTTGGGGATGGCCCCTTCCTGTTCCAACATGACTACGCATCAGTGCATAAAGACATGGATGAGCGAGTTTGGGGTGGAGGAACTTAACTGGCCTGCACAGAGTCCTGACCTCAACCCGATAGAACACCTTTGGGATGACATAGAGCGGAGGCCTTTTCGTCCAACATCAGTGCCTGACCTCACAAATGCTCTTCTGGAAGAATGGTCAAACATTCCCATAGACACCCTCCTAAACCTTGTGGATGGCCTTCCCAGGACTATGACTGGGATTCCGCTAAAGTTCATGTGCGTGTAAAGGCAGGTGTCCCAGTACTTTTGACAATATAGTGTAGTTTTAGGTGATTTTATTGGTGGGGTGAAACCACCTTTTAGTGTTACAGCCAACAATTTATTTGATTTTGCGCTTTATATTTATATATATATTTTGTATTATATTGATTGCGCTGATTGTTATTGAGGCTTTTGATTTCACATAAGTCTAGTACACTTGGTCCGAATGTAGGGTGACATTGACCGGTTAAAAAAAAAAAAAACGTCCGACAATTGGCCCGTGTGTATGGCAGCCGGTCCAACAGAAGAAGTTTGGCCAGCTTCTGTCGGATGAGCATGCTGGAAATTTGGAAAACCAGCAGCCGACCGGCCCCCGATCGGGCGCTCTCAGCCAATGGCAGAGAGTGCTGACCGGAGTGTTCTGGTGGGGGACAATACAATACAGAACAATACAATACAGAACGATACACTACAGAACGATACACTACAGAACGATACACTACAGGACAATACACTACAGGAAAATACAATACAGAACGATACACTACAGGACAATACAAGACAAAACAATACAATACAGAATAATACAATACAGAACAATACAATACAGGAAAATACAATACAGAACGATACACTACAGGACAATACACTACAGGAAAATACAATACAGAACGATACACTACAGGACAATATAAGACAAAACAATACAATACAGAATAATACAATACAGAACAATACAATACAGAACAATACAATACAGAATGATACAATACAGAACGATACAATACAGAACACAATAGCTCAGCAGTGGGGAATCGATGTACTAACGTCAGATCGTTAGTACAGCGACTCCGACCTGAGCTGTCAGACCCGCTGGGTTGAACGAAAAAAAATGATGTTGTGTACTAGGCTATAGGCTAACACGCAGGGGGGTTTAGAGGCAGAGAAAAAACACCAGACGCCCCAACAGCCATGTTACAAACATCCAGTAAGCATGAGGCCTCACATTTCTGTTTTAACCTGAGTTGTTTTTTTTTTTTTTTTTTTTTTTTTTTTACTATCTTCAAAATTATGTTGGGGATCTTTCTTGTTCCGTTTATATTTTATTTTCTGTGTCCCTGCTAAAGAGATTCACCTTCACTATCGGTCCAGTGACCATTGCCTCCGGCATAGAAAGTGATGGGAAATTCAAAGTATCTGAGTTGCTACAGGTACAGAAATCTCCAATGGGACCATTTGTTCCAAGTGACAACAATCTAAGCAAGATTACCCCTTGGTAGGGTTGCCAACTGTCAGTAAATTTACAAACAGTTTGTAAAATACATATTTTTTGCATCTGTCCATGAATGTGCGTTACGCACATTCATGGACAGATGACAAAAAAAAAAAAAAAAAAATGATTTTACAAACGGCTCATAAATGTACTGATAGTTGGTGATCCTGCCCTTTGGTTTCGAGAATTTTTTCCCCACTTCCCTCTGTGTATCTGGGACAGGAAGTGAAGAAAAATCTCCTTCATGGATCAAAGACGAAATAAAAACTTTAACATTCCCCACTCCATCTAAAACTAAAAAAAAAAAAAAAAAAAGTTTTGGCTTTACATATACTTTACAAATATTCCCCTGCACCTGATTGGATGACTCTTTGGGGAGGGATTTAGTAAAACTTGAGCACAGAGAATCTGTTGCAGCTTTGCATAGTAACCAACAGTGGCGGCTGGTGCTATACATGTTTTTTTTTTTGCGGGGGGCGCAAACAAACCCCTCCAGGTCCGCACTCACCACAGTCATGACTCCCCTGATACGGCTCCCTTCCGCAGCTTGACTTGGTCTGGAAACTGGAAGTGACGCGATGGCGAATATTGATTCGCTATTCGCTAAAATCACAAGTGGGAGGGTTCGGGGGCAGTGCTCTGCGCCCCAAGGACATCATAAAACAAGCAGCCAATTAGAGCCTCAGGCTCTAATCACATGCTTGTACAAAAATTATGGACCTAATGGAAGCCCATTAGCCCATGAGTGTACACACACATGGAACGATTGATTCTTAAATAATTTATAATACGACTAACATTTTTTAACTTTAAGATGTTAAAAAATGTTAGTCATATTATCAGTTATTTAAAAATAAATTATTATCAGTTATTTTAAAAATAAATCATTCTATTTCTAACGAACTTTGGGGGCGCCCCCCCCCCCCGCGCTCCTTATGGACTGACCAATCAGCTACAAGGTGTAAGGCTGGGTTCACCGTCCAGAGTCTGGTGCATTTCTGTTCACTGGTTCAGGTGCGATTCAGTACAAATGTTTGCCTAAATTTGCGCCTGAACCGGGCCCCAAAAACGCACGGGACCCTTTTTAAAACTGCCCCCGGACACCTGTGAACCGGCTCCATTGGGAGACGGTCACATTCACGTGTTATGCGAATTGAATGTGGTTAAAAACGCATCCAATTTGCATATATGTGAACCCAGCCTTAGTCTCAAAGCTTCATTGAAAAAGTTGAAATTATATGCTGATTAGTTATTATGAACAGCTTCTCTGGGCTCCAGTTTTAGTAAATTCCCCCTTGGTTTTTTTTTTTTTTTGTGTCCACTATGACAGGTTTGAAAAAATATTATCGAAAGAAAGTCCCACACCAGTTTCAAGTCATTAATAATGTTTATTGTTTGAGGTTTGCACTCAACATGTAACGTTTTTCTTTTATATTCCTATTATGTATTCATTCAAAATTTGCTGCACAAAGTACATAAACATGAGCTTGTACATAAATGTCTTATTAATTGCAAAGTCCAATATGTTAGAGATAACATTATAATAACTTTTGCAAACTCTGCATACCAAAAAACAAACAGCGGCAGCGCAAATATTGCGTACGGCATTCTGTGTCTCGTAACTGTAAGGTATTTTGCAAATATTGCATACCATAAATATCATCGATTTGAACGAATTAATCCTGCAAATATTGCAGAACAATGTAAATTGAATACATTGTATCATCCTGCAAACATTGTGAATTGAATACATTGTATCATCCTGCAAACATTGTGAATTGAATACATTGTATCATCCTGCAAACATTGTGAATTGAATACATTGTATCATCCTGCAAACATTGCAGAACCTTATCCTAGTGAATTGTATCACCAATAACATTACATTGTACTTTATACACAAAACATCCAAATACTGAATGGTCTTATATACTCATTTCTCAAGGAGAATTACAACAGTGTAATATGAAATCAAATTCTATACTTTACTGTATAAAATAATATTAATTAATATTCCTAATATAACACCATAATATATGGTACTCCCATAAACACTAATGGTTTAAATGGGTGCTGAAAAATCTGCAGCCTACCCTAAGTCTTGCCATACATTATACCATTGTCTTGAACATTTTTCCTTCAGATTTACCAAAAACCTAAACCACATAGTTAAAGCATAGGCGTGCGCAGTGTATTGCATTAGGGGTTTGCACCCTAAGGCTGGGCTAACAATGGAGAACGCAGCGACTCCCAGCAGGAGTCCGGTGCGTCTCCATTCAGCGTTTCAGGTCCGATTTCAGCCCAAATTTTGGGCTGAATTTGGACCTGAAATGGACCAAAAGACGCACCGGACTCCTGTACAATTCGCACCGGAGCCACTCCGAGGAGAGCCGGTCACAATCTCCTGCTATGCGAATTGGATGCCGGGAAACCCACATCCAATTCGCAATCGTGTGAACCCAGCCTAAAGCTCAAACACACATGTGTGTCTACACATATATATATATATGACGCCGGCACATTGATCTCCCTGCCGGCACAGTGAAAGAGAAGTGCATAAACACTTCTCTTATGGCAGAGCCGGTAATAGGGAGATCTTTCCCACCTTCCCGCTGGCACACAGAGCGATAATGCTAACGTGCATGGGGGTGATTAAGGTGTGCCCAGGCACACCCGGCACACCCTGTGCGCGCACCTATGAGTTGAAGGTAAATCTAAAGGAAATTGAATAGGAAAATGGTATAATACTGAGAAGACCAACAGAATGCGACAACAGAGGACACCCTCAATTATCATCATTATTCAGCATAAGCTACCTTGCATCGCTCTTCTAATAGCATGCATTCATTTGTATGCGTACAGAGCTATTGCAATTTACAATGGAATCATTGCAACACAGAGAGCATTCATAGAATGCATCCAAATGGAATTTGATCTAATTTCTTCATAGAAGATAACTATACATTTGTATAAATATACAATATATTCTAAATAAGAACAACTAATTGTGATAGGGCAAAGTTAATGGTAACCCTACTCATTATCTATATAAGGATAGAGATAGATAGATAGATAGATAGATAGATAGATAGATAGATAGATAGATAGATAGATAGATAGATAGATAGATAGATAGATATTAAAAAACAGCATTTTTGCTTGCACATGATTGGATGATGGAAGTCAGCAGAGCTTCTGCTCATTTACTAAGATTCTCTACCATTACAAAGTAATATCAGATTATATGGTATTTACACAACCTTGATCAAAAGCTTACTCTCTAATATATATATAGATATAGATCTATATATAGATCTATGTCTATATATATAATATAATATAATATAAAATCTATAATGGAATTCAGATGAGCTGAAGTCATCTGCAAATCATAGCATAGATCACATTGTGAATAAACTCTATAATAACTACCATAAGCTTACTCTCCAATATAATATTATACATACATATATGTATACAGTATATTTTCTATATTGGAATTTAAATGAGCTGAAATCTGCTCCACTTATAATACAAGATCACACAGTGATTAAACTCTATTAATAATTTCCATTATCTCTATTCATAAAGAGTAATAATGCATATATATATATATATATACACATATGGACAGATATACAAAAATTCCATATAGGAACGCAGCAGAGCTGTAATCTGCTCTCAATATATAACAAACAGTAATATCAGGTCACATTGTGATTACGGCCACTTCATAATAAGCGTACTCTCTATCCTTATGATAAGATACAGTGATAGGGATCAGATCCCCATGTACAGCTGTCAGGTCAGGTATGCTCCTTGTACACCCAACTCTATGTACTCAGCTCATAGTCCTGAGAAGTGGAGACAAGTCTCTACCAGGGTCTCCATAGGGTTTTGCTGCTGTCTGGAGGGCTGTTCTTGCTGGGGGTCTGTGAGACGGGGAATACAGAAGGACATGGAGCGCCGGTCACCATCTGAGCCCCATGGAGGGTCTGTAGCAGCTGAAGATTGACATCTGTCTGTGTGTGCAGGGATAGGAAGTTCACAGAGTCCTGGAAGCAGGTGGAGTAGCCATCTCTATGGGCTTGGATGGAGGTTGCTGTCACATCTGGAATAGACAAGACACATGTCAGTTATATGATGTCCACTGTCACCTTCTACATTCCTAAATACTAACATCTCTCAGCAAGAATAATAAAATCAAGGACGAGGGGGACACTTACTTTTCTTAGCCATCTGCTGCTGCAGGAAGGTGACCGTCATCTCCAGTATGTCGGCCTTCTCAGGTTTGGAGGGCAGTTGGTGTTTCTGGAACTCTTTCTCCAGTAGGAGACGCAGCTGGTCGATGCTGCTGTTAATGCGATCTCTCCTCATCTTCTCAATGGCAGGCTTCCTCAACTGCACAAAACAAGATAAGAGATGGTTAGTGACTACATAGTGATTGCATGGATAGAGAGAAAAATGACTAATGTCAGGAGAAACCAGAATAAAGCTGGAGGAAATGCTAAGAGGACATGGGATGGGAGAACATAGAGAGGTAACAGGATGAGGGATCTTTTAAGTTGACAGGATGGGGAGATCTGGAAGGACATTGGATGGAAGGACGTAGAGGGTGGCTGAATGAGAAACCTTGGAGATGCCAGGATGGGGAGGTTTAGGAGGTTATTGGATGGGAAGATCTAGAGGGGTGACAGAGTGAGGGACCTTGGAGGTGACAGGATGAGGACATATGAGAAGACAAGATGGGAAGATATAGAGAGGTGACAGGGTGAGGGATCTTGGAAGTGCCAGCATGGGGTGAAATAAAAGGACAAGATGGGAAAATCTAGAGGGGTGACAAGGAGAGGGATCTTGGAGGTGTCAGGATGGGAAGCTCAAGGAGGACAGGATGGGGTGAGAGGATAAGGGATCTTGGGGGTTGTCAGGATGGGAAGTTCTAAGAGGTCTGGATAAGCAGATCTAGAGGGGTGACAGGATGTGGGTCCTTGTAAATGACAGGATGAGGAGATATAAGAGGACACGATGGGAAAATAAAGGTGAGGGATCTTGGAGATGTCAGGATGGGAAGTTCCAGGAGGACAGGATGGGGTGAGAGGATAAGGGATCTTGGGTGGTGCGAGGATGGGAAGTTCTAGGAGGTCCGGAAGGTAAGATCTAGAGGGGTGACAGGATGAGGGACCTTGGAGGTGACAGGATGAGGAGATAAAAGCAGACACGATGGGAAAATCTAGAGTGGGTGACAAGGTGAGGGATCTTGGAGATGACAGAATGGGAAGTTCCAGGAGGACAGGATGGGGTGAGAGGATAAGGGATCTTGGGGGGGGGGGGGGGGGGTCAGGATGGGAAGTTCTAGAAGGTCTGGATGTGAAGATCTAGAGGGGTGACAGGATGAGGGATCTTGGGGGTCTCCAGCACTTGGAGAACTAGAGAGTTGATGGGGAGAGGAATCTTGGAGGTGCCAGGATGGGAAGATCTTGGAGGACAGGATGGAAGATTTAGAGGGGTAACAGAATGGGGGATCTTGGAGATGTAAGGTTTGGAAGATATAGGGGGAAAACAGTTTAAAGAAATGAAGGAACAAACAGGAATATAGAGAGATACTTACTTTTCTGGGTTGCTGGGTCAGTTGGCGGTCAGCACCGTGCAGTAGAGGGCTGCTGGAAGGAGACATGGTGTCCGGTCAGTGAGTGAAGAGCAGTTCCTATGCTCAGTGTCCTCTCTGTAGAAGAGATTTCAGTGATGTGCAGTCACAGAGCTCACCCTCCCCTCTATATACCCCTCACTCTGCATAATAATGTGTGAGGATCAGACTTTGCAGAGGTTCCCACACTCAGCAGCCAATCACAGAGCGGCGGGGACAATGGACGTGTGTCACACCGCAAGGTGGCATCTGGAGCCTCTAATAGGGGCAGAGGGGGAGGAATAATGGGACTTTCTGCTGAAAGAAGCTTGCAGTGTGGGAAAGGGCTACTTATTCTATTATCTGATACCTGCAGAGAAGGAAAGCTTCCACAAGAGCCTGCAGCTACATGTGGACAATAAAAACCGTTGATGACTTCAGATGTCACTGGGAAATAATGACCTGGGACACATCAATAAAAAAAAAAAAAAAAGAGAAATTAATAGAAGATTAGAATTTTGTTTACCTTGAAAGTTTGATATACAGTATTTGCAAGCAATGTTTTGGGGTAAACCTTGTAAAAGACCCCATAAACACTATTAGATTTCCTGCAGATTTTGTCTTCAGATTTATGAAAACCATATAATATGAGGTCAAACCTTAAGAATTTCAATTTGTATGCAATCAGGCAGGCCCTCGCACTACATGGTTTTGGTAAATCTGAAGACAAGAATCTGCAGAAAATCTAATAGCGTGTATGGGGTCTTAGACTATTCTATGTCAGGATGGGAAGTTCCAGGACAGGATGGGGTGAGGGGATAGGGTATCTTGGGTGGTGTGAGGATGGGAAGTTCTAGGAGGTCTGTATGGGAATATCTAGAGGGGTGACAGGATAAGGGACCTTGGAGGTGACAGGATGAGGAGATAAAAGAGGACACGATGGGCAAATCTAGAGGGGTGACAAGGTGAGGGATCTTGGAGATGTCAGAATGGGAAGTTCCAGGAGTACAGGATGGGGTGAGAGGATAAGGGATCTTGGGGGGTGTCAGGATGGGAATTTCTAGAAGGTCTGGATGTGAAGATCTAGAGGGGTGACAGGATGAGGGATCTTGGAGGTCTCCAGCACTTGGAGATCTAGAGAGTTGATGGGGTGAGGAGTCTACCCTGTAAAAGAAAAGACGCTTATACAGTACTTACCTATTCAGAAGCCGCCCTGATTAGGTCACATGAACGGCTTCCAAAGCTGGCTTCAACGTAGAGTGTTTTTTACCATCTGTGTCCCATTTGCGAGATTTTCCTTAATTTTCTGTCCTCCTCAAGACAAAACAGGAAGTGAGAAAACCAGAACAGGTCTCCTTACTGGGAGATTTCCTATCTATTTCTTGTATGGATAACAACTTACAATTTTAGATTTTCCCATCAATTTAAGTCTTGGTGACAATGGTGACCAGGGCAGATAGTGAGGGTGAAGCTTTTCATCAGGGGCACCTGCAATGCTATTGGTGATTCTGTACAATAGCTCAAAATATAGAAAGGTTCAGCATTCCATGCAAAACTTCTGCAACTTTTTGAGGTCTCATCAAAAATATAGGGGAAAAAAAAGACATGCTCTACCTCCAAGGAGATGAAGGAAGAACATGTCTTTTCATTCTCCAAGGAGATGTAGGAAGAACATATCTTTTCCACTATATTTTTTATGTGACCTCAGTAAATTGCAGAAGTTTTGCATGGAATGCTGGACTTTTGTACATCTTGAGCTATAGTATCACCGATAGCCACCCAGCAGCATTCAGGGGGTCTGGTGCTGTACTCCTGTAGGCAGGTTTAGTCTGTATTCTCCACTGTAGGTTGGGCTTGACTGAAGCGGCAATGCAGAAGGGGAAGGAAGTTGTGAGAAAGTTGGTTCCTCTATGACTACCAGTGGTAAACAGGAGACATCTGTCTGATTGGACACTGGTTCCCCATGTGACCTTTGTGGCCATCTTGGTTCAGGCAGAGTCTATTTAAGTCTCCAGCTCCCGGGGGTTTGGCATGCTTTATGCGAGTGGCTAGCATAGGGACAGGATCCCTGTCTGGCAGGGACAGTGCTTAGAAGCTGGGAAAGGTTACAGAGGAGTAGGGAAAGCCCTACGCTATCTCCTCGTCGGAAGCCTCTTGTTTGGGTGTGGAACAGCCATACCTCATTCCATTCCAACTCTTCACTGTAGAAGCTATAAGCATCATTCCAAGAACTCGATCCTCTGCTACTGTTTGTAAGTGGCTCTGGTTGGTTTTGCCTACCCACCGGGCCTGTTTGTATGTTGTTGGAACCCTTACAACAGTGGCCTCCAAACTGTGGCCCGGGGGCCGGATGTGGTCCTTTGTTCACCTTTATCCAGCCCTTGGGGTACTTTTCCTCCCACTGATACAATGCACTATTCCTTCCACTGAAACCAACAACGGGGCATAATTCCTGGTGGTGACATCAACAACAGGGAAACTATTTCTCCCATTGATTGTCAAACTGACACCAACAATGGGGCTCTATTTATCCCGCTGACACCTACAATGGAGCACAATTCCTTCCACTGATACCAATGATGGGGCACTAACTATTCCTTCCACTGATACCAATGATTGGGTACTATTACCCCCACTGATACCAATGATGGGGCACTATTACCCCCACTGATACCAATGATGGGGCACTATTACCCCCACTGATACCAATGATAGGGCCCTATTACCCCCACTGATACCAATGATGGGACACTATGCCTTCCACTGATACTAATGATGGAGCACTGATTATTCCTTCCACTGACACCCAGGATGGGGCACTATTGCCCCCACTAATACCAATGATGGGGCACTATTACCACCACTGATACCAATGATGGGACACTATTCCTTCCACTGATACCAATGATGGGGCACTAACTATTCCTTCTACTAATACCAATGATGGGGCACTATTATCCCCACTGATACCAATGATGGGACACTATTCCTTACACTGATACCAATGATGGGACACTATTCCTTACACTGATACCAATGATGGGACACTATTCCTCTCCCTAATACCATCTTTCCCCTAATACCAAAGATGCAATGTTTACTTCAACTGATACCAGGGCAAAATCTACTGCCAATGGCCACAGTCAGGCCGCTCTAAAGTCTGAAGGACAGTAAACTGGCCCTTTGTTTAGAAGGTTTGGAGACCCTGTCTTACAATATACTGTTTGCATCCACCTCGACCTCCGAGTGTATTCTTTGCCACCGGCGCCCCATGCTGCCCACACTCCAACAATGGCTGCTTTGCAAGTCCCATAGTGGGGTTTCCAATGGTGACAGCAGTAGACAGTGCCTACGTCATGTGTTAAAAAGTCTACTTATAGCCTCCATTGAAAGCTTATGTGCCAGGGTGACAACACAGGAGCACAATGGGGAGGGAGAGTTAGAGCATTGTAACCATATAACAAGAAGATTCTAAACAAGGACCTTCATTACAGGATCGCCAGATATTATTTCAAATTTATATTGGCTTATATGAGATTTTAGTGACTGGGTTTTCGCGCAAAGTTCTAAGATCCACAGACGATGCCGAAAAGTTCCAGTTCCTTATGGTAGGAGTTCCGTCCATGAAGGATGTTGAGGACCCATCATAGCCCAGAGAGTTGACAAGGTGTCTTTGTCACAATTAGGTGTCACATCTTCCCCCTACATCAAAGGGTCAATAAAGTCAGCCAACACAATCACAAGTCAACACACACCAACCCAGCTCCATTATATTAATGTGTTAATATCCTGCTACTCTATTTCCACCTGAAAAGGTAGAGAAAGCCAAACACAACACTCCGGTATAAAGGATCAGGCATGGCGGGGGGGGTGAGGTTTAGCTCCCATTACCTTCTCACATATATCATTAGAGGAAAACATTCATATTGTTTCATTTGTTTAGTAAACTCTCAGCTGTGATCACAGGTATCATGCACACTTGTTGGGTGTCATGATGGTATCAGCTACAGGAAGCAGATCAGAGATAGGCAGATATACCTCACCAAGAAGAACTGGACAGGTATGGTCATGACAGGTGAAAAGGTATTTTATTTTTCTCCATAAAAAAGGGGACAATCGGCAACTGGTTGCACACAGATATTACAATAGACTAAAAACATCTAAAAAAATGAAGGACTGGGGAATCTCTGTCCTCGGTACCTTTCTCTGATATTTTACCAAATCCCCTCAATGGAGATCTTAGCAAATTGTAAAAAAAAATAAATAATAATAATAATATTAACCACTTCAGCCCCGGAAGAATTGGCTCCTCAATGACCAGGCCATTTTTTGCGACACGGCACTGGGTCGCTTTAACTGACAATTGCGCGGTCCTACGAAGCTGTACCCAAACAAAATTGACGTCCTTTTTTCCCCCCACAAATAGAGATTTCTTTTGGTGGTATTTGATCACCTCTGCGGTTTTTATTTTTTTGCGCTATAAACAAAAAAAGAGCGACCATTTTGAAAAAAAAAAAAACGCAATATTTTGTACTTTTTGCTGTAATAAATAGCCCCAATTTTTTTTTTTAAAAAGCACATTTTTTCCTCAGTTTAGCTCAATTTGTATTCTTCTACTTATTTTTAATAATAATAATAAAAAGCGCAAAAAGCGTATATTGATTGGTTTGCGCAAAAGTTATAGCGTCTACAAAATAGGGGATAGATTTATTGCATTTTTTAATTATTTTTTTCACTAGTAATGGCGGCAATCTGCAATTTTTATCGGGACTGCGACATTATGGTGGACACATTGGACACTTTTGACACATTTTTGGGACCATTGGCATTTATACAGCGTTCAGAGCTATAAGAATGCACTGATTACTGTGTAACTGTCACTTGCAGGGAAGGGGTTTACACGAGGCGGCTATCGAGGGGGTTAACTGTGTTCTCTATGTGTGTTCTAACTGTGCGGGAGGGGACTCACTATAGGAGATGAGAGATCGTGGTTCCCAGCTCGTAGGAACTCACGATCTCTCTCTCCTCACAGAACAGGGACGTGTGTGTTTACACACACACGTCCCTGTTCTGCCTCTCGTACCCACGATCGGGCATGGCCGGCGGTCACCGCAACCGCTGGCACCCCCGCTGTGCAGCGGGCGCACGCGCCTGCTATCCCGCTTAAAGGGACCGACGTACAGCTACGACGGTTCGCGGGACCGTGCCGGCCTGCCGCCGTATAATGACAGGGGTTGGTCGGCAAGCGGTTAAAAAAAATAATAAAAAAAATATTGTAAAAAATAAAAACAAAAAACTACTGACACCAATCTCATCCCTACTGACACCATCCACTGCTTTACTGACACTGTCCTCTGCTCTATGGACACCATCCACTGCTCTACTGACACCATCCTCTGCTCTATGGACACCATCCACTGCTCTACTGACACCATCCACTGCCCTACTGACACCATCCACTGCTCTACTGACCCCGTCTACTGCTCTACTGATACCGTCCACTGCTCTACTGACACCGTCCACTGCTCTACTGACACCGTCCACTGCTCTACTGACACCGTCCACTGCTCTACTGACACCGTCCACTGCTCTACTGACACCGTCCACTGCTCTACTGACACCGTCCACTGCCCTACTGACACCATCCACTGCTCTACTGACACCGTCCACTGCCCTACTGACACCATCCACTGCTCTACTGACACCGTCCACTGCCCTACTGACACCATCCACTGCTCTACTGACACCGTCCACTGCCCTACTGACACTGTCCTCTGCTCTACTGACACCGTCCTCTGCTCTACTGACACCGTCCACTGCCCTACTGACACTGTCCTCTGCTCTACTGACACCGTCCACTGCTCTACTGACACCGTCCACTGCTCTACTGACACCGTCCACTGCTCTACTGACACCGTCCACTGCTCTACTGACACCGTCCACTGCCCTACTGACACCATCCACTGCTCTACTGACACCGTCCACTGCTCTACTGACACCGTCCACTGCCCTACTGACACCGTCCACTGCTCTACTGACACCGTCCTCTGCCCAACTGACACCGTCCACTGCTCTACTGACACTGTCTTCTGCTCTATGGACACCATCCACTGCTCTACTGACACCGTCCTCTGCTCTATGGACACCATCCACTGCTCTACTGACACCGTCCACTGCTCTACTGACACTGTCTTCTGCTCTATGGACACCATCCACTGCTCTACTGACACCGTCCTCTGCTCTATGGACACCATCCACTGCTCTACTGACACCGTCCTCTGCTCTACTGACACTGTCTTCTGCTCTATGGACACCATCCACTGCTTTACTGACACCGTCCTCTGCTCTATGGACACCATCCACTGCTTTACTGACACCGTCCTCTGCTCTATGGACGCTATCCACTGCTCTACTGACACTCTCCTCTGCTCCGTGGACACCGTCCTCAGCTCTATGGACACGTCCTCTGCTCTACTGACACCATCCACTGCTCTATTGTGCATGTGTGGTTGAGCTTTGGGGTGCACACCCTAATGCAATAGGCTGCGCACACCTACGCCTACACTTGTGGTCATTGGGAAGAATGACCCCCCCTTACAGAGAGATAAGAAGATCAATGGTGTCAGTCGGAACTTATCTAAGAGGCAGAAATTGCTTATTGCTCAAGGAACCCCCTAGCAACCTCTGGAGGAACCTTGGTTGAGAAACCTTGCCACACATGGAAAAGTGAAACCTGATTGGCTGGTACTGGCAACAACTCTACATTGGTACTCATTTTCTTGACAGCATTTTTTATGAATGAGCCCAATGCAATAAAGACAAAAAGAAATGCGGGTCAAGAAGAGACTAGACATGTACATCTAAGAATTGCAATATGTTTACATTTCATATTAGTTTCCAAATTCAAATCGAATATTAATTGAATTTTATTTCTCGTTCGTTATTTCGGATTATTCGTTTACAATCGTTACTATTGTGATTTGAAATTCGGATACATCCAAATAACAAAAAATTCACCAAACTAATTCCACATGTCTAGAAGAGACTGAAAGTGGCCTGCTACCCATTGACAAGCCCACACGTGGCTCAGCAGTTTTAGTGTGAAACTGAGCAGTAACAGATCCATTTACTTGATTGTAGATCATCCCGAACTTGTAGCAGAAGAACCCACCCCCCCTCCCCCTTCCAAAGACAGAAGGACCCCCCCCCTCCAAAGACAGAAGGACCCCCCCCCTCCAAAGACAGAAGGGCCCCCCCCCCCCTCCAAAGACAGAAGGACCCCCCCCCCTCCAAAGACAGAAGGGCCCCCCCCCCCCCCTCCAAAGACAGAAGGGCAGGGCATCAGAGTTTATAATAAATGCCCATATATATGAAAACTGTCAGGGTTGTATAATTGTCATCTAAAGTCCATGAGCACACAGACTCACTCATTAAAGTGATTGTTAACATTCAACCCATTCAGTTTAAAATAGAAATGGAAGGCACAACATTACAACATTTGTGTGTAGATATAAAAAAAAAAAAAAAAAAAACGTTTTCCCTTTTTTATAAGTGATCACATTCCCTCTGTTCTCAGCTGCATAGGAGCTGGGGGGAGGAGAAGCAGCAGCACACTGATCACTGATCTGATGTGTGTGTGTGTGTGTGTGGGGGTGCCAGGACACATCTGATTATTGGCTGAGAGCAGGATGAGTTCCCAGCACAGCTAGAGAACTGACCACGCTATACTCTCATGCCTAGCGCGGTCAGTTTTTAAAGTGGTGTTCCAGCCGCAATTTTTTTTTTTTTTAAAGTCAGCAGCTACAAACACTGTAGCTGCTGACCTTTAATAAGGACACTTACCTGTCCAGGGAGCCCGCCATGTTGCCCCCCCCCCCCCCCGGCCGATCTGTCCATTGGATTGGGTGCGGGTGCCGCCATCCTAACGAAGGGAGACAGGCAGTGGAGCCTTGCGGCTTCACTGCCCGTTTCCTACTGCGCATGCGCGAGTCGCGCGGCGCTTTGTAAATGGGGCGGCTGTCACACAGGTCCCAGAAGACAGCACGCCCCATATCCCAGGAGGCAACGCGAGGGGTGAAGAGAAGGAACAGCTCCGTGGAGAAGGAAGCAGCAGATTAGGACGATCTGCCTAGCAACAGCCATTTCTGGTAAGTATAAAATTTTTATTTTTTTTTCAATTATTTTTTAATGTATTTTAAGGAGCCTTTTTAGGTAATTTTTTTTTTTTAGGGTGGACCTCCGCTTCAATAGAAAAGCAGAGGGACTGGCGGGAATACCAGAGATTTTACACAAAGGAAGCAATACAAAGAGAACAGGAGACTTTTCCATAGAAGTACATGGTACAGCATAGAGGAATATGAAAGATTGGGGTACATATTCTTTAATAAATACATTAAACATTTTAATTACATAATAACATTATAATAACAACATCGTTCTGAGAGTTACAATGATAAGAAATAATCAATATAATTCACATTAATTTTTTTTTGGGGGGGGGGCTCGTCCGGGAAATGAACCAAATATTTCCATTTATTGCACTTGACATGAGTCCAGTAGAGGAAAATGAATTGTACAGCCGTCCGTATTGCACTTATCCAATGAATTCATCCATCTGCATTATAATGAGCTTGTCAGGAAAAAAAATATCCATGAAAGGCGCCCCAGAGACCGGGGACTGTCAGGTCCGGGTTCTGTCTGAGCTCCATTCTCCTTGTTTGGTTGCAATGAATCTGCAATTTGTGCTTTTTTATTTTATTATCATCTAATTTTATTTTTACAATTGTATTTTATTTTGTTACTTTTTTTGTTTTTTGTTTTTTAAATCACAGTGTGCAGGTATTGGGGGCCCATGTTGAACTGGTAATGGGCCCAAAGGGCCCCCTTTACTAGTTCTGTGTGAGCCGAGCTCTGCCGCCTCCTGATTAACCTGTTTGCCCCTCGTGTGAGGCTCGTGTGAGGCTCGTGTGAGGCACGTGTGAGGCATGTGTGAGGCACCTGTGAGGCTCGTGTGAGGCACGTGTGAGGCATGTGTGAGGCTCGTGTGAGGCACCTGTGAGGCTCGTGTGAGGCACGTGTGAGGCTCCTGTGAGGCTCGTGTGAGGCACGTGTGAGGCTCCTGTGAGGCTCCTGTGAGGCACGTGTGAGGCACGTGTGAGGCACGTGTGAGGCACGTGTGAGGCTCGTGTGAGGCTCGTGTGAGGCACGTGTGAGGCTCGTGTGAGGCATGTGTGAGGCACGTGTGAGGCTCGTGTAAGGCACGTGTGAGGCTCGTGTGAGGCACGTGTGAGGCACGTGTGAGGCTCGTGTGAGGCACGTGTGAGGCTCGTGTGCAGCTGAAAACAAGGTGGGCTTTAGAGCTTCCTTAGACACGGGCGATTGGCTCTGTGCCCCCCCCCCGCGTAGGGCCATCATTTACCGGCATGGAGATGCACAGGTGCTGCGTGCCACCCTGTACCCGTGTCCTATTTAGGTCTATTGGGACACAGCTGTTGTGTCCCACTATGACATGCAGGTGCGGGGTCCCTGAATGCTCACAGGGTGAGTTTGAGGGTACATACCTAGCGCACCTTAATGTCCTATAGCAGGGATATGCAATTAGCGGACCTCCAGCTGTTGCAGAACTACAAGTCCCATGAGGCATAGCAAGACTCTGACAGCCACAGACATGACACCCAGAGGCAGAGGCATGATGGGACTTGTAGTTTTGCAACAGCTGGAGGTCTGCTAATTGCATATCCCTGTCCTATAGGGACGCAGTAGCTGTGTCTGTGCAGCCCCCGTGTCCCAATAGACTAGAATAGGACACCAGCACGGGGATGTAAGCAGCACCTGTGTTATCCCTGTGCCGGTAAAAGATGGCAAAGCGCCCCATGTGAACTCGGCCTGACACCCTTACACCACACATACACCATATTATATATAGTGTATGTGTCCATGGGTGGCAGAGCTATCGGTGCTGAGAGCGCCTTCCCAGCACAGTGACCCAGATGTCAATGAGAGCTCTCAGTCTCTGCTAATGATCGGGAGCCAGGCAGTAAAACTGCAGCCAAACTTTCTATTTTTACTGACTCCCCCCCTCAGTTACTAGTGTAAGCAAGGCCTCTGTGATTGGGTTTATGAATACATAACATGACTCTTCCAAAAATCCCAATTATTTAAATAATCTTCTGCAGTTCTTCTGTCAGTTCCAGGATACCATGAAATGTGATGGAAGTTGTAATTCACATGTAGTGGCCCTTTAATTGCTGAAAACAAACGTTACCGAGGCTGAATGGATTCTAATCCATGGAGAGGAAGCTGGGGGGGGGGAGGGGGGCGTTATTTGTAGATTTTGATGCAGAATGTAACTTTGAATACAATTTCCAGGATCTGTCAAAATAAGAAAGAAACAAAGTCAGGACTAGAAGAGAAATCCTACATAATAATCACTAAAAGATCAATATTCTCCGGGGGGTAAAATGTGAGTATTGCCGATCACACCTTTCCAACTCACAGCATACGTCCACACATTCCACTATTCACTATGATTGGCTCCCAAATGCACTAAAGCAGTGATCTCCAAACTGCAGATACTATTCCTCCCACTGACACCAATGATGGGGCACTATCCCTCTCACTGATACCAATGATGGGGCACTATCCCTCTCACTGATACCAATAATGGGGCACTATTCCTCCCACTGACACCAATGATGGGGCACTATTCCTCCCACTGACACCAATGATGGGGCACTATTCCTCCCACTGACACCAATGATGGGGCACTATTCCTCCCACTGACACCAATGATGGGGCACTATCCCTCTCACTGATACCAATGATGGGGCACTATTCCTCCCACTGACACCAATGACGGGGCACTATTCCTCCCACTGACACCAATGATGGGGCACTATTCCTCCCACTGATACCAATGATGGGGCACTATTCCTCCCACTGACACCAATGATGGGGCACTATTCCTCCCACTGACACCAATGATGGGGCACTATCCCTCTCACTGATACCAATGATGGGGCACTATCCCTCTCACTGATACCAATGATGGGGCACTATTCCTCCCACTGACACCAATGACGGGGCACTATTTCTCCCACTGACACCAATGATGGGACACTATTCCTCCCACTGATACCAATAATGGGCACTATTCCTCCCACTGACACCAATGACGGGGCACTATTCCTCTCACTGACACCAATGATGGGGCACTATTCCTCTCACTGATACCAATGATGGGGCACTATTCCTCCCACTGACACAAATAATGGGGCACTATTCCTCCCACTGACACCAATGATGGGGCACTATTCCTCCCACTGACACAAATAATGGGGCACTATTCCTCCCACTGACACCAATGATGGGGCACTATTCCTCCCACTGACACCAATGATGGGGCACTATTCCTCCCACTGACACAAATAATGGGGCACTATTCCTCCCACTGACACAAATAATGGGGCACTATTTCTTTCAAAGAGGGGACATTGCTTACTCTCACTGACAGACATTTTCTACTCCTACTGGCTCAGTCCGGGCCCCCCTAAAATTTGAAGGACAGAAAAACTGTTTAAAAAGTTTGGAGACCCCGTGTACCGATTTTTAGTCTGTTTCGGTGCATTGCCAACCTAGTCATTTGAATGGGCTGCCCTAATGTGGTTGTAAACCTCAGAGATGAAATCTGAACAAAGCACAACCCTCTATAGTGGGTACTTGTCCCAATCCAGAGCACTAAGTGTCATTTATTTCTGCTGCCTCCTTCCTCTGCTATCTACATGAGTCACTTTTGACAAGTTTTCCTGACACCATGGGAAATAAAGGTGACAGGGGAGGAAGCTCCAGCACACAGCCTGTGATTGTCAGCCTCAGCTCTGTTCCGGAGTGTTATGTGAAGGGGGGGGGGGGGGGCGGGTTGTCCCTTCCCTACAATCAGCTCTCACTGAGCTATGCAATGTGGAACCTCAGCTCTCCGCCCCCTGCTTTCAGACAAGCTTTATATATTCTGCACTTTGAATGGCTGTAGAGAAGAGAAGGCTGCGGATAAACAGGTACAACTTATGTAGGAGGATTTGTTTCATCTCTGTGTATTACCTGAGGCCAGTCACTGCACTGAGAAGGGTTTACAACCACTTTAATGCAACGCACATAAACACGCATGCATGAATTGCCACAGCCGTCTCATTTTCTTTCATAGTCTGATCTACCAATATCAGTGATGTTCCCATCCTTTGCTGCAGTCAGTTGTTGGCTGTGACCGCAGTCACATTTTACACACACTCCAAGTCACACTCACCTACACCCCCCGCCATCTGCTCCCTCTGATCCTTCATTCCTCGATGTCCGGTGCCGCACTTCTCCTTCATCTGCGGGGGAGGGGAAGGATTTGGTGTTAGCAGCTCTTCTATAAACCTCTTCATTATCGAAATTATAATCCCAGACACAGAACTCCTCATATAGGACTTTACATGTTGAGGTCGTTGGAAAAGCCATTTTCCAAATCTGCAACTCTCATTAACCACCTCCGGAAAATTTACCCCCCACCTTCATGACCAGGCCATTTTTTGCGATATGGCAATGCTTTACTTTAACTGACAATTGTGCGGTTGGGCGACGTTGTACCCAAATAAAATTGACGTTCTTTTTTTCCAACAAATAGAGCTTTTTTTTGGTGGTATTTGAACACCTCTGCGGTTTTTATTTTTTGCGCTAGAAACAAAAAAAGAGAAACAATTTTGAAAAAAAAAAACAACAATATTTTTTAATTTCTGCTATAAAACATCCAATAAAACAAATGTACAAAAAATCGAATTAAAAGTTATCGCGTCTGCAAACTATGGGATGTACAGTTGTGCTCATAAGTTTACATACCCTGGCAGAATTTATGATTTCTTGGCCATTTTTCAGAGAATATGAATGATAACACAAAAAACTTTTCTTTCACTCATGGTTGGTGTTTGGCTGAAGCCATTTATTATCAATCAACTGTGTTTAGTCTTTTTATATCATAATCACAACAGAAACTACCCAAATGACCCTGATCAAAAGTTTACATACCCCAGTCCTTCATACCGTGTATTGCCCCCTTTATCATCAATGACGGCTTGAAGTCTTTTGTGGTATTTGTGGATGAGGCTCTTTATCTTCTCAGATGGTAAAGCTGCCCATTCCTCTTGGCACAAAGCCTCCAGTTCCTGTAAATTCTTGGGCTGTCTTGCATGAACGGCACGTTTGAGATCTCCCCAGAGTGGCTCAATGATACTGAGGTCAGGAGACTGAGATGGCCACTCCAGAACCTTCACTTTATTCTGCTGTAGCCAATGACAGGTGGACTTGGCCTTGTGTTTTGGATCATTGTCATGTTGGAATGTCCAAGTACATCCCATGTGCAGCTTCCTGGCTGATGAATGCAAATGTTCCTCCAGTATTTTTTGATAACATACTGCATTCATCTGGCCATCAATTTTGACCAAATTTCCTGTGCCTTTGTAGCTCAAACATCCCCAAAACATCAGCGATCCACCTCCGTGTTTCACAGTAGGGATGGTGAACCTTTCATCATAGGCCTTGTTGACTCCTCTCCAAATGTATAATTTATGGTTGTGGCCAAAAAGCTCAGTTTTGGTCTCATCACTCCAAATGACTTTGTGGCGGAAGGTTTGAGGCTTGTCTCTGTGCTGTTTGGCGTATTGTAAGTGGGATACTTTGTGGCATTTGCGTAGTAATGGCTTTCTTCTGGCGACTCGACCATGCAGCCCATCTTTCTTCAAGTGCCTCCTTATTGTGCATCTTGAAACAGCCACACCACATGTTTTCAGAGAGTCCTGTATTTCACCTGAAGTTATTTGTGGGGTTTTCTTTGCATCCCAAACAATTTTCCTGGCAGTTGTGGCTGAAATTTTAGTTGGTCTACCTGACCGTGGTTTGGTTTCAACAGAACCCCTCATTTTCTACTTCTTAATTAGTTTGAACACTGCTGATTGGCATTCTCAGTTCCTTGGATATCTTTTTATATCCCTTTTCCTGTTTTATACAGTTCAACTACCTTTTCCCGCAGATCCTTTGAGGATTCTTTTGCTTTCCCCATGACTCAGAATCCAGAAGAGTCAGTGCAGCACTGGATGAAAGATGCAAGGGTCTGTCAGGAGTCCAGAAACTCATTGACCTTTTTATACACACACCAATTACAAGCCAACAGATCACAGGTGAGGATGGTTACCTTTAATAGCAATTCAAACCCCTTTGTGTAAACTTGTGTGCATATTATCAGGCCAAAATCACCAGGGTATGTAAACTTTTGATCAGGGTCATTTGGGTACTTTGTGTTGTCATTATGATTTAAAAAGAGTAAACACAGTCGATTGATAATAAATGGCTTCAGCCAAACACTAAAAAGAAAAGTTTTTATGTTATCATTCATATTCTCTGAAAAATGGCCAAGAAATCATAAATTTTGCCAGGGTATGTAAACTTATGAGCACAACTGTATACTGTCTGGAATTATTTTATTTTTTATATACTAGTAATGGCGGCGATCAGCGACTTATAGTAGGACTGTGATATTGCCATAGGGGTGTGCAGGGGGTGTGACGGATATGCCTGGGCATACCCTAATCACCCAGTGCGGCTCAGATTCCCCCTGCTGATATTTCACTAAAGCTCCTAAAAAAAAAAAAAATTGTAAAAAAATTGTAAAAAATTATAGAAAAATAAAATAATAAATAACTACTGACACCATCCACTGCTCTACATACACTGTCCACTACCCTACTACATTTTAACTTTTTTAATATCTATTTATAGTGCGTATAAATATATATACAGTATCTCACAAAAGTAAGTACACCCCTCACATTTTTGTAAATCTTTTCTTCTATCTTTTCATGTGACAACACTGAAGAAATGACACTTTGCTACAATGTAGTAGTAGTGAGTGTACAGCTTGTATAACAGTGTAAATTTGCTGTCCCCTCAAAATAGCTCAACACATAGCCATTAATGTCTAAACCTCTGGCAACAAAAGTCAGTACACCCCTAAGTGAAAATGTCCAAATTGGGCCCAATTAGCCATTTTCCCTCCCCCGGTGTCATGTGACTCGTTAGTGTTACAAGGTCTCAGTTGTGAATGGGGAGCAGGTGTGGTAAATTTGGTGTTATCGCTCTCACTCTCTCATACTGGTCACTGGAAGTACAACCATGGCACCTCATGGCAAAGAACTTTCCGAGGATCTGAAAAAAAAGAATTGTTGCAGGAATGTGGTGCGAATCGTTGCCCGAATCACATGTGGTGTCTGCAACGCACAAGTGTGAACCCAGGCTCAAACGCAAAAACAGTGCATTTTTTAGACTTCAACGGAAAAGCTGCAGAAAAGTGTGTACTGCGTTTTTTCGCCGCTGCTTTTGCGTTTTTTTTTAATCTGCCCAATAAAAAATTGGCCAAAAAAAAAATTGCATAAAAAATGAAAAACACCCAAAAAAGCGGGAAAAACGCATCAAAAACGTGTGTTTGCAAGATTGCAAAACGTGCATTTTTCAGACTTCAACGGAGAAGCTGCAGAAAAGCGTGTAGTGCATTTTTTTTGGGGGTTTTTTTGCTGCAATTTTGCCATGGTTTGCGTTTTTTTGAATCTGCTCAACAACAAATTGGCCTAAAAAAAGCCTAAAAACTGCAAAACACCCAAAAAAAGCAGGAAAAACGCATCAAATACGTGTGGTTTTTTTTTTTTTTTTTTTTAGACTTCAAACGGAGAAGCTGCAGAAAAGTGTGTAGTGCGGTTTTTTTTTTGCCGCAATTTTGCAACGGTTTGCGTTTTTGTGTTTGCAAGAACGCAAAATGCACCGCAAAAAGCACTGCAGAAAGGGATCAAAAGCAAACTGCACAGGTGTGAACCGGGCCTTGCGAATTTTGCAAAAATCTTAAGTGGCTAAAGATGTTGAAATCAATGTAATGCAATCCTGGATAAAATACAAAGTAACAAAAATTCCAAAAAGTCTAATAAAAAAAAAGTTGCATCTGGTATGTAAAGGCAGCAATTGTAAGAAATAGGAGAAAATCATTAGGGGGCCGTGCTATACCATAACCTGCCAGATGTAGATTTTGCTCTAAATATTAAATATTTTTTAATTTGGTGAAAAAATGAATTTCTAAGCCCCCCAAAGATCCGATTTACAGGACCAGAACCCCCCCATGCCTGGTTACCTTTACTCCAATGCTGTAGTCAGATGACAGTCTCAGATAAGGGCCGTTTGACGTATGGCCGGGGCGGCTTATATAGACTCCTCTAATTCTGCATAATAATGCGTGGAGATTCTGCCAAGACGGAGTACCCACACTCCCCCCCCCAGCCAATCAGTCGCCTCTCAGGGGGGCACAATACAAGTCGTCTTCATTCACCCTCATTAGGATGCATTGACTGGATAGACCAACATCTGGGGGCTGCTGATAATGACCAAACAATGGGCAATGTCAAGCCCAGAGGATTTGCTACCTAAATTTACTGCATTTAAAAAAAAAAAAATTATATGTACCCACAATAAATCTGTAACTATAATGGGATTCATGAGATTCAATGTTTTATAAAGGCAGAAAAATTTACAAATGAAAATAATATAATATTATTTTATTTTTATTTTTTTTTCAATTTGTATAGGGTGTGGCTTGTTTAAAAAAAAATACCCTTACGTTAAAAAAAAAAGCAAAAAGTTACACATTTAAAAAATTAGATGTATCTATCCACAATAAATCTGTACCTATAGTGAGATTCACAAGCTTCAATGTTTTATAAAGGCAGAAAAATATACAAATGAAAATAAAATATGTTTTTTTTTTTTTTTATTTGTATAGGGTGTAGCTTGTTAGAAAAAAAAAAAAGTATTTTATTTTCATTTGTATATTTTTCTGCCTTTATAAAACATTGAATCTCATGAATCTCATTATAGTTACAGATTTCTTGTGGATAGATACATCTCATTTTCTAAATGTGTAATGTTTTGCTTTTTTTCTTTTTTTAACGTAAAGGTATTTATTTTACGGTGTGAGGGGGGCTGACATATATACAGGTGTGTGAGAGGGGGCTGACATATATACAGGTGTGAGGGGGGCTGACATATATACAGGTGTGAGAGGGGGCTGACATATATACAGGTGTGAGGGGGGCTGACATATATACAGGTGTGAGAGGGGGCTGACATATATACAGGTGTGAGGGGGGCTGACATATATACAGGTGTGAGGGGGGATGACATATATACAGGTGTGAGGGGGGATGACATATATACAGGTGTGGGCGAGGCTGACATATATACAGGTGTAAGGGGGCTGGCATATATACAGGTGTGAGGGGGGCTGACATATATACAGGTGTGAGAGGGAGCTGACATATATACAGGTGTGGGGGGGGCTGACATATATACAGGTGTGAGGGGGGCTGACATATATACAGGTGTGGGGGGGGCTAACATATGTACAGGTGTGAGAGGGAGCTGACAAGCTGACATATATACAGGTGTGAGGGGGGCTGACATATATACAGGTGTGGGGGGGGGGCTGACATATATACAGGTGTGAGGGGGGCTGACATATATACAGGTGTGGGGGGGGGGCTGACATATATACAGGTGTGAGAGGGGGCTGACATATGTACAGGTGTGAGGGGGCTGGCATATATACAGGTGTGAGAGGGGGCTAACATATATACAGGTGTGAGGGGGGCTAGCATATATACAGGTGTGAGTGGGGCTGACATATATACAGGTGTGAGGGGGGCTGACATATATACAGGTGTGAGAGGGAGCTGGCATATATACAGGTGTGGGAGGGGGCTGACATATATACAGCTGTGAGGGGGGGTTGACATATATACAGGTGTGAGAGGGAGCTGACATATATACGGGTGTGTGAGGGGGTTGACATATATACAGGTGTGAGGGGGGCTGACATATATACAGGTGTGAGAGGGGGCTGGCATATATACAGGTGTGAGAGGGGGCTGGCATATATACAGGTGTGTGAGGGGGGCTGACATATATACAGCTGTGTGGGGGGGCTGACATATATACAGGTGTGTGAGAGGGGCTGGCATATATACAGGTGTGAGAGGGGGCTGACATATATACAGCTGTGAGGGGGGGTTGACATATATACAGGTGTGAGAAGGGGCTAAAATATATACAGCTGTGAGGGGGGGCTGACATATATACAGGTGTGAGGAGGGGCTGACATATATACAGGTGTGTGGGGGGCTGGCATATATACAGGTGTGAGGGGGGCTGACATATATACAGGTGTGAGGGGGTCTGGCATATATACAGGTGTGAGGGGGGGCTGGCATATGTACAGGTGTGAGAGGGGGCTGACATATATACAGGTGTGGGGGGGGGCTGACATATGTACGGGTGTGTGAGGGGGTTGACATATATACAGGTGTGAGGGGCGCTGGCATATATACAGGTGTGAGAGGGGGCTAAAATATATACAGCTGTGAGGGGGGGCTGACATATATACAGGTGTGAGAGGGGGCTAAAATATATACAGCTGTGAGGGGGGGGCTGACATATATACAGGTGTGAGGGGGGCTGGCATATATACAGGTGTGAGGGGGGCTGGCATATGTACAGGTGTGAGAGGGGGCTGACATATATACAGGTGTGGGGGGGGGGGCTGACATATATACAGGTGTGAGGGGGGCTGGCATATATACAGGTGTAGGGCCTGACATATATACAGCTTTGGGGGGGGGGCTGAGTGCGTACAGGTGAGCTGACCACTGTGTGGATTCGGTGAGATGGCCTGTGGGAAAGCCCTGGGGAATGTTGGTGGTCAGGCTGGGGGGGGGCAGGCCTAAAGCTGTGTAAGACCCCTTTCACACGAGGCGGACTCTGTTTGCACGGAGCCCGCCTCGGTCCGCCGGCTCAGCGGGAGATCAGTCCGTTGATCTCTGCTGAGCCGGCGGATGACAGGTCCCTCTCTGCTCACTGAATGGGGAGGGGCTTGTCAGGCTCCGCTGCCGCCTATTGAGGGATCGGACGAAAACGGACAGCATGTCCGTTTTCGTCAGATCTCACCCGATCCGATAGCGATGGACCTGGATCGGATCGGAACCGGGTCGGATGTCAGCAGACATGTCTCCGCTGACATCCGACGCTCCATAGACTAACATGGAGCGCCCGTTCAGGTCCGCCGTCAAAACTGACAGGTGGACCTGAACGGTCCGACCGTGAGAAAGGGGGCTAAGGGGCCCAAAAATTTTTAATGGCTGCCCTGGTTACATCATACAAAGACATTGTAGGCAAATGAGCTCTTCCAACCTTGTGGTAACAGTTTGGTGAAGACCCTTTTCTGTTGCATCATGACTTTGTACAAAGTCAGCTCCATAAAGACCTGGTTTGACCACTTTGATGTGGAGGAACCTGAGTGTCCTGTACAGAGCCCGGACCTCAACCCTACTGAACACTTTTGGGACGAATTAACACACAGATTGTGAGCCAGGTCTTCTCATACAACATCAGTACCCGACCTCACAAATGAACACAAATGGTCCCAGACACACTCCAGAATCTTGTGGAAAGCCTCCCCAGAAGAGTGGAGGCTACTGTAGACATGAAGCAAGGGATGGAGGGGGGGGGGGGGGGGGGGGCTCCTTATTAATAGCCAAGGTTTTGGAATAGGAAGGCTGATCCAGTATATACTGTAGGTTTGATGGTCAGATGTTCATTTTGGGCCATGTAGTTTATTGAAGGCTAACATCTAAAGTGTACCTTCTTTTTTTTGCCACACTGTAATAAATGTGAGAACTGCCATTGTGGTATCTGTGAAACTGCATTTTACGAGATGTAATCAGAGAGGTGACAGTAGGAGGCTGGGTGACACCTGGGTGTCAAAGTGTGTTCCTATTATCTGTAGCAGTCTTTGTGACAAGTGTCACCTGCATATCAAAGGAGGGAGAGATGAGACTGCCCATTCTGCAGCACCGGTGACCTCTAGACAAAAATAAGAACTTCTAATGTATGCCACCACTAAAAAAGCCCCATGGGTATAACTTCCTGAGGTTTTCCAGAAATGCACGACCACATCTGCATATGTAAAAAAAAAAAATGCTACACATCTACGAGTGTTCACACCCAGGAGAGTGAACTTTTAGCCATGGCCATCACGGCTGGGATGTGACCATGCCAGTCCGAACTGTGGTTTAGGACTTAAACAAACAAAAGTAAAAGGTCAAACAAAATAGTGTCCCATGCAGCGGATTTTCATCATTCAAGCAGATAGTGGAAAAATGCTGAGCCTCAATCTTCACTGGTCCCTCAGACCATCTCATCCAGCTCTCCTGGCTCTCTGGGCTTTCCTGGTTCTCACAGCCTTTGAGTTGTAACACCCTAACTGCACGGGCCCACACCCTGGTCTCCTAATAGGGGATCTCCTGGCACCCCGGGCACTCTCACTCCTCCTAGACCTCCAGATTCCCTCAGTTCACCAGTCTAGCCTAGCCGTCTTGACTATCCCAGTTCTATGGACACAGAATCTTTCCTCCAGCATGGAGTGTTGTCTCTTTTGGGTGGAGTACAACACCTGTCTCCTAACGGGGAGCACTGAGCTGTGCTCAAGCCTATCATTATAGGGGCCGCGTGCACTGCACTCACAGCCTGCCAGTCTCCTGCAAGACCTGGATACTGGGTCGGCGACTTCTTTCCTCCCTAAACTCTTTGAAGTCTTCAAACTCTGGAACCTAATCTGGGAATACCAAAACCCGGAGAAAGCTGTGAGAACTGTTTTCTCTGCTCAAAATTGATATTCCAGAGTCCCGCAATGTTTATTCATGGGAACCCCATGTCCCTTTTTTCTACTTTTGCACAGTGGCACTTCCTTGCACTGTCACACCACCAAAGCAACTAGGGGTGAACAAAAGGCGAGTGAAAACTTGGGCTAGATACGACTTGGACCTAAACATGGAGGTTATCTGTTTACCATGAATAACCAGTCCACTGGGAGCATAGGGAGTTGATAAAGGGGTCTGAAGGATCTCTAAGGTAGTGGTCTCCAAACTGCAGGCCTTTGCTTATCTTTATGCAGTCCTTGGGGCACTTTCCTCCGACTGATAAAAGGCACTATTCTCCCAACTGACACCACAATGGGGCATCATTTCTGCCGCTGACACCAACAAAGGGCTGTTATTCCTCCCCATGACATCAATGATGGGGACTGGGGTACTATTCCTACCACTGACACCAATGATGGGGCACTATTCCTCCCACTGACACCAATGATGGGGCACTATTCCTCCCACTGACACCAATGATGGGGCACTATTCCTCCCACTGACACTAATGGTGGGGCATTTCCTCCCACTGACACCAATGATGGGGCACTATTGCTCTCACTGACACCAATCATGGGCCACTATTCCTTCCACTGACACCAATGATGGGGCATTATTCCTCCCACTGGCACCAATGATGGGGCACTGTTCCTCCCACTGATACCAACGATGGGGCACTATTCCTCCCACTGACAACAACATTGGGGCACTATTGCTCTATCTGATACCAATCATGGGCCACTATTCCTTCCACTGACATCAATCATGGGTCATTATTCCTTCCACTGACACCAACAATTATTATTATTATTATTATACAGGATTTATATAGCGCCGACAGTTTACGCAGCGCTTTACAACATTAGGGCAGACAGTACAAGTACAATACAATTCAATACAGGAGGAATCAGAGGGCCCTGCTCGTTAGAGCTTACAATCTAGGAACAATGGGGCACTATTCCTCCCACTGACACCAACGGGGCACTATTCCTTCCACTGACACCAATCATGGGTCATTATTCCTCCCACTGACACGAACAATGGGGCACTATTCCTCCCACTGACACTGACGGGGCACTATTCCTCCCACTGACACCAACATTGGGGTGCTAACTCTTCCCCAATACCAAAGAAGGGCATTGTTTACTCCTATTGATGGTATAAAATGTTCTACTTCCACTGGTCACAGTTCGGCCCTCCTAAAGTTTGAGGGACAGTAAACCGACCAATTGTTTGGAGACCCCTGCCTTAAACTGCATCTATAACCAAAAAAATGTAAGTTTTGGATAGAGTTTCACCGGGAAAGAAAGTGGCAGGGAAATCCAAAATCTTACAGTTGTCACCAGAACAGGAATAGTGGAGAAATCGTCCAATAAAGTCAACACTTGAGGTGACAACTGTTTGCGGGGAGATGTCCCGTTTCAGTTTCCCAACCTGTTGGGTCTTCAGGGCACGAGTGTAAGGCAATCTCACCAGTGGGGCACAGACAGGAGTTCTAACTTATTAATGCTGCATCCAAAAAAATGGGCAAAGCTACACTTTAAAGAGTTCACCACTACAACTGAAGAGTGCGCAACAAGCCCCCATTCTGGTTAGTAGATGACCATTTGACATTTAACTAAGGCTTCATTGTAAAAAATGCTACTTAGTTCTCCCTCTGTACCTTAATGTCAAGGGGCAGAGAGATGGACTGCTTTACTGTTCAACAAAGTTCCAAGAAAAACAAAATTGAAAAAAAAGGGTTTCATCTGTAGGGGCTTCTAACCCTCCACAGACCCTTTCATACTGCAATCTGATCCATGTTGACATTTAGCGGTGGTCACTCTTCTCACATACGTCTTCGGTGACTACACAAAACATGACAACCATGTAATGTATATACTACAAGGATCAATACCTGTTCCTCATTCCCCCAGCTCCAGTTCCCTGGGCAGCAGTCAATAGCTGTCCCCTCCTCTCCCCCCCTGCTCCGGGGTCTTTCCCACACTCGGCAGTCCACAGATTAATGACACAGACAATGGCAAGTGTGACAAGCCTGTATGGCAGGAGGCACTGCTAACATCTGGGGCTGGTAATATAATAGAGGGATTCACGGGAAGATAATTGTGGGAACGAAGACGATCTCTAGCTGAAATGCACGAGTTAAGTGTTTTCTCTGACATCTGCTGCGCTGATGTCTAAGCAGGTCTAAGCTTAGTGTAGGACTTGGTGAGTATCTATTATGACTTAAATATGACTTTCCAAGAAGCATCTAAGGCAGCCTTTCTTAACCTTTTCAACACGGAGAAACCCTTCAAATAAATGTAAGATGACAATAATTACTATATCTACAACTCATGGTATATTAGCAAGGTGGTCAGAGGAAAGAAGGTCCCTAAAGCCAGCCATAGGGGGACCGAAATTCGGCTCGTTCAGCAGAAACCGCCTGAATCTCGATCCATGTATGGCTGTTCCTGTTCAAATGAAGTTGATTGTTAGATTGACTTCTGTTAACTGGAAATTATGGAAAAGATTTGTCAGTGTATTCTGACAGTGGAGAGTTGTGAGGTCAGAAAATTATGTCTCAGTGGGGATGATTTCCTCATCCACATCACTTGTGTGGATGGAGGCATCTGTTCCTTTTGTTCATTAACTTGCTGGATGGAGGGGAATAAACAACCTTTCTACAGCCAGATTTAGATTGGTGGTCAGTGGGAAGAATGATTAATAGATTGGTGCTTAGTAGGAAGAATGCCCCTTACATTGGTGGCCGACCGGAAGAATGTCCCTTACACTGGTGGCCAATGGGAAGAATGTTCTTTACATTGGGGGTCAGTGAGAAGAATGTCCCTTACATTGGTGATCAGTAAGAAGAATGCTCCTTACATTGGTGATCAGTGGGAAGAATAATTCTTACATTGGTGGCCAGTAGGAAGAATGTCTCCTATACTGGTGGTCAGTGAGGAAATGCCCCTTACATTGGTGATCAGTGGGAAGAATGCTCCTTACATTAATGCTCAGTGAGAGCAATGTCCCTTACATTGAAGGTCACGGGGAAGAATGCTCCTTACATTGGTGGTCACGGGGAAGAATGCTCCTTACGTTGGTGGCCAGTGGGAAGAATGTCCCTTACATTGGTGTTTAGTGGGAAGAATGTTCCTTACATTGGTGGTCAGTGAGAAGAATGTCCCTTGCATTGGTGGTCAGTGAGAAGACTAATTCTTACATTGGTGGCCAGTGGGAAGCATGACTCTTATACTGGTTGTCAGTGAGGAAATGCCCCTTACATTGGTGATCAGTGGAATCAATGCTTTTTACAGTGGTGGTCACTGCAAAGAATATCCCTTACATTGGTGGTCAGTGCTAAGAATGTCCCTGACATTGGTGATCAGTGGGATGAATGCTTCTTACATTGGTGGTCAGTGAGAAGAATGTCCCTTACATTGGTGGTCAGTGGGAAGAATGTCCCTGACATTGGTGATTAGTGGGATAAATGATTCTTACATTGGTGGTCAGTGGGAAAAATGCTCCTTACATTAATGCTCAGTGAGAGCAATGTCCCTTGCATTGAAGGTCACTGGGAAGAATGCTCCTTACATTGGTGGTCAGTGGGAAGAAAGCTTCTTACATTGGTGGCCAGTGGGAGAATGTCCCTTACTTTGGTGTTTAGTGGGAAGAATGTTCCTTGCATTGGTGGTCAGTGAGAAGAATGTCCCTTACATTGGTGATCAGTGAGAAGAATGTTCCTTACATCGGTGTTTAGTGGGAAGAATGTCCCTTACATTGGTGATCAGTGAGAAGAATGTTCCTTACATTGGTGATCAGTGAGAAGAATGTTCCTTACATTGGTGATCAGTGGGAAGAATGTTCCTTACATTGGTGATCAGTGAGAAGAATGTCCCTTACATTGGTGATCAGTGAGAAGAATGTTCCTTACATCGGTGTTTAGTGGGAAGAATGTCCCTTACATTGGTGATCAGTGAGAAGAATGTTCCTTACATTGGTGATCAGTGAGAAGAATGTTCCTTACATTGGTGATCAGTGAGAAGAATGTTCCTTACATTGGTGATCAGTGAGAAGAATGTTCCTTACATTGGTGATCAGTGAGAAGAACGCTCCTTACATTGGTGATCAGTGAGAAGAATGTTCCTTACATTGGTGATCAGTGAGAAGAATGTTCCTTACATTGGTGATCAGTGGGAAGAATGTTCCTTACATTGGTGATCAGTGAGAAGAATGTTCCTTACATTGGTGATCAGTGGGAGGAATGTTCCTTACATTGGTGATCAGTGAGAAGAATGTTCCTTACATTGGTGATCAGTGGGAGGAATGTTCCTTACATTGGTGATCAGTGGGAAGAATGTTCCTTACATTGGTGATCAGTGAGAAGAATGTTCCTTACATTGGTGGTCAGTGGGAAGAATGTTCCTTACATTGGTGATCAGTGGGAAGAATGCTCCTTACATTGGTGATCAGTGAGAAGAATGTTCCTTACATTGGTGATCAGTGAGAAGAATGTTCCTTACATTGGTGATCAGTGTGAAGAATGCTCCTTACATTGGTGATCAGTGGGAAGAATGCTTCCTATTTTGGTGGTCAGTGGTAAAGTTGTTTTTTTTATTTTATATTTAAATTACAGATTTTATAAAAATAAGACTACTCATTGTTTTTGGCAGGAGTACTGCATTAAACACGAAGGCCAGTCTTGCAGAAGCTATCAGACCATCTACAGCGTAAACACAAACACTTTGGTCACCTAAATATTCTTGTCTATGCTACAGAAAAGTGAGGTGGAAAGAGTATGAAGCCAGGAGCAAACACCACCAGCGCCAGTGAAACAAGAGCAATCATGAAAATGTTTTTTTCCTGGACTTATTGCTATTTTCTCTATGGGTGCCTACTCAGACCCACCAGTTTTGGTGGAAAATAGCCAGGTTGGGCAGCGCTCGTCTCACATTGGTTTGTTTGTGTATATTTTTGTTTCTCTCAAAGAGAGGATGTAGCAAAACATAAGCAGATAACGCCTGTCTGTTTTCTCAGGCAATCACATGTCTGTTTCCAGTTGCCAGACAAAACCACAACAATTCCCGCAGCAGTGAACTGGAAATCCTGCCAACACAGAGGTGTGAAAGTGTGGCGGAGAACTTCAAAGTCAGGAAAGGAGGTTTATGAGGCCAGGAGCTGATAAGGGGAAGAGGTGACAAGTGAGAGCGGCACACTTCCCCATCCTCCTCCTCCTACAAGGACAACTTCAAGAAGAACAACAAAGGGAAGAGGATTTGAACTTGCTGAAGTCTATCTAAGTTGAACGTCAAGCAGTCTATAAGCCCCGATTCTTCTATATAGATCTTATATCACTAGAGGGATCACCAGCAGGAGGAAGGAGGTCCTGATTCCTCTATATAGATCTTTATATCACTAGAGGGGTCACCAGCAGGAGGAAGGAGGTCCTGATTCCTCTATATAGATCTTTATATCACTAGAGGGGTCACCAGCACAAGAAAGGAGGTCCCGATTCCTCTATATAGATCTTATCTCACTAGAGGGGTCACCAGCACGAGAAAGGAGGTCCTGATTCCTCTATATAGATCTTTATATCACTAGAGGGGTCACCAGCACGAGAAAGGAGGTCCTGATTCCTCTATATAGATCTTATCTAACTAGAGGGGTCACCAGCAGGAGGAAGGAGGTCCTGATTCCTCTATATAGATATTTATATCACTAGAGGGGTCACCAGCAGGAGGAAGGAGGTCTTGATTCCTCTATATAGATCTTTATATCACTAGAGGGGTCAGCAGCACGAGAAAGGAGGTCCTGATTCCTATATATAGATCTTTAGATCACTAGAGGGGTCACCAGCACGAGAAAGGAGGTCCTGATTCCTCTATATAGATCTTTATATCACTAGAGGGATCACCAGCAGGAGGAAGGAGGTCTTCATTCTTCTATATACGGTAGATCTTTATATCACTAGAGGGGTCACCAGCAGGAGGAAGGAGGTCCTGATTTCTCTATATAGATCTTTATATCACTAGAGGGATCACCAGCAGGAGGAAGGAGGTCCTGATTCCTCTATATAGATCTTTATATCACTAGAGGGATCACCAGCAGGAGGAAGGAGGTCCTGATTCCTCTATATAGATCTTTATATCACTAGAGGGATCACCAGCAGGAGGAAGGAGGTCCTGATTCCTCTATATAGATCTTTATATCACTAGAGGGGCCACCAGCAGGAGGAAGAAGGTCCTGATTCTTCTATATAGAACTTTATATTACTAGAGGGATCACCAGCAGGAGGAAAGAGGTCCTGATTCCCCTATATATATCACTATAGGTGTTTGAGAGTCCAGTGGTTAGGTGCGGGCAAAAGGCACAGGCGCACTTCACAGCCCTACTGGTGGCATCCTGTAAAAGTCTGTGAGGGGCAGAATGCTGCTGCAGCTGGACAGGGCTGGATGGTGCACCATGTGGTATTAGTAATGACTAGGGCTGTATGTGCCCTGAGACAAGTGCTCAGAATTTCGGCATTCCAAACGTTCGTCCCATACGGCCACAACATCTTTCAGCCTCTCTTAGACTTCTACAGGCTGCCTACAGCTGGGTTGGATGGTGCACCTGTGCCTGCCACCCACATCTAGACACTGGGGGTCTCATGCACTGGGACTAAATGCCCATCTGTGCATGAGGACTCACCTGTGATATATACCATTATGGACTTCAGAGGGAAATCTATATAGAGAGAAATACAGAGGCTGGCACTGGTGGCCTACTTCAAATATTGATAGTTGCCTGGCTTCAGTACTTAGAAACACTGCCCTTGAACATGAATGAAGATCAGAAGACCCAAGTAATGTCAGAACCCCGGATCTGTATAGTCTGCATAGAGCATACTTGTTCTGAGTCAGTGAACTGCAAAGTAGTAGCTGAAGCCTCTGGATCAGCATGACATCCTGTTCACAAGGAATAGCTTCCCCCCTACAACTACTCCTTTTGCCTTCCTCTGGATCGACTGTGGGTATAGGATAGTGTATATAGGATTGTAAAATGTAGTCTTTTTCCCCTTTTATTGGTTGAACTGGATAGACTTGTGTCTTTTTTCAACCAGACTAACTGTAACTATGTAACTTCATTACAGGCTTCCTTTAAAGTGAACCTTTCTTTTGCCCATGTGAAAGCTCTGATGCCTAGTGGTTGGCCCATGTGGTTGGCACAGTGCTGTCACATGGGGGCACAAAGGTGCCCATAACACCATAGCCATAGGTGAGCTCTGAGAAGTCAATCTGAAGCTTTCACAAGGCTTTTTTTTCCCCCCGGACCAATGGGGAGCGATGGGAATGTTTTACTTTGCCCTACATGCAGCAAATCATTAACCTCCTTAGCGGTATTCCCAAGTCTGGTTCGGGGTGAATTTTCAGTACCAAAAGCGGTAACCCCGAGCCACACTCGGGATCGCATCGTAGGATCCATGTACAGCGTACTTACCTTGTCCCCTGGATCCTGCGATGTCTCCCCGCTGTGTCTGTGAGCCGTGTCCTCCGCTCGATTCACAGCGTTGAGCTACGTTCCCTGCGAGCGTTACGACGCACGGGGATGGAGCTCGGCGCCAAATTCAAAAAGTGAAAAACACAATACACATACAGTACACTGTAATCTTACAGATTACAGTACTGTACCCAGCTTGCCCCCTCTGGTCAACTAACCAGAACCTCCTTCACATCCCCAAGACCCATTATAAATTAAAAGGCAAGGACCACGGCTATGGAACGCTCTACCCGCAGACATCCGCTCGGAAGAAAACCCTCTGGCCTTCAGGAAGAAGCTCAAGACCCATCTCTTCTGAAGACCAAGATGGACACTGGAGGCAAAAGCGCCTTGAGGCGATTTAGTTTGCATATGTAGCGCTATATAAGTTATTCATTCATTCATTCATGTATCACATAGTTTCACATCCCCTTTGTCCCTAGTGGTTTCTCCAGTGTCCTGCATGCAGTTTTATATTATAAATACTGTTCTTTCTGCCTGGAAACTGGAGATTGTCCATAGCAACCAAAAAGTGTCCCTTTATGTCAAAAGTGGTTTTAGACCAGCTAGAAAACAGCGATAATAAATTAGACTCACTTGCAGAATTGAGCGATAGCGATTCATGGGGGAAATTCGTCATCAAACACTGAAAGTAATGACAGCGACAATTCTGCAACTGAGCAAATTTCAGTGTCTTTGATTTGATTACATTCTTGAATATTTTTTTTTATTATAATATTATTTGTTATAATTATTTATAGTTATTTATTATATTATAATTTATGATTTTGTGTTTCAAACTTTATCATACCCGCAATGTCTACAAGACTCTTGTGTGGAGAGATTTAAGTGACTTATTCCTAAAAATTACAGGCCTACAATATAAAACACCAAATTCCCATGCGAAACATTGTACCGCTTTCAGCATCAAAAATCTGACATAATCACACTGCCAGGGAGGTTAATCAGCTTGTAGCCGTGTAATGTGGCCAGGCCAACGAATGGGGATTGGCTGCTATTGGGCACAATATACAGTATGTAATGTGGGCGTAATACATAAAAATGGAATAAAGGAAAAGCATAGTACATTTTTCTATTCATCTGTCCATCCATCCAACTGTATCGAGATATAGATGGATAGATTAGAATAGATAGATAGATAGATCATATGATAAAAACAATAATATGGTTATTATGGACTTTATTGTGGTTATTATACTATAATAAAATCCATAATAACCATATTATTGTTTTTATCATATGATCTATCTATCTATCTATCTATCTGCTTTGCCTTCACTCCCCCCCTCCATTATCCCCTTCCTCTATCCATATGTTCATCTATCCATTTCTCCCTCCCTCACTCTATCCCTCCATTCCTTCCCTTCATCTATCTATCTAACTGTCTGTCTGTCCTGCCATCACTCCTTCCTTTCTTTACCTACTTTATCCCCCCTCTATCCTTATGTTCATCCATCCATCCTTCCTTTCATCCCTTTATCTATCTAGCTATTTATCTACCTTGCCTTCACTCCCTCCCTCATCCCCTTCTTCTATCCATATGTTCATCCATCCATTCCTTCTCCCTCTGTATCCATCCATTCCTTACTCCCTCTCTCTATCCATCCATCCCTCCCTCTCCATCCATCCATCCATGAATAGAAAAATGTACTGAGAGATGGATAAATGGATGGAAGGACATATAGATAGAGGAAGGGAGCAAGTAAAGGATAGATAGGCAGATGGAGGGAGGAAGGAATGGATGGAGGATTGAATAGAAAAATGTACTGAGAGATGGATGAGTAGATGGAAGGGAAAGAGGGAGTGAAGAAGAGATAGATAGATAGATAGATAGATAGATAGATAGATAGATAGATAGATAGATAGATAGATAGATAGATGAAAGGAGGAAGGGATGGATGGATGGATAGATAGAGGGAGGAAGGAATGGATGGATGGAGGGAGGGAGGGATAGAGAGAGGGAGGAATGGATGGATGGAGGGATAGAGAGAGGGAGGGAGGAATGGATGGATGGAGGAACATATGGATAGAAGAAGGGGATGAGGGCGGGAGGGAGTGAAGGCAGGGCAGATAGATAGCTAGATAGATAAAGGAGTGAAAGGAAGAATAGATGGATGAACATAAGGATAGAGGAGGGGAATAAAGAAAGTAAAGAAAGGAGGGGGTGAAGGTAGGACAGACAGACAGGAGGAGGGAGGAATGGATGGATAGAGAGAGGGAGGGAGGAATGGATGGAGGAATGGATGGATGGATAGAGAGGGAGGGAGGAATGGATGGATGGATAGAGAGGGAGGGAGGAATGGATGGATAGAGAGGGAGGGAGGAATGGATGGATGGATAGAGAGAGGAAGGGAGGAATGGATGGATAGAGAGAGGAAGGGAGGAATGGATGGATAGAGAGGGGGAGGGAGGAATGGATGGATAGAGAGGGGGAGGGAGGAATGGATGGATAGAGAGGGGGAGGGAGGAATGGATGGATAGAGAAGGAGGAAGGAATGGATGGATGGATAGAGAGGGGGAGGGAGGAATGGATGGATAGAGAGGGAGGGAGGAATTGATGGATGGATGGATGGATGGATAGAGAGGGAGGGAGGGAGGAATGGATGGATGGATAGAGAGAGGAAGGGAGGAATGGATGGATGGATAGAGAGAGGGAGTGAGGAATGGATGGATCTAGAGGGAGGGATGGATGGATAGAGAGAGGGAGTGAGGAATGGATGGATAGAGAGGGAGAAGGAATGGATGGATGAACATATGGATAGAAGAAGGGGATGAGGGAGGGAGTGAAGGCAAGGTAGATAAATAGATAGATAGATAGATAGATAGATAGATAGATAGATAGATAGATAGATAGATAGATAGATAGATAGATAGATAAAGGGATGAAAGGAAGGATGGATGAACATAAGGATAGAGGGGGGATAAAGTAGGTAAAGAAAGGAAGGAGTGATGGCAGGACAGACAGACAGATAGACACAGATAGATAGATGAAGGGAAGGAGGAAGGAATGGATGGATGGATGGAGGGATAGAGGGAGGGAGGGAGGAATGGATGGATGGATGAACATATGGATAGAGGAGGGGGATAAGGGAGGGGGGGAGTGAAGGCAAAGCAGATAGATAGATAGATAGATAGATAGATAGATAGATAGATAGATAGATAGATAGATAGATAGATAGATATCCACCAATTTAATCCTATTTGTTTCTGTATTTCATCCCCACCATGAGTTAATTGTGGAAATATTTATAACTGATTTAAAAAGACAAACTAGCAGAGATTTTGGTTCATAGAACATTTTTTATTTTCCCGTGTGACGCACACAGAGCTGAATGTCAGTTTGCAGTATACATCATTATATCTGTCCCATGTACAATATATATTACAGTTGAACTTTTGCGTTCATATATCTTATTTCACAGAAATTGCAGATTATTTCACTCAGTTATTTTATCCTGACTCCTCCAAACAGAAGAGCATTCTCATACCCAGTTACTGGGAAAACATCATCAAAACGTTGTCATGGTCCCGACAACACAAAAGCATTTAATGCTGAAAAAATTGACTCCATGAAAATAGTATATGTAAAGAAAATACATAAAGAAAACAATCTCTCAATAAAAGAAACGTTATCCCTGGGTGCAGAGCATTGCATAATCAACCCAGGGATGTGTTCAGCTCTTTTGCTTTACGTTAATAAAATGCAAATATTACCATAACAAAATATATATATGATATATATAAATCTTTTTTTTTACAAGACATAGTATATCTTACTACATGCCTTGTACTATATATAACTGTCTATACACATCACATAGACTCTATGCATCTTAACATCACATACATTCCTCCTGAATCAGAAGAAATCAAATACTGTTTCCTAAATGAAGGAAAACCAAAAATCTTTCTATGAGAAAGGGTTGGGTAAGAATAGATGTGCAAAGCATCACACCTAGAAGTATAGGCTGGCAAGGGTGAGCTCAAAGGATTCTGGGAACTCCCAGAATGCAATAAGTCCATCCTTGTGGGACTTCCGTTGACCGATGTCTTGGGTCTCCTTCACCAGGGTCTCCAGAGGGCTTTGCTTTGACTGAGCTGACTAGGGGCTTTTGAGGTCAAAGCGTTGGGCAGTTCATAACTGGCAGGGTGACCGCTGAAATGTCTGGTCAGCTGGTCCCGAGGATTATCCGCTGCCAAGTAACATGCCGGGGTGGTGTAGCCATCTCTATGGGCTTGGATGGAGGTTGCTGTCACATCTGGAATAGACAAGACACATGTCAGTTATATGATGTCCACTGTCACCTTCTACAATCCTCAATGCCAACATCTCTCAGCAAGAATCATAAAGTCAAGGACGAGGGGGACACTTACGTTTGTCAGCCATTTGCTGCTGCAGGAAGGTGACGGTCATCTCCAGTATGTCGGCCTTCTCCGGTTTGGAGGGCAGTTGATGTTTCTGGAACTCTTTCTCCAGTAGGAGACGCAGCTGCTCGATGCTGCTGTTAATGCGATCTCTCCTCATCTTCTCAATGGCGGGCTTCCTCAACTGCAAAAAAACAAGACAAGAGATGGTTAGAACCTCTGTTATCACCAGCAGAGTCTATATCAATCGAACATTGATTGGCTGATACCAAACATATAGACTATAAAGTTCAAATATATCCCTTAATAAATATAAAATATTGACCATTTTACAAAACATGAACCCCATATAGATAAAATGTATCCATTTTACAAAACATGAACCCCATATAGATGAAATGTATCCATTATACAAATAATGAACCCCATATAGATGAAATGTATCCATTTTACAAAACATGAACCCCATATAGGTAAAATGTATCCATTATACAAAACATGAACCCCATATAGGTAAAATGTATCCATTTTACAAAACATGAACCCCATATAGATAAAATGTATCCATTTGACAAAACGTGAACCCCATATAGATTAAATGTATCCATTATACAAAACATGAACCCCATATAGATAAAATGTATCCATTATACAAAACATGAACCCCATATAGATTAAATGTATCCATTTGACAAAATGTGAATCCCATATAGATAAAATGTATCTATTATACAAAACATGAATCCCATATAGATAAAATGTATCCATTATACAAAACATGAACCCCATATAGATAAAATGTATCCATTTGACAAAACATGAACCCCATATATATAAAATGTATCCCTTAATAAATACAAATTAACAGTTTATATAAAAGAATTGCCTCCTGCATTCTGGAATGTTTAGCAGCTACAAAGGTTCTGAAGATAAGCTTAGTTTATAAAAAATAAATAAATAAACTCGATAACCCAGATTTTATAAAAAACTTGATCGCAAAAGTGGGAAACGCAACCAAAGCAATGATCCATGATAACTGATGGGGTGTCTGATAAGTTGCTGCATTTGCACACTGCTCTAGCAAAACTTAAATGAAATACATACTAATGGAATGGAAATAGGAAGTTGGCACTAGAGGGAAATCTCACCTTTCGGAGCCCATTGGCCTCTTGGTGATCCAATGTCCTTATAAAGCAGGGTGCCATGTTGGTGGAGCTGGTAGCTGTCAGGCAGAGGTGTGCTGGGGTAGCCAGTTGCTGTGTGTCTGCTGGTGATCAGCCCACCCCTCTATATATATACCCCTCTCTCTGCACAACAATGTATGGAGAGCTGGCTTGGAAGAGGTTCCCACACTCAGCAGCCAATCACAGAGCGGCGGGGACAATGGACGTGTGTCATCTGAAGCTGGAGCAGAGCATCTGGAGCTGGCATTGTGTGGAAAGACATGAAAGTGTGGGAAAGACACACACCATAAAATCCCCTGGCTACATCTGCTGCGGTTGCACTAAACACTGACTCTAATAATGACATTGATACCATAAACACCGGTAAGCAGCATATTGTACCAGGCAGAAGACATGGGAAAGCTACACCTCCCTCCAACGCAATCAATATTCATTAAAGGGGATGCATTAAAAATGTTATCAGGTACACACAAATAATTAATAAGCAATAAAGGAAGGTTTTGAATTACTGTAAACAACAGAAATGGCAGATGTAGCAACTTCATGGGTTTGAAAAAGATTGATATTTTTAAATTACAAGTTTTCCAATAACGAGTATTGATTAAATACCAACGTTTCCAAAATGACTAAATGATTTGATGCCAAATTCAGCTTTGTTTTATTTAGAAAGGTTCAATTCATGAATATATAAATTTATATTTTTAAATTGAATCTACATAAATAAAAGAAAGCTGAATTTGGCATCAAATCATTATTACTTATATATATTTAATGTTAATTATTAAATAATTAATGAGTTTAAATTTTTTTAAGTTAATAACAAAAAATATAATATATATATATATATAAATATATTGCAAACAAACAAAAAAAGTAAAGTTGCGCTACTATAAACAACAAAACATAAAAGTGATGCTGGCTGCTATCACTTTTATGCATTTATATTTATATATATATATATTTATATATATATATATTTATTATTAAAAAACTACATATATTTATAGGTCAAGGGTGGTGATATGGATTGGTGACAATTTCAAAACAGGCACCAACATCCCTTGGTGGACAATGTAAACGGAGAAGAAATTTTATTTTTTGGCGGGATTTTTTTAGGTGCTAGTATAGTGAAAACATCTGTAAAACTTTAAAAGTACAAAATATGTTGTATTTAGACATACAAGATAAAATCACAAATGATTGTTGTTAGAAAACTTATACAACAATGATGCTTGGTATAAACAGTAGGCGTATAGAGGGAGATATTTTGACGTGGAAATGGTGACGATTATAACATTATCCCTATATATATTTAGAATTTGTAATTGTAAATTACCGGTAACTTAAAAAATTATTTTATATATATCTATAGCTATAGATATATATCTATAGCTATAGATATATATAGATATCTATATCTATATATATACCTTTATTTAATAAAAATATATAATATATATATATATATATATATATATATATATATATATATGTGTGTGTGTGTGTGTGTATATAGACTATATATATATATATATATATATATATATATATATATATATATATATATATATATATATATATATATATATATATATATATATATATATGTGTGTGTGTATATTAGACTATATATATATTTTCTACATTAAAAAAAAATATTGGATTAAAAAAAAAATTATATATATATATATACATACATACATACATACACACACGTACAGTATATCAAAATATAAAAGAGAAAGTTTGCTATTTTTATATTTTTCTGTTTCAAGTTAGCTAATAAAGAAGATTAATTAAGCACCAAACTTTCATAAGTAAAAATAATTTGATGTTCAAATTAGGAACAAATGAATATTATAAAACATAATTGGGAAAATATATTCTCTCTCTCCATTGCAAATTTGTAGAAATACAGAATTTAATTGAAAGGGAATTCTTATATTTAACCCATAGAACTGTACTGCGGTATTAGGCCTAATTCACATAACATGTAGCGGCAACGCCCGATTTGCACGCGATTACCGCAGGTCGTGCGCAGGGCAGCCCATTCACTTGAGAGGGCTGCTTATGCACGTTTGTCACCCAGGGACCACATATCTGGCCCTGGGACAGACTCAATTTTACACAAGTGGTTTGCAGCGATTTTTTAAGCATTTGGGGCAAAATCGCATCGTGTTTGGTGTGCCATTCAAGGCAAACGGCTCACTGATTTGCATTGTGCGTTCTGCTGCAACTTGGAATCGCACTTGGGCGAAGGGGGCCTTACTGTGTTATGAATAATAATATTCAGAGAACCGCAAGTTACATAAAAGTCACAGGCAGAAAATGTTTCTTGTCCCCTGATTGTTGCCTACGTAGCGCACCGACATCTTTTCAGTCTACCGGAGACTTGTCACCAAGGCTGGTACTAGTGGTTGTGCAGTACCTTACCTCTACAACAGGTACATCAGACTCAGAAGTAGCACAGCACCAAATCAAGAAGGATTATTCTGTAATTCACCACTTGTACATGGAGATTGGACTCGGAAGCAAGTCAAATGCAGTTTGTTTTTTGCGCTTCTTTGACTTTGGCTTATAATTAGATTATATGATACTGAGTTGCTTTTGAGTGCACATTGACTTGTATGGCCCAGAAAATCAGTCCATGTCCACAAGCCTTGATTTGTACCAAGAACTGTACTGATTTTTTACAGCATTTTGTGAATTAAAGTCACCATTGCCTTCAGGGAAATCCCACGAGATGAAATGCATGACCTCATGTACTTGATCTTGCACATGCACGGTACAACACTACAGGCTATCAGTTGGGGGAAAAAACCCTTTCCCGAGATCTTACAAGATCTTGAGGAAGTTTATCTCCCCCCCCCCCCCCCCCAACAGATCCCTGTTATGTCATAAAGTGCATTTTTAAAGATGAAGTGAATGATGTCCTGTGCTTCATCTAATGCAGTGATCTCCAAACTGTGGCCTGGGTGCTAAATGCGAAGCTTTGCTTGCCTTTATCCGGCCCTTGAGGCACTATTCCTCCCACAGAAACCAACAACTAGGCACAATTCTTCTGACTGATACCTATGATGGGCACCCTTCCACCCACTTACACCACTGATGGGCCACTATTCCACCCACTAACACCAACAATGTGGCACTATTCCTCCCATTGACACCTATGATGGGGCACTATGCCTTCCACTGACACCTATGATGGGGCACTATGCCTTCCACTGACACCAATGATGGGGCACTATTCTTCCCACTGACACCTATGATGGGGCACTCTTCCTGCCACTGACACCAATGAAGGGGCACTATTCCTCCCACTGACACCTATAATGGGGCACTATTCCTCCAACTGACACCTATGATGAGGCACTATTCCTTTCAATGACACCAAGAAAGATGAGGAACTATTCCCCCCATTGACACCTATGGGGCACTATGCCTTCCACTGACACCTATGATGGGGCACTATTCCTCCCACTGACACCAATGATGAGGCACTATTCCTCCCACTGACACCTATGATGGGGGACTATTCCTCCCACTGACACCTATGATGGGGCACTGATCTTTCCACTGACTCCAATGATGGGGTGCTAAAGATGTGGTATTGTTTACTGCCACTGACAGTGCATGGGACATTTTCCACATCTACTTCCCCCCTAAAGTCTCAAGGACAGTAAACTGGCTCCTTGTTTAGAAAGTTTGGAGACCCCTGATCTAATGTATGTGCAGCATTTTAAAAATGATGGAGTGGGAATGGGGACCAAGGAAGAAGAGAGGAAGGACAGAAATAGGTAAGTATGGAGAAAAAGTCAAAAGGGTATACTGTAGATAAGTATGATTGTTCATTTACTCCCTAGGCAGGTTTAAATGTTTAGGGACGGGTGACAAAGAAGGCCCTCTTCAAAGTGCCCAACTGTTGTTTGGAGACAAGTACAATATCCTATGCTGATAGGAAACATAAATCAAAGTTTCTCGTCGAACAGCAGACTATCTGACCAGATCTACCATAGATTCTTGAAAATAACAGTTAAAAGCTTTTGCTAATACATGTAAAAATGACTCCAGTAGGTTTAACTCAAATCAATAAAGTGGGTTCTGAGGAACTTCCGGTTACAGAGGGCACAGTCATTCGATGTATAGACTTTCTGGGCTTTGATCTAGACCAGTGTTCTCCAAACTGCGGCCGGGGGGCAGGATGTGGCCCTTTGCTTGCCTTTATGTGGCCCTTGGGGCACTATTCCATCAACTGACACCAATGAGGGGGTACCATTCCCAGTACTCACACCATCAATGGGCCACCAGTCCCAGTACTGACACCATCAATGGGGCACTATTTCTCCCATAAAAACCAATGATGGGGCGCTGATGCCGAGCATTTTCTACGCCCGCTAGCCACAGTCAGGCCCCCTAAAGCCTGAAGGACACTAAATGGGCCCTTTGCTTAGAAAGTTTGGTGACCCCTGGTTTAGACAAACGTGTATATCTGTGGTTTCTTGAAAGTTTTGCAATGTTATTATCATGGTGGGCTACATGAAATAATGGAAACCCTACCTTCGGTACAAAATAAAACATTTTGTCCAACAGATCAAACACTCATTTCACAAAGCTGGAATTTGAACTTGCCACAAGATCTATGTAGTTGGCCCTTGCTCAGGTCCTACATAGCCCTCCACTCTGCCCTTTGATGATGGTGAAGTGTGAAGAACCCCTGGGAGAAGCACACTTTCACACCCTGTGTCCTTTTGATCCTGTCCTGGGAGAACACAGCAGAGAGGTGATTAGACCTAATGGTGGTGCAGGCACTGGTCTATGAGTTGGGAAGTGTGCCTGACATACCACTGTGAATTGTCACACGTCCATGGGAGAGAAGGAAGTGTGCTGCTTACAACTCCCCTCTTATTACAGAGCACCAGGAACCAGGACACAACTATTGTACAGGGGGCAGGCAGAGATACATTATACTACTATGAGATAAACCATAAAAGCCACATAAAAGCATTGTCACCAAAACCTTTGAAAATAATTCACAGAAACTTTTGCTTCACAGGATGCCAATAATGTCATGTTGGAACAGTTTCTCAACCTTTTTTTAGTTGTGGCACCCTTTAAAACGAAGCACCCTTTAAAATGAGGCACTCCAGTCTATAGTGTAAAAAAAATTGAATTTTAGTCATCAATGGCAAACCTGAGCCTGAGAAAATGCACACAACCACCCTGATGAGATTACGTTCACATCAGAGGTTCCCCATCACATCAGAGGTTCTCCATCACGCCCGAGGTTCCCCATCACACCAGAGGTTTCCCATCACATCAGAGATCCTCCTATCACATCAGAGGTTTCCCATCACATCAGAGATCCTCCTATCACATCAGAGGTTCCCCATCACACCAGAGGTTTCCCATCACATCAGAGATCCTCCATCACATCAGAAGTTCCCCATCACATCAGAGGTTCCCCATCACATCAGAGGTTCCCCATCACATCAGAGGTTCCCCATCACACCAGAGGTTTCCCATCACATCAGAGATCCTCCTATCACATCAGAGGTTTCCCATCACATCAGAGATCCTCCTATCACATCAGAGGTTACCCCATTACACCAGAGGTCCTCCTATAACTTCAGAGGTCTCCCCATCACATTAGATACCCCCCTATCACATCAGAGGTGCTCCTGTACTTTAGAGGCTTCCCATCACATCAGAGGTCCTCCATCACATCGGAGGTCCTCCCATCACATCAAAGGCTACCCCATCATATAAGAGGTTCCCCTATCACACCAGAGGTCCCCCATCACATCGGAGGACTCCCCTATCACCTCAAAGGTCCTCCCATTACATCAGAGATCCTCCCATCACATCAGAGGCTACCCCATCACATCAGAGGTTACCCCATCACACCAGAGGTCTCCCACCATGTCAGAGATCCTCTATCATATCAGAAGCCCCCCTTCACATCAGAGGTCCCCCTTTCACATCAAAAGCCCCATTCAAATCAGAGTGCCCCCTTCACATCAGAATCCCCCTTAATGTCAGAGGCCCCCTTTACATCAAAGTCCCTCCATCACACCAGAGTTCCCATGACAGAGTCCCCAATCACTTTAGAGTATCCCCAGCACATCAGAGCATTCCCATCATATCAGAGGTCCTCCTATGATATCAGAGGTCCACCCATCACATAAGAAGTCCCCCATCCCATCAGAGGTCCCCCCATCACATCAGAATTCCCCCTATAACATCAGAGGTTACCCCATCACACCATAGGTTCACCTATCATATCAGAGGTCCCCCATCATATAAGAAGTCCCCCCATCACACCAGAGGTCCTCCGTCACATTGGAGGTCCTCCTGTATATTAGAGGTTCCCCATCACATCAGAGATCATTCCTTCACATTAGAGGCTACTCCATAACATCAGAGGTTTCACCATTACATCAGAGGATTCCCCCATCACATCAGAGATTCTCCTATCACATCAGAGGTTACCCCATAACATAAGAGGTTACCCCCTCACATAAAGAGGTTCCCCCATCACACCAGAGTTCTCCCATAATGTCAGAGGTTCTCCATCACATCAGAAGCCCCCCTTCACATCAGAGGTCCTCCAATCACATCAGAGGTCCCCCTATCACATAAGAAGCCCCCATTCACATCAGACCCCCCCCTTACATCAACCCCCCTTCATGTCAGAGGCCCCCTTCACATCAAAGTCCCTCCATCACACAAGAGTTCCCCCATGACAGATTCCCCCATCACTTCAGAATCTCACCATCACATAAGAGTACCCCCATAAAAGAGTCCTCTCATCACATCACAGTCTCCCCATCACCACAGAGCCCCCCCATTACAGTGTCCTCTCATCCACCTCTGATCCAGGGCCAGTTGAGTACTGTCCGTGATACTTTTTTTATTTGCATTAACAAACTATTTTTCAGGACAGGCTTTTGGGGTATGTCTCCTTCTTCAAGGTCCCAGCAATACTCACTTAGTACTGCTGGGACCTTAAAAAATGGAACATACCCCGAAAGTTTGTCCTAAAAATTTATATGCTAGTTTCGATAAAAAAAAAGTATCAAGGACAGTACTCAATTGTCTCTATCGCAAGTGCACTAATACGGTTACAGTCACCTCAAGCATGATCCAGGGCAAACTGGGTCTTATACTCACGGCAATCCCAGGGCAATGCAAACGGCACACCAAGGTGCTGCAGCAACCTGGTTGAGAAACACTCCTCTAGAACATATATGTTACTTACAATATGTATTATTTATATTTATTGATTATGGTACATACAATATTTATTAATGATTCTGGTACATATATTTATTGGATATTCCACTGTTTCTGGGAGAGTAGGATCATGCGTGCTGCTTACATCTCACCTACTGTTTAAGAGCACTCTATTGTACGGAGCTCAGATTTACATATCACTCTTATTTTTGGGGTATGTGACGGTATAAGACATGTGAATACCTCCTAAGAAGGCTTTACATTGACACTTAGTGGTTAATACTTCTGCCTTGCAGTACTAGCGTGTTTGGGTTGAACCTCAAACATAACGCTACATGCATGGAATTGCATGTCCCCCCTGTTCTTGTGGGGGGTCCCTCTGGGGAAGTAGTTTCCTCCCACAATCCAAAGATAGGTGAATTGGACGTTGGAATTAGTATGTGAGATAGGGACCTTAGATTGTAAGCTCCTTGATGGCAGAGACTGATGTTAACGCACAGCATGTAAAGCATTGTGTAAATTCTCGGTGCAATATAAATATCGAATAGAGCGAGGACATTCTGGTTGCTTTAGTTCCTTCTTAACATAACCTGTATGGTTATCATTGAAAGTCAAACTGCAGAAATGACGTAAAAGTGGAGTTTCAAGGACTGCAACCTATTGAGGTCTTTCATTTACGGACACATTGCCAAGAGTCCCTCATTTCCTGGAACATACCCAGGTCTTAAAGATTTGTCCCCGGAAACGTTCCAGACACCTGTACCATAAAGTCCTGGTTTGTCTGCTTACGTTTAAATTGTCTTTTATTGTACACCAATGGCTCTGTCACCAAGACCAAACCTTCGGAAAAGTGTTCCCTGCAAAGAAAACAATGAATACTTACCTCCCAGATGAGCACCCCATAATGAAGAAAAATAGGTACCTAAAGAGTCTTCAAAAACTGACATTAAAGGCAGCGCCACTACATTCAGTAGTTCCTCCTGTCATTTCAGGTAGCGCCACTACATTCAGTGGTTCCTTTTGTTATGTCAGATAGCTTCACTACATTCAGCAGTTCCTCCTGTCATTTCAGATAGCTTCACTACATTCAGCAGTTCCTCCTGTCATTTCAGGTAGCGTCACTACATTCAGCAGTTCCTCCTGTCATTTCAGGTAGTGTCACTACATTCCGCAGTTCCTCCTGTCATTTCAGGTAGCGTCACTACATTCAGCAGTTCCTCCTGTCATTTCAGGTAGCGTCACTACATTCAGCAGTTCCTACTGTCATTTCAGGTAGCGTCACTACATTCAGCAGTTCCTCCTGTCATTTCAGGTAGCGTCACTACATTCAGCAGTTCCTACTGTCATTTCAGGTAGCGTCACTACATTCAGCAGTTCCTCCTGTCATTTCAGGTAGCGTCACTACATTCAGCAGTTCCTACTGTCATTTCAGGTAGCGTCACTACATTCAGCAGTTCCTCCTGTCATTTCAGGTAGCGTCACTACATTCAGCAGTTCCTCCTGTCATTTCAGGTAGCGTCACTACATTCAGCAGTTCCTCCTGTCATTTCAGGTAGCGTCACTACATTCAGCAGTTCATACTGTCATTTCAGGTAGTGTCACTACATTCAGCAGTTCCTACTGTCATTTCAGGTAGCGTCACTACATTCAGCAGTTCCTACTGTCATTTCAGGTAGCGTCACTACATTCAGCAGTTCCTGCTGTCATTTCAGGTAGTGTCACTACATTCAGCAGTTCATACTGTCATTTCAGGTAGCGTCACTACATTCAGCAGTTCCTGCTGTCATTTCAGGTAGTGTCACTACATTCAGCAGTTCCTCCTGTCATTTCAGGTAGCGTCACTACATTCAGCAGTTCCTCCTGTCATTTCAGGTAGCGTCACTACATTCAGCAGTTCCTACTGTCATTTCAGGTAGCGTCACTACATCCAGCAGTTCCTCCTGTCATTTCAGGTAGCGTCACTACATCCAGCAGTTCCTCCTGTCATTTCAGGTAGCGTCACTACATTCAGCAGTTCCTACTGTCATTTCAGGTAGCGTCACTACATTCAGCAGTTCCTCCTGTCATTTCAGGTAGCGTCACTACATTCAGCAGTTCCTCCTGTCATTTCAGGTAGCGTCACTACATTCAGCAGTTCATACTGTCATTTCAGGTAGCGTCACTACATTCAGTGGTTCCTCCCGTCATTTCACGTAGCGTCACTACATTCAGTGGTTCCTCCCGTCATTTCACGTAGCGTCACTACATTCAGCAGTTCCTACTGTCATTTCAGGTAGCGTCACTACATTCAGCAGTTCCTACTGTCATTTCAGGTAGCGTCACTACATTCAGCAGTTCCTCCTGTCATTTCAGGTAGCGTCACTACATTCAGCAGTTCCTACTGTCATTTCAGGTAGCGTCACTACATTCAGCAGTTCCTACTGTCATTTCAGGTAGTGTCACTACATTCAGCAGTTCCTCCTGTCATTTCAGGTAGCGTCACTACATTCAGCAGTTCCTCCTGTCATTTCAGGTAGCGTCACTACATTCAGCAGTTCCTCCTGTCATTTCAGGTAGCGTCACTACATTCAGCAGTTCCTACTGTCATTTCAGGTAGTGTCACTACATTCAGTGGTCCCTCCTGTCAACTACTATGTAACTGCTGAGCGCCAAGGTTTGTTTTTAATGGCAAAGTTTGAGTAAAAATTTTGGCAAAATTAGAAGCAATTTTGCTTAAATCACACTTGATCCAGATGGTCAACTATCGTTCTCAGAAGTGATCATTATAAGAATATTTGGAAGTTTGTTTCTACACTGAGAATAGTTTTTTTTTTTTTTTCGGGGGGGGGGTTGTAAGGAATTGGCTGTCTTGTCTTAAAAAATAACAACCAGAATAATTAATTGTGGCCGATCAATTGTGTCCCCAGGCAGACTCCAACAAGGGGCAAACCTTTAGACATATGAACATGATCCAACTGTCAAAAAGTCTTCTCATGTCTGTAGGAATCAGATCTTGGTCTCAGACCCCCTCAGCTCCCCCTTTGTCCTTTGATGATGGTGAAGTGTGAAGAACCCCTGGGAGAAGCACACTTTCACACCCTGTGTCCTTTTGATCCTGTCCTGGGAGAAGACAGCAGAGAGGTGATTAGGCCTAATGGTGGTGCAGGCACTGGTCTATGAGTTGGGAAGTGTGCCTGACATACCACTGTGAATTGTCACACGTTCATGGGAGAGAAGGAAGTGTGCTGCTTACAACTCCCCTCTTATTACAGAGCACCAGGAACCCTCAGGACACAACTATTGTACAGGGGGGCAGGCAGAGATGCGTTATATTACTATGAGATAAACAAAAAAAAAAATAACATAAAAGCATTTACTCCTGAACCTTTGAAAATAACTTTAAGACTCCTTTGCTGCACAGGGTGCTGAATTATGTCACACTAGAGTATTCTAAATAATTATTAGATCTTATAATTAGGGATGAACATATTTTTTTTTAAGAAGGGGGATAAACATACCTAACCAGTTTCACTTTGCTAAAATGACAAAAATTGGGACATTTTGGAAAAAAGTAATTAAAGTCAATGGGGAAGACAAAATTATTATTTTTTTGAGACAGCAAGATGCTGGAAATATGTCCTGGGGGTTGTTGTTGTTTTTTTTGGGGTTACTTTTTGTTTTTTAATTTGACTTTTTTACAAGAAAAAAAAAAAAAATTCAAAGCAACATTGTTTCACCTTTTTTTTTTAATTTAATTTTTTTTTTTTACTGAGGAAAAAGTCAGACAATAATACAATTTTAATGCATTTCACATACTTGTTTTGCCCTATGTGTGTGTCAGTGTGGGAGAAAAGACACACACACACATTCATTTATACATATCATTCAACATACGGATTTCAATACACATATATAATATACTCCTATACTGAACATACATCCACACTCACAGGGAAATAGATTCACACTTTTCATAGTTAAAACTATTCATTTTTATTTAATTTTGTTTTTTTCATTACACAGATTTTCAATTTTTTATTATTATTACTACCATCAGGTTATCTTTACCAATCACACCTATTTCTAAGTGTGCATATGACTGCATTTAATTACACTTGTTCACTTTTTATTCTCACACACCTTACAGGCACTTTATCCATTAATTTATTCACTCAAGTCTCCTACATATCCATACCTTTTAATATTCTCTCATTATACACACACTTTCACCTCTCCTTTCTCTGTCACCTCCCCTCGTCCCTCCACTTTCTTATTTTTTTCTTTCTCCTAATCTCTCCCTTGCCATACAGATTTTACCCAACTCCAACCTTGCATCCTGCATGCATCACACATACGTACTTAGTGATTGTCGACCTGCCCCTGTGACTGTGTATCCCCCCCCCCCCCCCCGAATTTCGTCTGTTTATTCCCCGCCTCAGTCCCGGGTGAGACTACTTCTGCCAGACCCCCCCCCCCCCGTTCTATCCCACCCCTGGAGCTGTTCTCCATCTATGGGCCTTTTTTTTGTAAGTAATAAAGCTATTACCCTTATCTTTCACCTTCAGGGCCAAATACTTAGATTACCCTTAAAATGATTCCATATCTCTTTACTTTATAGTACAACGCATGCATCCGACTCCTGACGATTGGCATGAGGCCATGAAACGCGTAGAGTGTTCATCCAGGGGTGCCAAGCCACGCCTGCTCCAACAACCTTAAACCAATCATGTGCTTTATTTGCAATAATCATGTGAACTATGTATACATCAAATATGTTTTGAATTGTATCTATTTGCCGCCATGAATTTTACTGTTTGTCACAAATCATGTTTTAGTGATTAATTTTGTATTAATAAATGTATTATGATTATATCAACTTATGTTGAATTTTTAGGATTGCATTTTTACATCATAAATTGCCTTATTACATTGTCTAATTATCCTTTCCAAATATCAACTATCATGAACCACCCTTAGGGGTCTGTGACACTCAGGTTATTTTCATCTGATATACTTCTATTTATACACACCAACAGGCCTCACTAAAAGTCCCAACCCTATCCCCCCTCTTTCGTTTATATATATATATACAAAGCTGAATTTGGCATCAAATCATTATTACTTATATATTTAATGTTAATTATTAAATAATTAATGAGTACATTTTTTTAAGTTAATAACAAAAAATATAATATATATATATATCCAAAAAAATATACCATTGGGTTAATCAGCTTCCCTTAACATTGACCCTGGTCTTTTGGACTTGACTGTCACAAAAAAAGTAAAGTTGCGCTACTATAAACAACAAAACATAAAAGTGATGCTGGCTGCTATCACTTTTATGCATTTATATATATATATATATATATATATACGGTATATATATATATATATATATATATATATATATATATATATATATATATATATATATATATATATATATATATATATATATATATATACACACATAAATACATACATACATGCAGGGATGGAGGCTTGTCGGTGCATAGATTCAGGCTGAGACAGGTCACACCCCTTGCACATTTATATAGTTTGGATACATTTTTAAATAATGCCCCGCTGAAATTACTGAACCATTTTTCATCAGTCACTGATTAAAATCAAATTTTCTTATGACAGTCAAGTCCAAAAGACCGGGGTCAATGTTAAGGGAAGCTGATTAACCCAATAGTATACTTTTTTTGGATCTTGTGAGGAAATCCCCATAAGCGCATGGGAAATTAACCCAAAGCCCTGGTGCTGTACAGCGACATTAGCCTGTCATTTTGTTATATTTTCTTTGTGAAATTTTGTTAAAAAAAAAAAAATAAATAAATATATATATATATATATATATATATATATATATACACGTAAAGAAGAAAAAAAATTGGCACTTTTGATGCTTTTTTATTGTAACAGATATTATTAATTAAGAAGTCAATTTAACACGCCAAAAAGATTTTGTTGTATAGCCGATACATTTTGGGGTGAAAATAGTCTTGGGGTTAAAGAATCAAAACCACGGCAGTCCCTGGGAATTCAGGACACTCGGCAAGTGTGGATAAAAGTGTACAATTCCTCCAACATACACATGACGAATGTCACACTCTTCTGCCAGGCACACTTTCACACACATGGGAGTGTGTGGCTGGGAAAGAATCTCAGAATGCTTAGACAGCAATAAAATGCCTGTCTATCCTCAGCATTCCTTTTGTGCTGACCGTACACTAGAATTTAGTTAAAAAATTTGTATGGAAATTAAGGAAAATCATTGGTCAGCGCATTCCATAGTTCCATTATGGACTCAACAAATTTTATATGAAAAAAAAAAAAAAAAGTTGTTTATTTTTTATTTAACCACTTAAGCCCCAAAGACAGATCACTTTTTGCGATTCGGCACTGCGTCGCTTTAACTGACAATTGCGCGGTCGTGCGACGTGGCTCCCAAACAAAATTGACGTCCTTTTTTCCCCCCACAAATAGAGCTTTCTTTTGGTGGCATTTGATCATCTCTGCGGTTTTTATTTTTTGCGCTGTAAACAAAAAAATAGCGACAATTTTGAAAAAAACGCATTATTTTTAACTTTTTGCTATAATAAATATCCCCAAAAAATACATAAACAAACATTTTTTTTTTTTACTCAGTTTAGACCGATACGTATTCTACATATATTTGGTAAAAATAAATCGCAATAAGCGTATATTGATTGGTTTGCGCAAAAGTTATAGCGTCTACAAAATAGGGGATAGTTTTATGGCATTTTTATTTTTAATTTTTTTCTTTATTAGTAATGGTGGCGATCTGCGATTTTTATCGGGACTGCGACATTATGGCGGACACATCGGCCATTTTTGGGACCATTGTCATACAAATGCATTGATTCCTGTGTAAATGACACTGGCAGTGAAGGGGTTAACCACTAGGGGGCAGTGAAGGGGTTAAGTGTGTCCTAGGGAGTGATTCTAACTGTGGGGGGGGGCGTGGCTATGTGTGACACGACACTGATCACCGCTCCCGATTACAGGGAGTGGTGATCAGTGTCCTGTCACTAGGCAGAACGGGGAAATGCTTGTTTACATTAGCATTTCCCCGTTCTTCCTCTCCGTGAGACGATCGCGGGTATCCCAGCGGACATCGAGTCCATGGGACCCGCGATCACACTCACGGAGGTCTCGGCGGGTGCGCGCCCGCAAACCTCTTCTTAGAGGGCACTGTACAGGTACGTTATTCTGCCTGTACATGACCTTCTGCCAACGTATAGCGGCGTGGGCCGGTCGGCAAGCGCTTTACATATACATTCACATTAGTCCTTACCCTCAAGGAGCTTACAATCTAAGGCCCCTAACTCACATACATATACTAGGGCCAACTTAGACAGAAGCCAATTAACCTACCAGCATGTCTTTGGAGTGTGGGAGGAAACCAGAGTACCCGGAGGAAACCCACACAGACACAGGGAGAACATGCAAACTCCAGGCAGGTAGTGCCGTAGGTGGGATTTGAACCAGCGACCCTTTTTACTGCTAGGTGAGAGTGTTGTTCAAGTGGTATGCCAATGTTTTTGATAAAGAATAGTGCCCAATCAAGTTTTTTTTTTATTTTAAACGCTACTGTTGGAGACCCATTATTGGAGCATCGGGGCGCGTACAAATGGATTTAAAAATTGTTTATTTCCTCAGGCGGTGTGGCTTTTAAATATTAAACACTTGCTGAAGAGACCACAGAAATACAGTCACCGAAAAAGGAGCACAGAGCTTTGAATTAAATCAATACTTTATTCAAAAATATAAAAAGAAATGAAAAATTATGAAAATAGTATGAAATATAAAAATGAGCCATCACCAATGGGAAATTTGATGGTTCGCTAAATTAAAAATGTTAATATTTTATATACACAATACATCCTCCCATGAGTTATGGCGCACTATACTCTGTACATGGACATGAACCAGCCCTAAGCGTTTTCTCCCCCCCCCCCCCCCTGTAAACGTGTAGCCAGGATGCAAGTGTGTGGGGTTTTAGCAGGAGCTCCTACTGTGCGTCTCACAACAATGGAGGAATGCCAGTTGGGGGGGGGGGGGGGGCGCGACTGACAGACTGTCACCTTGTAGAGGCTTCAGACTTGGGAGAGGACATAGAGGTGTCACAAGACACACTTTGTTGGTACAAGAATTACCCCCCAGTTGTTTTGTCAGAGGCTGGGAATCCAAGAAATAGACAGGTTTGGGGATGTCTACAGCAGCTCATGGTCACAGCTTTAACAAATACAGTCTCGGGAAAATGTTGGGAAAGCAAAGTACAGTTTGGATGTCTAAAGACGTAAGATAATGTTTGACCGATCCAGATCTTTACCAATCAGGAATGTTAGGGGACTGATTGTGGTTTTGTAGTCTTCTCCATGTCCCCTTCGTGTACCATCTATGTTTTGTGAATGTCCCCTTTTTGTCCTCTACATGTTCTCTCCATGTCCCTTACATGTCTCCTCCATGTTCTCTCTACGTCCCTTCCATGTCCTCTCCATGGCAACTCCATGTTCCCCCCATGTTTCCTCCATGTCCCTTTCATGGCCCCTCTGTGTACTCTCCATGTTTCCTCCATGTCCCCTCTATGTTCTGGGCATGTCCCCTTTATGCCCTCTACATGTTCTCTCCATGTCCCCTACATGTCTCCTCCATGTTCCTTCCATGTTCTCTCAATGGTAACTTCATGTTCCCCCTATGTTTCCGCTTTTTCCCTTCCATGGCCCATCCATGTCCTTCCCTCTGTGTACCCTCCATGTCCTCTCCATGTTTCCTTCATGTCTCTTCATGTCTCTTCCATGGCCCCTCCACGTCTCCTAAACATTCCCTCCATGGTTCCTCCATGTTCCCTCAAAGCCCCTTCTATGTCCCCTCTATGTTTCCTCCATGTATCCATCATGTATCCTTTATGTTCCCTTCCATGTCTCCTTCACAGCCCAACCATGTCCTCTCCATGTCCCCTCCATGGCCCAACCATGTCCCCTCCACGTTCCCTTCATGTACCCTCTATGTTCTGTGCATGCCCCCTTTATGTCCTCTACATGTCCCCTCCACGTTCCCTTCATGTACCCTCTATGTTCTGTGCATGTCCCCTTTATGTCCTCTACATGTTCTCTCCATGTCTCCTTCATGTTCCCTCTATGTCCCTTCCATGTTCTCTCAATGGCAACTTCATGTCCCCCCTAGGTTTCCTCTTTGTCGCTTCCATGGCCCATCCATATCCTTCCTTCTGTTTAGCCTCCATGTCCCCTCCATGTTTCCTCCATGTCCCCTCCATGTCTCCTAAACATTCCCTCCATGTTCCCTCAATGTCCCTTCTATGTCCCCTCTATTTATCCATCATGTATCTCCATATCTCCTCCATGTCTCCTCCACGGCCCAACCATGTCCTCTCCATGTCCCCTCCATGGCCCCTGCCAACACTTCTTGGTAAAGCCACCTTTGGGAAAATTGATTGGCCAGGATGGAGTTTAGCCAGACAATAACATATTTCCTCCATGTCTGTCAGCATCTGCAGTGCTACCCCTTCCTCCTGCATAAGAAAAGTTGCACGTTTAAAGAAAATTTGTTAGAAATAGCTTATGTTGGCCAAGTTGAGAAAAGGACAGTTGGCCAACATCTCATTTCTACAGGCAGTTTATGATCTTAAGCTAGCCATACACAACTAGATTTTTGTCTGAAATCATTCATTAGAATATTGATTCTTGCCATCATTGAGTAAACTAATTCCATTCAAAGCTCCATAAAATTATTTCAGATCTGCTGCTAGAATGAAATTCCAGACATAAATTTTATTACAATATGTGCGATTTTCAGGAATAAAAACCACCGTCACAGTTAGAATTTCATTCATCTGAGGAAAGTTTTCCATCCCTCTCCTTCAAACTTTCTCATCAATGCAAGCAAAAACAAACATTAAAAAAAACCATTGTACATAATTCTTTTGGTGTTTGGCCAGCTTTATAGTCTCTGTTGTCTTAAGGGGAACTGAATCCAGTGTGGGTTCCCAGAAAAAAAGACAAAGTGGCCTTTTGAGCCTGCCCCTTTTTTTATCTTTTTTTGGGGGAGGGGGGGTTGTTAACCCTGTTTTGTTTGAGTATAGATTTATGTTTGAACCTAGCATGTTTAAATTGGCTTACTGTTGACTGACTCTTTACCTCTGCTGGAAGTCTGTTGCAAGCATCCACTACGCTTTTAGAAAACTTTCTAAGATTAGTTTTGAACTTTCCTCCTGCTAGTGTAAGGTCATGTCCCAGTGATCTTGATCTTTGCGACATATGGAAAATACTGCTCTCCTGACAGCCTATTAACATTCTATATTTAAAGTTTTCAGTCATGCCCCCCCCCCCCCATCCTTTCCCTTTGACCTTTCCCCGTTTTTGTTGCCCATCTCTTGAATTATTCCAATTATCAATATAGCTCTAGCTACAGGGGCTGTATGGCAACTTTTGGCCCAGGGGGCAAGTACACCCCAAAGGCCCATGGTGCAGGGACTCGGTCCCCCTCCCGCTCTCTCTCTTGTCTGCTTCCTTATGACCCCCATCCCAGGCTGAAGCTCCACTCCAGGTACTCTCTGCTCACCAGGCGGGTCGAGCTAGACAGTGCCTGCTGCACCGACTCTGAGTTCCCTAACTGTCCAGCAGGGGGGAGCTGGGGAGGCTCGGTCGGGGCTGGCTGGGGAAGAAGAGCATCTGGTGGGGCATGGAGCTGGCCTCAGCTTAAAAAAAGGCTCACTCGTCCTCATCCCACACTGGAAGACTTTTCTCTTCACGAGGAAGCCATTAACCATGTCTGCGGCAGAAACAATGCAGCCTTTTTTATGGGCAATTCCCCCTCTGCCCCCACCCCCCCCGTCCCAGACTGTCCCTGCCTTGCTATAAAGTCTTAGCATGTACAGCATACTTCCACATTATAGCACACTTCCACCTTTAGTGTGCCCTCCTCTGGTGGTACAAGGTCAGCGCTCCACCTGGTCACTCTGTCTCTGTCACTACTATCCTCTCCTGGTCTTCTTCTGGGTCCAACATCATCATAGTCTGCCATTAGAAATGATATCATTGATGGTGCCCATTGGTGGACTAAGATGATGTCAGGCCCAGAAGAAGATAGTAGTGCAAGGTCTTGTTCTGGGTCCGAAATCATCTTAGTCCACCATTAGGCACCATCAATGGTATTATTTCTAGTGGCAGACTATGATGATGTTGGGCCCAGAAGAAGACCAGGATACCATTCTTGCACCCGCGTGCTGGAGTTAAATCAATCCCAGCACCAGGCTCCAATCCTGAAATTTTACAGGATACCATCTTCTGAAACATCGGGCAGCCACCAATGATGTAGGTTGTCATTATCTAGGTAGAAGATAGGCAAGCTCTTTCATCATCTTATCTCACTGCTTATTGGAAATGATACATAAATGATTGGCGGCCCAAGATCATGGGGTTGATTTACCATAGAAAATGAGGCTGTTTACTTTGCAAAAAAAAGTTACACTTTGCAAGGGAAATTTCCATTAGGTTATGAAATTTCAGTTTGCAAAGAAAACCCAATCACAAGAAAAAAAGAAAACTTTTTATTAATATGAAGCAAGAAGATCTTTTACTCTGAAAGAATCATTGTATTTCGGAGACGCTGAGATGTGGCCTACTGTAGGGTCTCGTGCTTTCTTTTCTATATTAAAAAAAGCTTTGGTGACCCCTGCAGGTCACTAATGGGCATTACACTACATGTTCGGCATTTTAAATCACCAATAAAGGACCAAAAAAATGGAGACCGTTTAGACCGTGTCAAAAGATTATAACACAACTCAACTAGTTGGCCAGCATGTAACCAGGGCTTTGGAATGTTCATATAACTTGACCAACCTGTACCCTGTCACTTTAAAGATTATACCGTTTATTCTAATATACCAACGGGGAGGCAACAGAACATAACCAAGGTGGCTACGTTCATTCTCTAACCCTCTCTTGCTCGCTTCTGAGATGGACTATAAACTATGGGATTTGTAGTGTGCATTGAGCAGCACACATGACCCCAACTCACCTGCCCTTCTGGGTCCAAACAAACAGAAAACATTGCAAGCAGGGAGAAACCCAGTAAAAAATATATTAACGAATAAAAGATTACAGGACCATTAATCAGTGGATGTGTATGGATTATTTTTGGTAAATAAGGGTATCGTTTAGTGTCATTTTAAATGGAATCTGCAATTATCTTATGATTAATTCACTTGAATATTTGTCAGTGTGATCTGTGAAGAACTCCAGTATTTAGAAATCTAGTCTATCACAAACTGGATGATTTTTTTGCAGATGGGACAAATACCACGTTTCCCCCGAAAATAAGACCTACGGTGATTTTCCAAGAGGGCTGCAATATAAGCCCTTCCCCCGAAGGATTCGCCACAAGATCACTTTTATTGGCGGTACGAGAGGTGCGCCCCCCCCCTCCCGCCGCTCCCTGGTGGTCTCCGCCGCTTACAGAAGCCTTCGGTAGTGGCAGAGACTATCGGGTCCATTCCCCTCTGAGACATGTAGTCAAGTGAGGGAAAGACGGCCCCCGCTCAGCTCCATATCATTGGATGACCGAAGCGATGTCAAATCTCACTTCCACCCAATGGTCTTAAATGGGAATTTTTTTTTTATTTGAAAAAAAAAAAAATATATTTTTTTTTTATTGCTTTTAAGTGTAAATGTGAGATCTGAGGTCTCCCGATTTCATATTTAAGAGGACCTGTCATGCTTTTTTTCTATTACAAGGGATTTTTACATTCCTTGTAATAGGCATAACATTTTTTTTTTCATAAAAAGACAGTGTAAAAATAAAAAATAAAAAGTAAAATGAATAATAAATTATTTTTTTTAAAGTGTCACGTCCCGCCGAGCTCCCGCGCAGAAGCAGACACATACCTAAGTCGCATATGAAAACGGTGTTCAAACCACACACGTGAGGTATCGCCGCGATTGTTAGAGCGAGAGCAATAATTCTAGCCCTAGACCTCCTTCTCTAACTCAAAACTGGTAAGCTGTAGACATTTTTAAAATGTCGCCTATGGAGATTTTTAAGGGTCAAAGTTTGTCACCATTCCACGAGCGGGCGCAATTTTGAAGCGTGACACGTTAGGTATCAATTTACTCGGCGTAACATTATCTTTCACAATATAGAAAAAAATTGGGCTAAATTTACTCCTGTGTATTTTTTTCTAAAAAAAAAAATGCGCTTGTAATACCGCTGTGCAAATACGGTGTGACAAAAAATATTGCAACGACCGCCATTTTATTCTCTAGGGTGTCTGAAAAAAATATATATAATGTTTGGGGGTTCTAAGTCATTTTCTAGCAAAAAACCCCTGACTTTAACTTGTAAACAACAAGTTTGAAAAATAGGCCCGGTCCTTAAGTGGTTGCAAAATCCTCGAATCCACTCTATTACAGTATTATATAATGTACAATGTGTGTGTTTTTCTGTAATATTATTGTGCCAAATACCTTCATTATAGCGCCGCTCAGCGCTCAGCTGACCTCCCACTGTTCTCTTCCTCTTCTCCTGGCTGTCAGCGGGGAATCTTGGCCCCTCCCTCTGCAGTGCTCGGAGCAGGGAAGAGAGCTCCGGCGGGCCACGGAAGCGCCCAGCGGCACTGTAAGGAACGTATTTGGCACAATTATCTTACAGAAACAGACACATTGTACATTATACAATACGGTAATAGAGTGCATTATAGGATTTTACAAGCACTATAACTCATAATGCTAAATGCTAATGACTCCTGAGCTGACAAGCAGGGAGGGAGAGGGGGAAAGAAGACGGGGGGCACAGGAACTGGCAAATACACATTGCATGATAAGACCCACCTTGAAAATAAGCAATACTGTGTCTTTTGTTGCCAAAATTAATATAAGATCTGGTCTTAATTTCGGGGAAACATGTTATGCATGTTTTTAGGCAAAATAAAGAAACTGTCGATTCACTTTGTTTGCAAATTTATTCTGTCACAAAAATAATAACCAACACGGGCTGAAGTGTTTTGAGGTAATTTTGGCCCACCTTCAAAGATAATAAGATTGACTTTTATTAAATCATGACATTTCCTATGAGGGGCTCGGTCCTAAAGCTAGCCTTAGGGTACTCTTTGATATTAAAGGAGCAATCTGGCATTTTGAGCAATCTTCTGGGGCTGTAGATCTCTATCTCCCCTAATTCTCCTCTAGGTTTACATGGATAGCAGAACATTTCTGTTTATGATGCCCAGGGTGGTCAGACTGTGCAGGCATTGTCCTTTAGGATCTATGTGTATTTATGGATAGGTGGCGTTATGTGCAGATATGAGGCCAAGGAATTATGCCATAAACATGCCTATCTTAATCACCTGGCTGTCCAATTTCATGTAGCAACATGGCCATAAACAGTGGGCTTTGGATTCTTCAAATGATGCCCATAGACAGTAATCAAACATAAAGGCACTATCCAACTGCCCTCAATCCCATGTGTTGTTCCAGTAAGGTCCAAAAGATTAAAAGTTGGCTCTCAAACATATGCGCTGTGCCAGCGGTGTCCTAAAATTGATTGGTTGGCCCTCACTCACATGAATTGTCGGAATAGGGTTCTACAGACAAGCAGTTGGCCCTTTAACATGGGTTGTGCCAACAGCGTCCGAAAGATGATTGGTTGGCCCTCAGTCACATGGGTTGTGCTAGCAGGGTCCTAAAGATGATTGTTTGGCCCTCAATCGCATGGGTTGTGCCAGCAAGGTCCAAAAGATGAATAGTTGGCACTCAATCATATGCATTGTGCTAGTAGGGTCCTAAAGATGAATAGTTGGTCCTCAATCACATGGGTTGTGCCAGCAGGGTCCTTAAGATGATTGGTTGGCCCTCAGTCACATGGGTAATACCAGTGGAGTCCCAAAGATGAAAGGATTGCCCTTAGTCACATGAGTTGTGCCAGCGGGGTCCTAAAGACAAATAGTTGGTTCTATATCACATTGGTTATACCAGTGGGATCCTAAAGATGATTGAATCGCCCTCAGTCACATGGGTTGTGCCAGCAGGGTCCTAAAGATGATTGATTGGCCCCCAGTCACATGGGTTGTGCCAGCAGGGTCCTTAAGATGAAAAGTTGTCCTTAATCACATAAGTTGTGCTAGCAGGGTTCTTAAGACAAATAGTTGTCTCTCAGTCACATGGGTTGTGCCAGTGGGGTTCTAAAGATGAACAGTTGGCCCTCAATCACATAAATTGTGCCAGTGGGGTCCTAAAGAGGATTAGTTGGCTCTCAATCACATGTGTTGTGCCAGCGGGGTCCTAAAGATAATTGGTTGTCCCTCAGTCACATGGGTTTTGCCAGCCGGATCCTAAAGTTAATTGGTTGGCCCTCAGTCACATGGGTTGTGCCAGCCGGATTATAAAGTTAATTGGTTGGCCCTCAGTCACATAGGTTGTGCCAGCAGGATCCTAAAGTTAATTGGTATTATTAGTCACATTGGCTGTGCCAGCAGGATCCTAAAGATAATTGGTTGGCCCTCAGTCACATGAGTTGTGCCAGTGGGATCTTAAAGATAAATTGGTTGGACCTCAGTCACATGGATTGTGCCTGCATGGTCCTAAAGATGAATAGTTGTCCTCAATTAAATAAGATGAACATTTGGCACTCAATCCCATGGGTTACACCAGCGGGGTCCTAAAGATTGATAGGTGACTATTTATGTTTGACCAGTGCAGAGGGGAGGGGGACGCGCACTTCCTCCATCATTGCCATTCCAAACCTGGCCAATCAATACTCCTTTTGAGAAGACCCATATAAATAACCACTGGATTGTCTGATAGCCACCCTGTACATGTGGCCTTTATTAGTTCATAAAAGACATTACAAATACATCATTTAAAGACAACACCAATGTCAGACAAAAGGAACAAGAGCTTTCTATCAATTTGTTAATATCCATTTACAAGCTGGGAAGAAGAAATGATGTCTATGAACTTTTAGCCATCATCTTCTCAAACTTTATAACATTTTTGTTCCATGATCTTCAATGTGTCTGTATGGGAAAATCCTGCCTACCACCCCATCCTACACACCAGAGTGTGCTTTACATCAACTTGTGAGATGTGACACTGGAGTGCCAAGTGCAGATAAGGTGAGGGAAGGAGGGACTGGGTGGAGCTGGCTCCTTGGTCTTATCAAAGGAAAGACCACATCAAAAGGCTTCCAGGACCATTCCTATGGGAACCCAGGCCTGGAAAGTAGGACAAATTTACGTATTGTGATGCTAAGCAACTTTAATAGACCCGTGGCAGGTTCTTTATTAGGCACTACCCAGAATGCCCTTCTAGATAACACCACTGGATGGAATTTTCTAATACTAATGTGCTACATTCTTTATTTTTCTACTTAATAGATGTGTATACTACACTTCTTCATGTAACCAAATGAATGCATTTACTCCTTTATGTAACCAAATGAAGCTTTATTTACATTTAAACAAATAAAAAAAATCATGACTGGTACAAGAATGGTAAAAAAAATCTTACAATTAGGGAAAATGTAATAAAATCGACTGAAAGTGGGATTGTTGGGTGCATGGCTACCTTTGCAATCTACCTAAAGCTCACCAGCCACGTTACTATCTGACTGTACAATCTCCATTAGCTCTATAAACAAATACAGGGGGGACAGAAAGTATTCAGATCCCCTTAAATGTTTCACTCTTTATTATATTGCAGCCATTTGCTAAAATCATTTAAGTTCATTTTTTTCCTCATTAATGTACACACAGCACCCCATATTGTACACACAGCACCCCATATTGTACACACAGCACCCCATATTGACAGAAAAACACAGAATTGTTGACATTTTTGCAGATTTATTAAAAAAGAAAAACTGAAATATCACATGGTCCTAAGTATTCAGACCCTTTGCTCAGTATTTAGTAGAAGCCCCTTTTGATCTAATACAGCCATGATGCTTTTTGGGAAAGATGCAACAAGTTTTTCACACCTGGATTTGGGGATCCTCTGCCATTCCTCCTTGCAGATCCTCTCCAGTTCTGTCAGGTTGGATGGTAAATGTTGGTGGACGGCCATTTTTAGGTCTCTCCAGAGATGCTCAATTGGGTTTAAGTCAGGGCTCTGGCTGTGCCATTCAAGAACAGTCACGGAGTTGTTGTGAAGTCACTCCTTCGTTATTTTAGCTGTGTGCTTAGGGTCATTGTCTTGTTTGAAGGTAAACCTTCGGCCCAGTCTGAGGTCCTGAGCACTCAGCAGAAGGTTTTCGTCCAGGATATCCCTGTACTTGGCCGCATTCATCTTTCCCTCGATTGCAATCAGTCGTCCTGTCCCTGCAGCTGAAAAACACCCCCACAGCACGATGCTGCCACCACCATGCTTCACTGTTGGCACTGTATTGGACAGGTGATGAGCAGTGCCTAGTTTTCTCCACACATACCGCTTAGAATTAAGGCCAAAAAGTTCTATCTTGGCCTCATCAGACCAGAGAATCTTATTTCTCACCATCTTGGAGTCCTTCAGGTGTTTTTTTAGCAAACTCCATGCGGGCTTTCATGTGTCTTGCACTGAGGAGAGGCTTCCGTCGGGCCACTCTGCCATAAAGCCCCACTGGTGGAGGGCTGCAGTAATGGTTGACTTTCTATAACTTTCTCCCATCTCCATCTCTGGAGCTCAGCCACAGTGATCTTTGGGTTCTTCTTTACCTCTCTCACCAAGGCTCTTCTCCCCGATAGCTCAGTTTGGCCGGACGGCCAGTTCTAGGAAGGGTTCTGGTCGTCCCAAATGTCTTCCATTTAAGGATTATGGAGGCCACTGTGCTCTTAGGAACCTTAAGTGCAACAGAATTTTTTTGTAACCTTGGCCAGATCTGTGCCTCTCCACAATTCTGTCTCTGAGCTCTTCAGGCAGTTCCTTTGACCTCATGATTCTCATTTGCTCTGACATGCACTGTGAGCTGTAAGGTCTTATATTGATAGGTGTGCGGCTTTCCTAACCAAGTCCAATCAGTATAATCAAACACAGCTGGACTCAAATGAAGGTGTAGAACCATCTCAACGATGATCAGAAGAAATGGACAGCACCTGAGTTAAATATATGAGTGTCACAGAAAAGGGTCTGAATACTTCGGACCATGTGATATTTCAGTTTTTCTTTTTTAATAAATCTGCAAAAATGTCAACAATTCTGTGTTTTTCTGTCAATATGGGGTGCTGTGTGTACATTAATGAGGAAACAAATGAACTTAAATGATTTTAGCAAATGGCTGCAATATAATAAATCGTGAAACATTTAAGGGGATCTGAATACTTTCCGTCCCCACTGTATGTGGTGTAAAGGCCTGCTGGACTGAATAGTTTGGATAGGACCTCATATTACATAGTTGGTAGATCTAAAGTTGATTGTATAGAGATTGTAACATGCATTGTGACCCTTAGTCTAATGAAAAACTTTGGCAACTTATCCAGTCATGTAATAATTAAATTGGCTCTTATGTAGGCCTGAACACATCTAGAAATGTATCCTTAGTAGTAAATTGTAACATATTTGGCCAGATATCAGCTATTTATTAAATGATAAAGAAATACAACTTTTATAAAAGCATATGCATTGTTTAATTGTTTAAGACACAATCAATTTGGACAGAATGTGGGGATTTTGAACCGCTATCGGTGGTTTATTGCTGTTTCTGTAGACGGGGGGGGGGGGGGGGGGACTCCATAACTTCCTGTGTGGTCACCAAGACAGGAAATGAACGAAGTTTTTCCAATGGGGGCCAACTATAGAAATAAAATAATAAAGTAGAGACTGGAAGAACCCCCTTTAGGCATTTATTGTAATCTGTGCCATCATTGAATAGATTTCCTCACTTTTTCTGTGGTCATCAGAACTGGGAGTGAGCCAATATCTTGGCAACATTAGAAGTTATAACCCTTCCTCACTCTATTAAAAAAATATATATATATTTTGGCTAAAGTTGGGTTCTAACATAAAGGCACACAAAACCAAAAGTGCTTAGCCTCTGATGGAAGCATTCAGGTCATGTTTGATTCCCAGGTAACTAGGTTTAGCTGCACTGCCCCAGAACCAGCATGATGTATACAGATTGGCTGCTCCCATCAAAGCCTTACCATACAGGTGTTATACTACGTTGGCCCATGATTCAGCCAATTAATTAAATGTAAAAAGCATGGAATGTAACCCTTCAGAGTTATGAGATCTGGGGATTTGGAACATACTTTTCCTGGAGCTAAATTTAGAAACCAAGAACCGTCTATATAATATTCAACCAAAGCAATTAGGCTCAACTAAAGACTTTTTTCTCATTGCTAAGGGTCAGTGTCCAGCTCCTCGTGTCTAGACCAAAAACCTAAAAGAATTGATACCGACCCCAATGCCTCAATCGTTGATCCCAGCCGACTGGCCACAATGTTTGCAGGTGCTGGTTGGGTTTAATACTGGCTTATCAGACACATCAAGGACTACAACAAAATGGCGCCCATCCACACACTGCCTTGGCAAATGGTTATTGAAAAATGGCTTCAGCTTTGGTCTCCTACCCATTGGAGAACACCCTCTAACACAGGGGTCTCCAAACTGTGCCCCGGGGGGCCAGATGCGGCCCTTTGCTTGCCTTTATCCGGCCATTCGGATGCTTTTCCTCCCACTAAAACCAATGATAGGGCACTATTCCTTTCACTGACACTGATGGGGCACTATTCCTCCCACAGAAACCAATGATGGGACACCTTTTCTCCCACTGACAACAATGATGGGACACCATTTCTCCCACTGAAACCAATGATGGGGTACTATTCCTCCCACTGATACCAATAATGGGGCACTATACCTCCCACTGATACCAATGATGAGGCACTATTCCTTCCACTAATATCAATTATGAGACACTATTCCTCCCCCTAATACTAAAGATGGGGCATTGTTTACCTCCACTGATATTGGGACCTCTTCTACTACCAATGGCTACACTCCGGCCCCCTAAAGTCCAAAGAACAGTAAACTTGCCCTTTGTGTAGAAAATTTGGAGACATCTGCTCTAAAATGTTTCACCCCACAGGGGCTTGATCATAGAGGCGCTCTACAATTAAGCCCCTATTGGGTGAAATATGTTAAAGGGGGTTCTCCCATTGGTAGAACACATAGTTGAAGCCATTGTCTACTAAGAGGAGCTTACTAGAAAAAACTGCCAAGATACATCCCTGGGAAATACAGGCCAGTTAGCCTAACATAAATAGTATGTAAGCTCTTGGAGGGGATGATAAGGGACTATATACAAGATTTTAGTAATGAGAATGGTATCATTAGCAGTAATCAGCATGGATTCATGAAGAATCATTCTTGCCAAACCAATCTTTTAACCTTCTATGAGGCGGTGCGCTGCCATCTAGATAAGAAAGGCCCGTAGACGTGGTGTATCTGGATTTTGCAAAGGCATTTGATACAGTTCCCCATAAACGTTTACTGTACAAAATAAGGTCTGTCTGTCAGCATGGACCATAGGGTGGGTACATGGATTGAAAACTGGCTACAAGGGTGAGTTCAGAGGGTGGTGATAAATAGGGAGTATTCGGAATGGTCCGGTGTGGAAAGCGGGGTCTCCCAGGGTTCTGTACTGGGACCAATCCTATTTGATTCATTCATAAACGACCTAAACGATGGGATAAACAGCTCAATCTCTGTATTTGTGGATGATACTAAGCTAAGCAGGGCAATAACCTGGCAAGAAGTATGTTGAGGCAGTGTGCGGACAGGAGCCATTTTGTTGTATTTTTAATTGAAGACATCAAGAACACTTTGAGGATGTTGAAGACACACATAGGATATGTGAACTTTCAAAGCTTGCCCACATGAGTCTCATGAAAACCACTAATATACTAAACAATGCAATTCTTCTAACCTGCAAAGTTAGAGGGTACTAGATTTGAAAAGACTCAAAGGACAAAGTCTGAGAAATGTGCCAACGTTTGTCCTCCGGCACCATACAGGCCATAAGACATGTGCCTCCGAATGTCCCGCTCAACTCTATTTAGCATCTGGCTGATGCCTGCATTGTGAGTGTCGCACAAGCCGAATCTTTATAAGCAGTCATGTGCCACAGGTTAATATTAAGTTTTAATGAGCCTAAAAAAAAAAAAAAAAGTAATTGTTTTGATAGCAACAGCTGTCAGAGGAAGAGTGTGGAGCTCAATTGCACCCGTGTTATGGGCCTGTGAGGCTTTCCCACACTCTTCTTCCTCTTTAAGGTTTATGGCCTGTTACAGATGCTGCTGGACAGACTGCCTGCTTGCACACTTCCATTGTCTCCCTCTGCACCGCCATTGGCTGCTGACTGTGGGAACCTTCGCAGAGTCCCCTATTCACACTTTATTATGCGAACAGAGGGGTATAAAAGAGGAGGGAGCAATTCACACTCAGACACACTCTGGCTGGCTGGCCACGAAGGAGGATTACTTGTTTACTGGGGATATAACCTGCTAGCATGGCTCCTTGTAACAGGATTGAGGAGGACTTGGATAGCAACATGGGCAAAGATACAAGAAAGGTAGGACCGTCGTTTGTTGGGAAAAATAGATACAAATGTGAAAAAAAAAGTTTGAAAAGAAAAGCCTAAAAGTTAATCTTTTTAACTTCTCTTTATAAAGATAAAAAAAAAGTGTTAAGCTCTTTTTTCAAACTTTCTCCTTTTTTAAAAAAAATCAGTTTTAATCTTTTTAACTTTTGAGGCATTTTTAAATACCAAAATTCCTCAAAAGTTAAAAAGATAAAAACTTTGATTTTAAAAAATAAAAAGGAGAAAAGTTTAAAAAAAAAGCTTAACAATTTTTTATCTTTATAAAGAGAAGTTCAAAAGTTAAAAAGATTAACTTTTAGGCTTTTCTTTTCAAACTTTATATACACACATATATACATATATATATATTTATTTATTTTTTTCCTTAATAAAGATTTTTATCCTTTTAACTTTTGAAGCATTTTGTAATATATATATATATATATATATATATATATATATATATATATATATATATATATATATATATATATATATATATAGAATATATAAAATATATAATACATATATGTATATATAGTTTGAAAAAAAGCTTAAAGTTTTTATCTTTTAAAGAATGTTCAAAAGTTAAAAAAGGTAAAACTTTAAAACCTTTAAGCTATTTTTTCAAACTTTTTCTATTTTTTTTAAATAAAATATTAATCTTTTTAACTTTTGGAGCATTTTGTATTTTTTTTCTAGATTTATATTATTATTATTTGTTTGTTTTTTTCAAATAAAGATTTTGATTTTTTTTAACTTTTAAAAGCATTTATAAGCAAATATAGGATCTAAAATGGCCCAACGTTTCCCTATGTGGAGCAATATCTGGTTGTCATACTCCTTTACCCCACACCCTCCCTCTTTTTTTTATTTTATCTACATCCCCTTAGTTTTGATAATAGATGATAAGGACCAAGATATTATAATCGTCTTAGTACTAAAAAGTTGGTATGCGTCTTTTATGTTTTATCGTCTGTCCTACTCTATTAGTATTAGAATTAACTTCTATTATGTAGATGCAATTGTTCCTACGGGGTGTTATGTTATGTCAAATATTATATTATATACACACCGTAATATTATATTGTTAGAGATTTGGGCATTGTTGTTTTTTCGGAGTTGTGTGTATATATATATATATATATATATATATATATATATATATATATATATATATAAATAATCTCATTTGTGTATTGTAGTTTTATATACATATAAAAAATGGTTTGCAATAAAAATATATTGAACGTATAAAGCATTTATATATATTTTACTTATTTACCTTTTAACTTTAACTTTAAAAGTTAAAAATATACAAATCTTTATTTTGAAAAAAAAATAAATCAAATAATAATAATAATTATATATATATATATATATATATCGTTTTTAAGAAGCTTAAAGTTTAAACCTTTAAAAAAAAAAGGTTCAAAAGTTAAAAGGTTCAGCTATTTTTTTTCAAACTTTTTTTTTTTTAGATTTTTAATAAAACTTCATCTTTTGGAGCATTTTGCAATTTAAAAAAAAATAATAATATTTGTTACTACTTTACTCCGTATTTTTTAAATGACTTTGAGCTTGATTTGCTTTAAATATTTTGCAGCTGTATACCGAAAGGTGGTCAATAAGTTGCAGTTAGACCCCTTTCACACTGGGGCCGCGGGCGCGTTAGTGCTAAAGTGCTGCTCATTTTCTATCGGCGCTTCAGCGCTGTTTAAGCGGCACTTTTCGGCCGCTAGTGGATTGCTTTTAACCCCAAAAAAGGGGCATTTTTAAGGCATTTCGATGGGCAGGGGCGTTTTGGGAGCGCTGGACTTTTTTCCCATCCCACAAGGACTGCAGGACTTTTTTCCCCATCTCGCAAGCGCACCGCCCCAGTGTGAAAAGACACACTGGAATGAATAGGAGGCGGTTTTTCAGGTGCTTAGCAGAGGCTATTTCTAGCGCTAAAGCACCTGAAAACAGTGTGAAAGGGGTGTAAGATTAGTCCTGGTTTTTTTGATTCGGTTCTGGCAAATGATGACTTTTATTTTATATATTTTTTGTTTAGTTATGTTTTTTTTAATCTTTTTTTTAAATTATTAAACTTTTGTATTTTTTAAGTTTAGTTTTGTTTTTTATATTTTTGTTTAGTTATAACAAACATTTTTTTTTTTTAACTTTAACATATTATTTGAAAATGTATTATTGGCACATATTTATCAAACACTTATTTGTGGTTTGGATTAGGTTGGTATAGGATGGTATCGCTTTTGGTTGGCAAATTGGTGCATTTTTGAGGACATGATTTTATTATTTTTTTTGTGTGCGTTTTATATCATTTTTGATCATATTACACATTTTATGACTCAGTCCCCAGAAATGGAAAGCAAACATAATTGAGCTATTGCAGATTAGACCTGGGGGATCTTAGAGCTTGCAGATCTTAAATACCTAAGAGTCAATGCATACATGCTGGAACTTTTAGTTCTTGAGTAATTGAAGGTTCGTAGTGGCCAAGTGGATAAGATAGCATGGTAGGTAAGTTACTGTCATGCAGCTGGAGGTCAATTTACAGAGCCAGACCTTTGCAATAGATGCTTCAGATTTACGTATTACATGCAATGATTGTGCTGTGTAGGGCTCCCCCATGTGGTGATACTGAGTACTTCAGTCCTACTTGTCTGTGAGGATGATGTTGACCTGCTATGTTGCTCATATGGAACCGTTCTTACAGACATGGCTGTTTGTTAACCATATTCTATCTTTTCCCGGCAGTTGAGGAAGCCCGTCATTGAGAAGATGAGGCGAGACCGCATTAACAGCAGCATTGAGCAACTGCGGCTCTTACTGGAGAAAGAGTTCCAGAAAAACCAACTTCCCTCCAAACCGGAGAAGGCCGACATACTGGAGATGACCGTCAATTTACTAAGAGATCAGCTCCACAGGGCAACAAAAGGTAAGTTATTAACATTATGCTTTATACCCATTTTTTTTTTTTGGACAAATGCAGGCACAATGTCCACTTTGCGATGTCATACAATGGCCATTTTGTCTCCAATTGACTTCAAAAGATTCTAGTGAAAGGACAGGCTACCTAATATTTTTTTTTTCCTGTCTCCATTGTGTGCAGTGCATGGGCATAGACCTACCTTTGGTGTGATAAATGTGTTTGAATATTATCTGGTGCCATGACTAAATATATTTGGGGGCCAAGTATGGTTTAGTTCTCAAATCCCCTTGATCATGTCAATGCATCATTTTATCAAGGAGATTTATTTAAAAAAAGTTGAATGAATATCTTTGTGGAAATACCGGCTAATCGAAACACCATGGGCCCATCCAAATCGATTGGACTGGGTTGGGTTAGGTCGGGTTGGGTTAGGTTGGAATGGGTTGGGTTGGGTTTGGTTGGATTGGGTCGGGTTGGGTTAGGTCGGGTTGGGTTGGGTTTGGTTGGATTGGTTCCTGTTGGGTTAGGTCGGGTTGGATTGGGGTGGGATGGGTTAGGTTGGATTAGGTTGGGTTGGGTTAGGTTGGGTTGGATTGGGGATGGGTTGGGTTAATAAAATAAAGCAGAGGTAGAGTGCTACTACCCAATAGGATTAGAAAAAAAATTCAGGGCTACCTGGGTGCGGAAAGGCATTCACACAGCTGCAATGGCAATCATGAGAAAAGATGGTCCTCAACTCCTTGCTTGCTCTTTAAAGAGTAAGCAAGGAGTTGTGGACCATCTTTGCTCATGGGTTAGGTTAGGTTTGATTGGGTTAGGTTGGGATGGGTTAGGTTGGGTTAAATTGGGTTGGGATGGGTTAGGTTGAATTGGGTTGTGTTAGGTCGGGTTAGATTGGGTTGGGATTGGTTAGGTTGGATTGGAATGAGTTAGGTTAGATTGAATTGGGTGGGGTTGAGTTGAGTTGGGTCGCTTTGGGGAACACCCAATTTCTCTGTAGCTACAAATTTTACCTACTTCTCCATCCACCTCCCCCATGTTTAAGAATGATATAACATTTTATATTTTGCCTTATTTCAGTGATACTAATCGTCCCTCTGCCTCTTCTATTACAGCCATGGCTCCCTGCAAACCAGCTTTCCCATCATCGATGAAGGAAGCGAGCTTTCCTCCAAATAACAAATACTCAGCTATACCAATGGGTTTCTGGAGTGAGCCCAACAAATTGAGGTCCACAAAAGAGAATGTCTGTCACCCCCTCGCCAACTTCAACCAAGGAGGCAAACAGGCAGCTCAGGCTTGCAATGCAGCAGATTTGTGGCGGCCATGGTGAACAAAATGGCCGCCCTTTGGCCTGCTTTCTGCATTGAGCAACTAATATCAGGTCTCACAAAAAAAAAAAACTTACAACTAAAATATCTAAAGACTACTAAAGAAGGAGAGAATTTTCGCATCTAAAGTCTTCCAAGACAGCAAATTATTTTTTCATTAGAAATTTAATATATTTATATATTGTTGGGTTTTTATTTCTCACAAGGACACAATTGTGTGTTATACACACGCTAAATTATTTTGTACACAGACGTTGAGACCAAGAACTGGAGCATTCCAAGAATCATGGCCGGGTCCTTGTGTCTTCGAGCGTCTAAAGAAATCGTCAGTAAAGCGTCTTTATAATTCAGAAAATTGAGCAGAAATTTACGCCTATTGTATCGCCTTATCCATCAAGCATCACCGTCAAACGTAGATATTATTTCTTCTAGCGTTTGACCTGAAGTGTGAATCAAATGTTAATTTGGTAAAAACAGGATGACGCTTTCGGGTCACCTGCTTACATTGCGAACGTGTTTTGTAAATGAAGAGTATACGTCCTTTGTCTATGTTTTTGGTGAACAGAAAGGAGCGTGGTGCTTTTTTTTTTTGACATGCAGATGGAGCCATTTCCCTTCAGAGAAGGACCGCACGCTCATCTCACGTCTCGTCTGATTGTTATGTGTGGGGAAGTTTTGGCAAAAGTGCTGAAATCGAAAGTCCTTTTCTGTGAAAAGTGTTCGTTTTTGTTTTTTGTTTCTTGAAAATATGTCTTGATTGATGTTTTTTGTTCTGCTTTTGCACCTTTTTTGGATGGCAATATATACAAAAAGTCGATCAATAAATACTTTTTGTAAAAAGTAATTTGGGAGAGATGGTTGTTGTTCTTTAAAGATAATAATTTCCTTGCAGGTATGTGAGATTGTTTAGTAACACAAAGCAAAAATGTCAAGTGCGATAACCCAATCAGAATTAATCTTTCAGTTATCTTCAGTAAATTACGATTGGCTGATAATGCACTTAACAATTTCCCATTTTCTTCACATTTTGAAAAAAAGGTCACAAATTGATACAATATTTTTTTGGGAATCTCTCTTGGGAATTTCTCTGACAAAGTATCAATAAAATAAAAAAAAAAAAAAAGTTTGTCTTTTACCATGAATAATTTTTCACGGAGAGCTGTCCCTTCTGGGAGAACAATGATTATTGCTTGTGGCTACAGACGCTGAAAATAATCGCGTGAAAAATCTGACATGCTGGTTTTACTCAAGTCGTTTGATGGATCAACTAGACCATGCATGACGAAAAAAATTTGTTTTGTCTCGATTCGTTATTCTAATTATTTTGTTTAGTTAAATTCGGTTGATTTGTTCAATTCGTATTCGGGGATTCGTATTCGGAATTATTCGAATTTTTATGATTTTTTTTTCAATTCGAAACGTTCAAATTGATACGTTTTGAACCGGTCAAATCGAAAACTTTCTTTCGATTAGAAAACGAACAAACAAAAGAAAAATCTTCATCAAATGATTACAATGACTCTTTAAATCACCTTCAGCTTAACTAAAACAGCATTATTTCCAAATAGTACTCTAATAACACACAGTCTTTGAAATATGTGTGCAGTTTGACACAGGCAGGCAAATGGGCGTACCTGTACGTCCCTTTAAATTTGCCACATATCGCACATGCGCGCGCCGCGGGAGCCCATGATTGCGGTGAGGAGAGGCAGAACGGTAGATGCCTATGTAAACAAGGCATTTCCCTGTTCTGCCTATCAACATGACAGGGATCTACTGCTCCCGGTCATCGGGAGCAGTGATCTCTGTCATGTTGTAGTGAGCCCCTCCCCCCCTCAGTTATGCCCTGTACACACGGTCGGATTTTCCGATGGAAAATGTCCGATCGGAGCGTGTTGTCGGAAATTCCGACCGTGTGTGGGCTCCATCGGACATTTTCCCTCTGATTTTCCGACACACAAAGTTGGAGAGCAGGAGATAAAATTTTCCGACAACGAAATCCGTTGTCGGAAATTCCGATCGTGTGTACACAAATCCGACGGACAAAGTGCCACGCATGCTCAGAATAAATAAAGAGATGAAAGCTATTGGCCACTGCCCCGTTTATAGTCCCGACGTACGTGTTTTATGTCACTGCGTTTAGAACGATCGGATTTTCCGACAACTTTGTGTGACCGTGTGCATGCAAGACAAGTTTGAGCCAACATCCGTCGGAAAAAATCCTAGGATTTTGTTGTCGGAATGTCCGAACAAAGACCGACCGCGTGTACGCCCTATAAGAATCACTCCCTAGGACACACTTAACCCCTTGATTGCCCCCTAGTGTTTAACCCCTTCCCTGACAGTGTCATTTATACAGTAATCAGTGGCTATTTATAGTGTCCGATAGGGTTGTCCCGATACCGATACTAGTATCGGTATCGGCACCGATACCGAGCATTTGCCCAAGTACTTGTACTCGGGCAAATGCTCCCGATGCTTCCGCCGATACTATGACAGTCAGCGGTGCTCGGCGTGTGGGGGAGTTACTAGCTTCCCCCCCGCGGCTTTCAGTGACATACAGCGGTGATCGGTGCTTGTAACTTCCCCACGCGATCACCGCTGACTGTCACTGCATCCTCCTCCATGCCCCCTCTGTTCCCCTGTCCCCCTCTCCTCTGTCTCCCTCCGTTCCGATCCTCTGTCCCCCTCTCCTCTGTCTCCCTCCGTTCCGTTCCTCTGTCCCCCTCTCCTCTGTCTCCCTCCGTTCCGTTCCTCTGTCCCCCTCTCCTTATCTGTCCCCCTCCGTTCCATTCCTCCGTTCCTCTGCCTCTCCGCTGTCCCCTCCGTTCCGTTCCTCTGTCCCCCTCTCCTTATCTGTCCCCCTCCGTTCCGTTCCTCCGCCTCTCTGCTGTCCCCTCCGGTCCGCCGTCCTCCTCCTCCTTCCTGTGTGTATGGATAGAGTCAGCTGACTCTGTCCATTCACATAACTGAAACATTGTAATCTTCTGTGATTACGATGTGTCAGTTTATGAATGGAGAGGAGCCGCTGTCTTCTCTCCATTCATTCTCAGTGCAGCTGAGGCTGCAGAGAAAGGGACTGGGGAATCTCTATCCTCTGTCTCTTTCTCTGTCTCAAGGGGGAGATATCAGGGGTATGTTAAGACCCCTGATATCTCACCAAAGCCCCCCAACAGGGCTGATTTAAAAAAAAAAAAAATGAATAAAAAAATTATTATTGTAAAAAATAAAAATTGTAAATAAAAAAAAAAACACACAGACACCGTTCACCCCTCCCCCCCCCCCCCGAAAAAAAAGAAAGCATTGTTAAAAAAAAAAAAAAAAAAACTGTCACGTGACATAAAAAAAAAGTATCGGTAATCGGTATCGGCGAGTACTTGAAAAAAGTATCGGTACTTGTACTCGGTCCTAAAAAAGTGGTATCGGGACAACCCTAGTGTCCGATGTGTCCGCCATAATGTCGCAGCCCCGATAAAAAAAAAAAAAAACGCTGATCGCCGCCATTACTAGTAAAAAAAAAAAATTATAATAAAAAAAGCCATAAATCTATCCCCTATTTTGTAGACGCTATAACTTTTGTGCAAACCAATCAATATACACTTATTGCAATTTTTTTTACCAAAAATATGTAGTATATATCTATATATAAAGAATACATATCGGCTTAAACTGAGGAAAAAAATAGTTTTTTTATATATTTTTTGGGAGATATTTATTATAGCAAAAAGTTTAAAAATATTGCTTTTTTTTTCAAAATTGTCGCTCTTTTTTTGTTTATAGCGCAAAAAATAAAAAACGCAGAGGTGCTCAAATACCACCAAAAGAAAGCTCTATTTGTGGGAGAAAAAAGGACGTCAATTTTGTTTAGGTACAACGTCGCACGACCGCGCAATTGTTAGCTAAAGCGACACAGTGCCGAATCACAAAAAATTCTCCGGTCAGGAAGGGGGTAAATCCTTCCGGGGCTGAAGTGGTTAAAGAGCGGTGCACTGTAGCACTCGAGAAATGTGAGTACCCTAAAGAAGGGGTTAATGTTTAATAATAAATAGAGTTTAAACGATATCACACTATCTAGTCTTTTTTTTTTTACCATATACATGTGGAAAACGTGCCAGCAACCAGCCCAGGATCCCAATACAATCACTGAACCCAGAGGTGGATCATATGCGTGCTTTGTCCAGGCCTAATTCCAACGTCACACGCTCTATGGTGGGTGCATATATAGAAGGGAGGAACATTTTCGATTTGACCGGTTCAAAATGTATCAATTCGAACGTTTTAAATTGAATTTTTTTTAGAAAATTCGAAAAAAATCGGAATTGAACAAATCAACCGAATTTAAGGAAGCAAAATAATTAGATTAACCAGTCGAAACAAAACAAATTTTTCCGTCATGCACATGTCTAGTGGATCCATCAAACGAATTGAGTCACGCTTGCTATCACCAGTTGTTTTGGACTTGAATTTTGAATGGACTTCATATATAATTTTATATCAACGCATGTCTTCATGTGAACTTGTCAACATAGCACTTTGCACATCGCACTTTGTACACCACACTTTGTACACCGCACTTTGCACACAGCACTTTGCACATCGCACTTTGTACACCACACTTTGTACACCACACTTTGTACACCGCACTTTGCACACAGCACTTTGTACACCGCACTTTGCACACCGCACTTTGCACACAGCACTTTGTACACAGCACTTTGTACACAGCACTTTGTACACAGCACTTTGCACACAGCACTTTGCACATAGCACTTTCTACACCGCACTTTGCACATAGCACTTTGTACACCGCACTTTGCACACCGCACTTTGTACACCGCACTTTGTACACCGCACTTTGCACACAGCACTTTGCACATAGCACTTTGCACACCGCACTTTGCACACAGCACTTTGCACACAGCACTTTGCACACAGCACTTTGCACACAGCACTTTGCACATAGCACTTTGCACACAGCACTTTGCACACAACACTTTGCACACCGCACTTTCAATGCACGGAAACACGTTTGTGTAGACAATTTGAGCACTTATACATTGGACTTTCTTTTATGATAGATGATGATATTATAGTAGTATTTTATATTTTGCACTTTATTGATAATTCGTTTTGTCACTATAGCACTTTATATATTTGGTTTGCTATAGATATATTCCAGAGTGTATATATATATATATATATACACACTGTATTTATTGGCGTATAACACTCACTTTTTCACCATGAAAACCGGGTGCAAATAGCGTGTGCGTGTTATATGCCAATACTTCAATTTCAGCTGCCTCAGAGGCAACGGGGGGGGGGGACAAGTGCCGTCAGATTACATACAGTGAGGCTCGGTTCACACTAGGGGCGGCACGACTTGCAGGTCGCCTCACCGAGGCGACCTGCACACGACTGCCACGGCGACTTGCAAAACGACTTCTGTATAGAAGTCTATGCAAGTCGCCCCCAAAGTAGTACAGGAACCTTTTTCTAAGTCGGAGCGACTTGCTTCGCTCCGATTAGAACGGTTCCATTGTACAGAACGGGAGGCGACTTGTCAGGCGGCTAGGTCGCCTGACAATGACAAGTCGCCCCTGTGTGAACCGGCTTTGAGAATCTCCTGTTTACTTGGCGGCCTCTGTAATAGGAAGTCAATAGATGGCAATAGCGATGAGGCTGCTGCATTGATGGCAATGGCGAGGCTGCATTGATGTGGACTAATAAGGCTGCATTGATGGCACTTGTGAGGCTATATACATATATATATATATATATATATATATATATATATATATATATATATATATATATATATATATATATATATATATATATACATACATATGTGTGGAAGTACACAGCGAATAATAAATTAGTATAGGTTAGGGCAGTACTTTTTTTACTTATATGCTGATTGCACGGTCTTATGGGACGTGATCAGTGCCAGCAGCTTTCTACATAAGAACTCAATATTTGTCCATGGTAGCTCGCAAGATTTTTCAGTGCTTAGATGGTTCGAATCTTGCCCGGTCCCTACTGAACTGGTTGAGATTCGAACCGTCTATGGCCGGTGTTCTGTCGAAATCTCCAATTGCCTCACTTCCGGCGACCCACCAGCAGCAGATTTCGACGAGTTGGCTTATACTGCCCGTGCGCGCCTCCAAGGGTCATAGAGATGACCGGGGACCATCTGGTCCATGGCCAGCTCTATGGTAAACTGCCGGCGGTGGATTAATTTTCTGGCTCCCTGATCACACGGGAGAGACCGGAGAAGCACCGGAGGGTGGCGGGAAGGGGGGAGGGGGGATGTCCCCTTCTGCAGGTGGACAGATGAATAAAACTGCTGTTTTTTAGCTGGAAAGCCTGAGATCAATTTTCTACTTTTGGTTTTTCTCAGTCTTTCCAGCATAGAGGAGAGATGTGAGAATTAATAGACCCCAGGTCTCTCTGTAGGTCTCTCTGTAAAGAGGACCTGTCATGCCCTATTCCTAATACAAGGGATGTTTACATGACGTGTAATAGGAATAAAAGTTTTAAAATAAAAAATTAAAAGGTAAAGTGTAAAAATTAAAAAGAAAATAAACAATATTTTTTTTTTAAACCCCCCCATCCATTCCTAGCACGCTAAAGTGAACGTTTACGTAAGTCACGCCCACATATGTAAACGGCGTCCAAACCATATGTGAGGTATCGCTGTGATCGTTAGAGCGAGAGCAATAATTCTAGCGCTAGACCTCTTCTTTAACTCTAAACATGTAACCTGTAAAAATGTTTAAAGTGTTGTCTATGGGGATTTTTAACGACTGTAGTTTGGCGTCACGAGCGTGCACAATTTTAAAGCGTGACATGTCAGGTATCTATTTACTCAGTGTAACGTCATCATTATACAAAAAAAATTGGGGCAAATAGTGTGTTTTTTTTTTTTTAATTCACGAAAAAGTGTCCCCCCCCCCAAAAAAAAGGTTTAAAAAATCACTATGCAAATGCAGTGTAACATAAAAAAATTGCAACAACTTCTATTTTATTCCCTAGGGTCTCTGCTAAACATATATACCGTATTTATCGGCGTATAACACGCACCGGCGTATAACACGCACCCCAATTTAGGAGGGAAGTTGAAGGGAAAAAAAACTTACATTTAAATGCCCATCATTGCAGCCTTCTCAGTGCAGCCTTGCCCCAGTGCAGCCTTGTCAATGCAGCCTTGTCAGTGCAGCCTGTCAGTGCAGCCTTTCCCAGTGTCCATTGCAGCCTTGCCCCAGTGCAGCCTTGCAGCTCGCTGAGCTTCAAAATCGCCGACCGCGATTTGAAAATGGCGCCGAAATACACAAAGCAGGTCCTCGGCTCTTCTCGGCGACTCTCGTTCACTTTCGGCTCCGCTCGGGATGGGAGTGACTGTGAGCGGAGCTATCCGAACCTAGCTGAGTACACTCGGCTAGGTTCGGGCGGCGCTCGAGTGAACCCGAAAGTGGCCGAGAAGAGCCGAGGACCGGCACTGTGTATTTTGGCGCCGGCGGCGCCATTTTCAAATCGCGGTCGGCGATTTTTTAGATCTGACAACTCAGGATCGCAGGGGATTGGCGTATAACACGCACCCGCGATTTTCCCCTGATTTTAAGGGGAAAAAAGTGCGTGTTATACGCCGATAAATACGGTATATATAATGTTTGGGGGTTCTGAGTAATTTTCTAGCAAAGAAAAAAAAATGACGATTTTTACATGTAGGAGAGAAATGCCAGAGTTGGCCTGGGATGGGAGTTTTGCTGTCTGTGACCTTCCAAAGTCATTGCAGACCTAACTTTGCCAACTAAATCCTTTACCCAATGATAATCAGATATTGTTCACTAAGGACAGAAAATCAGTTCAACCAATTAACATGTCTGTCAGAGTATTACGTTCACCTCTGTAAAGCCCGGTGCTGTTGGTTTGCCGCTCCCCCAAAAATATTGATCACCAGCCGCCACTGCTTATTTGTAGAGGTCGACCGATATTTGGCGTTTTTTGCTTAATCGGCATCGGCCGATTGTGCTGATAAAAAAGGCCGATTATAACTTCAGCGCGACTTGCAAATGACTTCTGTAATAATGATATAGAAAATATATAATTAAAAAAAATATGTTTCCTTTTCTGTTAAAAAAAAATATATATATATATGTTTACAAACACTTGAACTTTATTCTGCTTGACCAGTCTGGTCCTCCATGTCAGAAGAGTATTGGGTGACAGACATTAGTATTGGGGGGGTGTCCAGTATTAATTGATTATTGGGATGTATTGATAGTAGTGGATGGGGGATGGGGGGAGTGGAGGATGTGTAGTGATTCCTGTATTGTGCTGGATGAGGGATTTGTATTGGTCGGTTTTAGCTCAGCGTATGTATATCAGGGTCCCTTTGTGCCATAGAAGTGATGTATATTCCGGAGATCTCCAATGGGGACTCTGATCGCATGCATGACATCATCAGTCAATAGACCCTCCCCCACTCCTCGCCAGACGCGCCATTGTTCGCCTGTGTATTCTATACATATCTCAGCAGCCCTGGAGGACTTTGTATTTTGTATCTCTTTATATCCATGATATAGAAGTGTGTGGATTGTGTCTGTTTTCATTGCTGGACGCCTTCAAAAGGGCCGACGTTTGGGAAACAAGTTGGACTGTATAGGACTTTCTTTATAATTAGGATGAACATTTCGAATCATAAAAGTGCAGCAAAACACCCTGTGCAAAGAATGGAACATGTCCTGATTTTTTCAGAGCACACCATCGCAATGTGTTATATATATCTATCTATATAGATCTATATAGATAGATATATATATCTATCTATATATATATATATATATATTGGCTTTGATGGAATGAGATATGTGAATATCTTCTGTACCAAGGAGGTTCTAATGTGCTTTGCACTGATTTGGTTGGAGATTTTCTTAGAGTCTGTGTGCAGCAATGCACGTTACATGGATTGGCAATGAATGGCACCTCAATGCACCTTGATGACAGACATGTGTTGTAGCCCAATGCAGAGGCGTAACTAGAACCTTCAGGTGCAAGAAACCATGAAGGGCCCCCTTGACCACAGGCCGGGGGGGGGGGCCTTCCCTCTGAGCCCAGTGGCAGAACACTAGAGTCCAGTCTTAAGTGAGACCTTTGCGACCCTGGTAGTTCCGCCACTGGTGTCACTTTGCAAAGAACAAAATGGATCGTACCATTTACACTGGAACCTTGGCTTACGGGCATAATCCATTCCAGGAGAATGCTTGTAATCCAAAGCACTTGCATATCAAAGCGAGTTTCCCCATAGAAGTCAATGGAAATGAAGATCATTTGTTTCCGCATTGACTTCTATTGCATGCAATAGTGCATGAGGCCAAGGGTGGGCGCCAGAGAGCCTCGGAAATACTCGGGGACAGCTCCGCTGAACTCGGAAACCCTCGGAGAACACTCGGGAACAGAGTATTTCCGAGTGATTCAGAGTATTTCCGAACGGCTCCGAACCATTTCGAGTGTCACCGTCACCTCTGGCCAAATGCGATACTGCACACCCCATTAGCTTGAATCCTGCTCGTTTTGCAAGACAACACTCGCAAACCGAGTCAGGATTTTTAAAAAAAAAGTTGCTCATCTTTCAAAACACTCGTTAACCGCGTTACTCGTAAACCAAGGTTCCACTGTACCTTTTTTTTCCCCCCACAATATTATTTTTACAGTTTTTTTTTACAGTTTTTTAGGAGCACCGTTGGGGGGCTTTGGTGAAATATCTGGGTCTAAACAGCTGATGTTTTACCTTTGAGAAAGAGAAAAGTGATGGAGGACACAGCCCTCAATCTCCATCTCTGCAGCCTCAGCTGCACATAATGAATGGACAGGAAGAGCTCTGTACAGAGGCTTCCTGTCCATTCAAAAACTGAAGCATAGTAAGCACATTTCAATTATGAATGAACAGAGTCAGTAATGGGTGCAGTGGCGGCTGGTGTTCAATATTTGGGGGGGGGGGCAGACTAACGACAATCCCCCTCCCCAGATGGATGGGAATTTGGCGGCGATCAGATGCCTCTTTACCTTAGGAAGAAGGCAGACATGGATCCGGGCTGCGGCTCCGGGGCCATTGCTTCTCCTCCAGGCCAAACAGGAAGTGGGTCCTGACTGAGACCTGATTGGCCGGGAGTCCTAAGAGAGTTGAATCAGGAAGACGATAGCAAATATTAATTCCCTATTGTCACACAACTGGGTGGGTAAGGGCGCAGTGTTCTGCGCCCCGAGCCCACCCTTTTTTGAAGCCAATTAGAGCCTCAGGTCCTAATCACGTGCTTCAAAAAACAAAACAAAACCCCATTTGAATCCATGCGTCCGGCACCCTGCATGTAGATTAGGGGATCGGACGCATGGGCGCAGGGGGGGGGGGGGGCACCCCCCTATGGGCAGGCCACCGCTGATTGGTACGGATGCAGAGGCAGTAACCAGAGGTTTCGTGGCCACGATGCTTTCACCCGCCGATTGTATCCTGTTCAAGTAAATGGGGACAACTCTGCTACTGCCCGGGATACAATGCCTCCTCACCCCCTGTCAAATGAAGAGGGAACTGAACACAGAACGCTCTTCAGACAGCAATGCTGGTGTGACTGAGCTCTGAAGGTATGGGAGGGTTCGTTTGTGGGGAACCTTAGTATGGGGGTATAACTTTCAGTTAGAGAAGCTTTAGGGGAGACTTACTAAAACCCGGAGCACACAGACTCTGGTGCAGCTGTGCATGGGAGCCAATCAGCTTCTAACTTCAGCTTGTTCAATGAAGCCTTGACAATAAGACCTGGAAGCTGATTGGTTTCTCTGCAGAGCTGCACCCGATCTTGCGCTCTCCAGTTTTAGTAAATCAACCCCTTTACCAGCAATGGCATTGGCTGAATACGTGTGATCGGATCCATATACAATAGTATAAATGATGACATAGCAGTAACAATATACAATTAAGCATATAGAATAAAGACGGTGCCATAGAAATACATTCAATGCGACTTCAGGTGCGATTTGCAAAGCGCTCGTCCCAACTGAGTCGGTGTGAACGGAGGGGGTGGAGGGGGGGCTAAAACCTGGAAGCTGATTGGTTTCTATGCAGAGCTGCAGCAGATTTTGCGCTCTCCAGTTTTAGTAAATCTCCCCCCTTTATGTCAAAAATTCCAGCGCAGATCCCCCCATCCCCCCCCCCCCCCGACATGGAAAGCTGATGTGTCGTCATTCAGTATCATTAGAACTGATATTTCAATGCTACAAATAAAAAGCTCCATTTTAGTAATGAAAGGAATCAAATTGTTCCATAAATTGTCTATTTCCTTTGTGGGCTCACAATTTGCACCCCTATGGCGTCCCTTTCCTCGGCCTCTAGAAATGTGCATTACATTGGGGCTGCATAGAGGCCTCCATAGAGACAATACACAGAACAGAGACAATGGTCAGTACACCAATGCGGCATACACACCAGATCCACACACCGCACAATACACAATCCTCCGTGTTCACAAACTCTCCGCTGACCCCCCCGGTGTGTTTACAGGGGCTCCAAAATCCATGTTGTGTAAATACATTGAAGGGGATTTACTAAAGGCAAATAGACTGAGTACTCTGCAAGGACAATGCTCCGGAGATTAGTAAATACATTGAAACTCTGCTGACTTCCATCATCCAATCACGTGCAAGCAAAAATACTGTTTATTTTATTTTTAATTTTCCTTGCATGTGATTGGCTATTCTTTGCAAAGTGAATCTTCCCAACATTTACTAAGCTCCGGAGCAACTGTACTTGCAGAGTTCTCAGTCTATTTGCATTTAGTAAATCAACTCCATTGCATAATAAATGTGGAGGCGTCCAGATCAAACCTGAAATTTATTACAGGAACTTTTTTTTTCTGTTCAAATGTAATAGAAGTTTATTTCTCGCTTCTCCTTCTTACTTCTTTTCCTATATTATCAGGTCCATTCCTATAATGATATATGAATTCCTAAATAATTTATAACCCCAATACTAACCCTCCCTGTAATTCCAACACTAACTCCTATTCAACCCGAATACTAAACCTTCCCATAACCCTAACACTAACTCCCTTACAAACCTCAATACTAAGCTTCCCAAATCCTTTATAGGCCTATAATTACCCCCCCCCCCCCCTGTAATCCCAATGCTAACTCCAATTCAAGCAGAATACTTAACCTTCCCATAACCTTAACACTGACACCCTTAGAAACCTCAATACTAACCCTTACTGTAGCCTCCCAAAGTCCTAACACTAAATCCTTTAGAAACCTAATAGTAGCCCTCCCTATAACCCTAACACTAAATCCTTTATAGGTATAATGCTAACCCTCCCTATAATCCTAACTCTAATGCCCCGTACACACGGTCGGACATTGATCGGACATTCCGACAACAAAATCCTAGGATTTTTTCTGACGGATGTTGGCTCAAACTTGTCTTGCATACACACGGTCACACAAAGTTGTCGGAAAATCCGATCATTCTGAACGCGGTGACGTAAAACACGTACGTCGGGGCTATAAACAGGGAAGTAGCCAGTAGCTTTCATCTCTTTATTTATTCTGAGCATGCGTGGCACTTTGTCCGTCGGATTTGTGTACACACGATCGGAATTTCCGACAACGGATTTTGTTGTCGGAAAATTTTATAGCCTGCTCTCAAACTTTGTGTGTCGGAAAATCCGATGGAAAATGTCCGATGGAGCCCACACACGGTCGGAATGTCCGACAACACGCTCCGATCGGATATTTTCCAACGGAAAATCCGACCGTGTGTACAGGGCATTACTCCCTTAGAAACCTCAATACTAAGCCTCCCAAAGTCCTAACACTACATCCTATAGAAACCTAATAGTAACCCTCCCTATAACCCTAACACTAAATCCTTCATAGGCCTGATACTACTCCCCCTTGTAATCCTAATGCTAACTCCTATTCAACCCGAATACTAAACCTTTTCATAACCTTAACACTAGCCCCTTTAGAAACCTCAATACTAAGCCTCCCTGTAGTCTTAACACTAAATCCTTTAGAACCCTAACACTAAGCCTTATACACCCCTAACACTAACCCACCCTACAGAGGCGTTGCTAGGGGGTGGCTATTGAGGCTATAGCCCTGAATGTGGGGCCCATAGCCCCGAGTCTCTAGGGCAAGGGTTGGCACCTGGCCCGTGGAAATTTTTGCTGCTGTCCCCTTCATTGGACAGTGGTGAGCGCCCAGTATCACAGGACTGGATGGGGGCGGGAACCGCAGGAGTCACCAGCCTGTTAATGTGAAAAGTTAACTTCTGTAGTTCCCGCCCCCATCCAGCTCTGTGATGCCGATCTCAGATGCTCTGCTTGCTGTACACCTGTGTAAGGTAAGAGTTCTACTTACACAGTGTGTGTGGTGGGGTGCAGGGGACAGAGGGCACTGCAGTGGGGGGGGGGGTGCATTGCTCGGCACTGGTGAGGCTGCATTGCTGGGCACTGGTGAGGCTGCATAGATGGGCACAGCTGAGCCCTGCATTGTTTGTTTATATAGCCAACTCCTGAGCCCTGGGGCTCTCTGGGGACCCTGATGTAAGGGGGGCTCTGGTTACCCTGATGTAAGGGGGGTGGGATCTCTGGGGACCCTGATGTAATGGGGGGGGGGGGCTCTTGGGACCCTGATGCAAGTAGGAAGGCTCTCTAGGGACCCTGATGTAAGGGGGGTGGGCTCTCTGAGGACCCTGATGTAAGGGGGTGGGATCTCTGGGGACCCTGATGTAATGAGGGGGGCTCTGGAGGCCCTGATGTAATGAGGAGGGCTCTGGAGGCCCTGATGTAAGTAGGGAGGCTCTCTAGGGACCCTGATGTAAGGGGGGTTCTGGGGACCCCGATGTAAGAGGGGTGAGCTCTCTGGGGACCCTAATGTAATGAGGGGGGCTCTGGGGACCCTGATGTAATGAGGGGGGCTCTGGGGACCCTGATGTAATGAGGGGGGCTCTGGGGACCCTGATGTAATGAGGGGGGCTCTCTAGAGACCTTGATGTAAGGGGGGCTCTAGGGACACTGATGTAAGGGGGGTGGGCTCTTTGGGAACCCTGATGTAAGTAGGGAGGCTCTCTAGAGACCCTGATGTAAGGGGGGCTCTGGGTACACTGATGTAAGGGGGGGTGGGCTCTTTGGAAACCCTGATGTAAGTGGGGGGGCTCTCTGGGGACCCTGATGTAAGGGGGGATCCACACAGATATATATATACTGTAAACCCACACGTATGTTATATTCATGTGTATGACTTTCTTTACTTCACTTCTATGGGCTCTAGCCCCAGATCTTTTGTAGACCTAGCAATGACCCTGCTACCCTATAACCTTAATCCCAATCCTCAACACTAACACTTACCATCTCTATTGCCAACACTTATCCTCTCACCAACACTCCCTGTAACTCTGAGACATCTTCCTGTTAACAGTCCCTGTTAACTCTTACACTTATCTTCCCTATAACCTCACACTAACCCCAGTATCTCTTACACTATTCCTCCTTGTAACCCCAACACTAATCTTACACTTACACTAATCCTCACACTAACATTTACCCTCTCCATGATGCCAACACCGACCCTAATACTAATATTCAATCATTTAACCCCTTATTGTAATACTCACTCCTACTCTTCCTGGTAAAGAAAAATAAGCACAAAGGTGCTGACAGTGGAAAATCCTGAAAAGGTTGATTCATTCTATATATCTCTGTATTTATTCATCTATCTATCCAACCATTATCTATCTCCATCTATCTATGTATGACAGACATTAGTATTGGGGGGAGGGGGGGGGGGGGTGTCCAGTAATAATTGATTATTGGGATGTATTGGTAGTAGTGGATGGGGGATGGGGGGAGTGGAGGATGTGTATTGATTCCTGTATTGTGCTGGATGAGGGATTTGTATTGGTCGGTTTTTGCTCAGTATATGTATATCAGGCTCCCTTTGTGCCATAGAAGTGATGTATATTCCGGAGATCTCCAATGGGGACTCTGATCGCATACATGACATCATCAGTCAATAGACCCTTCCCCACTCCTCGCCAGACGCGCCATTGTGCGCCTGTGTATTCTATACATATCTCAGCAGGAGGACTTTTGTATCTCTTTATATCCATGATATAGAAGTGTGTGGATTGTGTCTGTTTTCAGTGCTGGACGCCTTCAAAAGGGCCGACGTTTAGGAAACAAGTTGGACTGTATTGGGGACGGCAAGGGAAAGGGGCTTTTTTTTTACTGGAATTAACATTTTGGATTAAAAAATTAAAAGCCTCCTATAATTAAAAAAATATTGTATTAGAGGACTGTACTGCTTTCATATCCTATATGAATTACATTTATTTATTACATGTGCTTTTATTTACATTTTTCACAATTAGGGTTTGTTCACATCATAGTGTGTACCTTCTCTTGCACCTACCATACATGAACTGGAATGCATTTTTTAGATTATGATGACGTGTATTTGTTTGCTTTGGTATCACCAGACACTGCAGCACATTGCAATGTGGAGCCGCGTGACGCAACGCTCTGCACAAAATATGGAACCTGTCCTATTTTTTTCAGTGCATGCCTACGCAGCGCATTACATATGTGATAGTATATACTGTATATTGGCTTTGATGGAATGAGACATGTGACCATCTTCTGTTCTGTCCGTCTACTACTTGTCTATCTTTAACCACTTCAATACCGGGTGCTTTTACCCCCTTCCTGCCCAGGCCAATATTCAGCTTTCAGCGCTCTCGCACTTTTGAATGACAACTGCACAGTCATGCGACGCTGTACCCATGTGACATTTTTTTTTTAGACAGATCTTTTTGAAAAAAAAAAGGTTTTTCTTTGTTTCTGAAACAAAATTTTGAAAATAAGTAATTTTTTTTCCCTCACTGATGTGCGCCAATGAGATGGCACTGATAGGCTGCACTTATGGGCACTGATGAGACGGCACTAAAGGGCACTGATGCAGAGATACTAATATGCAGCACTGATAGGTGGCACTGATGGGCACTGATGAGACAGCACTAAAGGGCACCGATGCAGAGATACTAATATGCAACACTGATGAGCCTTGATAGGCGGCACTGATGGCCACTGATAGGCGGCACTTATAGGCTGCACTGATGAGACGGCACTAAAGGGCACTGATGCAAAGGTACTAATATGCAGCACTGATGGGCACTAAAAGGCTGAACGGATAGGCGGCACTGATGGTCACTGAAATACAGCATTGACTGGCACCACTGATGGGCACCGTTGGGGCTGCACCAATAATCCCCGGTGAGGAAATGGCGCTGATCGGCTCTCCTCTCCCTCTGTCAGTGTGAGGAAAGGAATGCCGATAACCGTTTATATGTGACCAGCTGTGATTGGACGCAGGCGATCATGTGGGTAAAGAGCCACGTCATTGGCTCTTTACTGAGATCGGTGATTCGTCGTATCCCAGGGACACAGCTCAGCGCCGAACGCCACGCTGCGCGTCCCAGTAGGCGCGCAAGAGTGGTTCGACATTATATGACATTGTCCCAGAACGAGAGAGCCGCCCCTCATTTGTCAATACACAGACGAGAGGGGGGGAAATGCATTTATATCCTTTGCTGGTGTTATGGTGAAAATGTACAGTATATTTGTTACAAATTTTTAAAATAGCCCTTAAAAAAGGCAACAACCTCAAAACCTTATATATATATATATATATATATATATATATATATATATATATATATATATATATATATATATATATATATATATATACATACTGTAGTCAAACAATATAATATATAGGTTACAACTCTTTAAAAAGATCAACATATAAACACATTACATTCACCTTTTATAAAGGAAGCCTCCAGCGGAGCGCCCCCCGGTGGGGGGGTTGTGTCGGTGTGTGTACTCACCATTGTATATTGTGTGTCCGGGGTCCCTCCATTGTCTGGATGGAGATCTTTGTGATGGATCAGATTTTGTATATTTACAGTTGTTGTGTATTATCCCCCATATGGATCCATCTATAGAATGACATGCAGGGCCGGACAATACATGAAAGGTCTATATAAAAAATAAAGACTGTAAATTAGAGGTAAATAAATAAAAAAAGACAATCCATATCATGAGAATAATGAGAATAAAGCTTCGATCCTTCCCAGGAATACATTGTAAGACCCCCATACACACTGTTAGATTTTCTGCAGATTTTTGTCTTCAGATTTACCAAAACCATGTAGTGCGAGGGCCGGCCTGATTGGATACAGATTGAAACTCTTAAGCCCCGTACACACGATCCGAAAATCCTACGAAAAATGCTGCACTGGAATCGATCGTGCGATAAATCGGATTGTTAGTACAGAGCTTTCGAGAGCCGATCAGGACAGTCCATCCGATATTATTCTATCGGACACGCACGGAAATATTTTTCGTACGATGCCAGATCGTACGATTTTCGTTTAAGCAGTACAGCTGCCGTTCGGAAAATGCAATACGAATGCATCACAACACATGACATCACTTCCAAATTTTTATTCTGTCGTACGGGAATTTTCAGGACTTTAGAAAAACTCATCAGATTCAACGTGAGATTAGCATGCAAAAAACAAAACAAAACGGATGATCATTCGTCCGATAATCGGATCGTGTGTACGGGGCTTTAAGGTTTGATCTCATATTACATGGTTCGGGTAAATCTGAAGACAAAAATCTGCAAAAAATCTAATAGTGTGTATGGGGGGTCTAACTTTCATTTGTAGCCGTCCATCAGAATTACAATAGATTACCAGCAATGGCATTGGCTGAATATGTGTGATGGGATCCATATGCAATAGTATAAATGGTGACATAGCAGTAACAATATACAATTAAGCCTATAGAATAAAGACGGGGCCATAGAAATACATTCGATGCGTCTTCAGGTGCGATTTCCAAAGCGCTTGTCCCAACTGAGTCGGTGTGAACAGAGGAGGGGGAGGGGGGGCTAAAACCTGGAAGCTGATTGGTTTCTATGCAGAGCTGCAGCAGATTTTACGCTCTCCGGTTTTAGTAAATCTCCCCCCTTTATGTCAAAAATTCCAGTGCAGATCCCCCCCGACATGGAAAGCTGATGTGTCGTCATTCAGTATCATTAGAACTGACATTTCAATGCAATAAAAAGCTCCATTTTAGTAATGAAAGGAATCAAATTGTTCCATAAATTGTCTATTTCCTTTGTGGGCTCACAATTTGCACCCCTATGGCGTCCCTTTCCTCGGCCTCTAGAAATGTGCATTACATTGGGGCTGCATAGAGGCCTCCATAGAGACAATACACAGAATAGAGACAATGGTCAGTACACCAATGCGGCATACACACCAGATCCACACACCGCACAATACACAATCCTCCGTGTTCACAAACTCTCCGCTGACCCCCCCCGGTGTGTTTACAGGGGCTCCAAACGTCATGTTGTGTAAATACATTGAAGGGGATTTACTAAAGGCAAATAGACTGAGTACTCTGCAAGGACAATGCTCCGGAGATTAGTAAATACATTGAAACTCTTCTGACTTCCATCATCCAATCATATGCAAACAAAAATACTGTTTATTTATTTTTTTATTTTCCTTGCATGTGATTGGCTATCCTTTGCAAAGTGAATCTTCCCCACATTTACTAAGCTCCGCAGCAACTGTACTTGCAGAGTTCTCAGTCTATTTGCCTTTAGTAAATCAACTCCAATGCATAATGAATGTGGAGGCGTCCAGATCAAACCTGAAATTTATTACAGGAACTTTTTTTATTTGTTCAAATGTAATAGAAGTTTATTTCTCACTTCTCCTTCTTACTTCTTTTCCTATATTATCAGGTCCATTCCTATAATGATATATGAATTCCTAAATAATTTATAACCCCAATACTAACCCTCCCTGTAATTCCAACACTAATGCCCCGTACACACGGTCGGACATTGATCGGACATTCCGACAACAAAATCCTAGGATTGTTGGCTCAAACTTGTCTTGCATACACACGGTCACACAAAGTTGTCGGAAAATCCGATCGTTCTGACCGCGGTGACGTAAAACACCTACGTCGGGACTATAAACGGGGCAGTAGCCAATAGCTTTCATCTCTTTATTTATTCTGAGCATGCGTGGCACTTTGTGTGTCGGATTTGTGTACACACGATTGGAATTTCCGACAACGGATTTTGTTGTCGGAAAATTTTATAGCCTGCTCTCAAAACTTTGTCTGTCGGAAATTCCGATGGAAAATGTGTGATGGAGCCCACACACGGTCGGAATTTCCGACAACACGCTCCGATCGGACATTTTCCGTCGGAAAATCCGACCGTGTGTACGGGGCATAATAGTAACCCTCCCTATAACCCTAACACTAAATCCTTCATAGGCCTGATACTACTCCCCCTTGTAATCCTAATGCTAACTCCTATTCAGCCTGAATACTTAACCTCCTCATAACCTTAACACTAGCCCCTTTAAAAACCTCAAAACTAAGCCTCCCTGTAGTCTTAACACTAAATCCTTTAGAACCCTAACACTAACCCACCGCACCCTATAACCTTAATCCCAATCCTCAACACTAACACTTACCATCTCTATTGCCAACACTCATCCTCTCACCAACACTCCCTGTAACTCCGAGACATCTTCCTGTTAACTCTAATGCCCCGTACACACGGTCGGACATTGATCGGACATTCCGACAACAAAATCCTAGGATTTTTTCCGACGGATGTTGGCTCAAACTTGTCTTGCATACACACGGTCACACAAAGTTGTCGGAAAATCTGATCGTTCTGAACGCGGTGACGTAAAACACGTACGTCGGGACTATAAACGGGGCAGTGGCCAATAGCTTTCATCTCTTTATTTATTCTGAGCATGCGTGGCACTTTGTCCGTCGGATTTGTGTACACACGATCGGAATTTCCGACAACGGATTTTGTTGTCAGAAAATTTTATCTCCTGCTCTCCAACTTTGTGTGTCGGAAAATCCGATGGAAAATGTGTGATGGAGCCTACACATGGTCGGAACTTCCGACAACACGCTCCGACCGGACATTTTCCATCGGAAAATCCAACCGTGTGTACGGGGCATTACACTAATCTTCCCTATAACCCTAACACTAACCTCACACTAACCCCAGTATCCCTTACACTATTCCTCCTTGTAACCCCAACACTAATCTTACACTTACACTAATCATCACACTAACATTTACCTTCTCCATGATGCCAACACCGACCCCAATACTAATATTCAGTCATTTAACCCCTTATTGTAATACTCACTCCTACTCTTCCTGGTAAAGAAAAATAAGCACAAAGGTGGAAAATCCTGAAAAGGTTGATTCATTCTATCTATCTCTGTATTTATTCATCTATCTATCCAACCATTATCTATCTCCATCTATCTATGTATGACAGACATTAGTATTGGGGGATGTCCAGTATTAATTGATTATTGGGATGTATTGATAGTAGTGGATGGGGGATGGGGGGAGTGGAGGATGTGTATTGATTCCTGTATTGTGCTGGATGAGGGATTTGTATTGGTCGGTGTGTTTATTATGGGTTTTTGCTCAGTGTATGTATATCAGGGTCCCTTTGTACCATAGAAGTGATGTATATTCCGGAGATCTCCAATGGGGACTCTGATCACATACATGACATCATCAGTCAATAGACCCTCCCCCACTCCTCGCCAGACGCGCCATTGTGCGCCTGTGTATTCTATACATATCTCAGCAGCCCCGGAGGACTTTGTATTTTGTATCTCTTTATATCCATGATATAGAAGTGTGTGGATTGTGTCTGTTTTCAGTGCTGGACGCCTTCAAAAGGGCCGACGTTTGGGAAACAAGTTGGACTGTATTGGGGACGGCAGGGGAAAGGGGCTTTTTTTTTTTTTACTGGAATGAACATTTTGGATTAAAAATTTAAAAGCCTCCTATGATTAAAAAAATATTGTATTAGAGGACTGTACTGCTTTCATATCCTATATGAATTACTTTTATTTATTACATGTGCTTTTATTTTTCACAATTAGGGTTTGTTCACATCATAGTGTGTACCTTCTCTTGCACCTAACATGCATGCACTGGAATGCATTTTTTAGATTGTGCTGCTGGGCATTTGTTTGGTATCACCAGACACTGCAGCACATTGCAATGTGGAGCCGCATGACGCAACGCTCTGCACAAAAAATGGAACCTGTCCTATTTTTTTCAGTGCATGGCTATGCAGCGCATTACATATGTGATAGTATAGACCAGGGGTATGCAATTAGCGGACCTCCAGCTGTTGCAAAACTACAAGTCCCATCATGCCTCTGCCTCTAGGTGTCATGCTTGTGGCTGTCAGAGTCTTGCTATGGCTCATGGGACTTGTAGTCCTGCTGGAGGTCCGCTAATTGCATATCCCTGGTATATACTGTATATTGGCTTTGATGGAATGAGACATGTGACCATCTTCTGTTCTGTCCGTCTACTACTTGTCTATCTTTAACCACTTCAATACCGGGCACTTTTACCCCCTTCCTGCCCAGGGCAATATTCAGCACTCTCGCACTTTTGAATGACAACTGCACAGTCATGCAACGCTGTACCCATATGACAATTTTTTTTTTAGACAGATCTTTTTGAAAAAAAAAAAGGTTTTTGTTTGTTTCTGATATTAAATTTTGTAAATAAAGTAATTTTTTTTCCCTCACTGATGTGCACTAATGAGATGGCACTGATAGGCTGCACTTATGGGCACTGATAAGACGGCATTAAAGGGCACTGATGCAGAGGTACTAATATGCAGCACTGATGAGCACTGATAGGCTGCACTGATAAGACGGCACTAAAGGGCACTGATGTGGAGGTACTAATATGCAGCACTGATAGGCTGCACTGATGAGCCTTGATAGGCGGCACTGATGGCCACTGATAGGTGGCACTGATAGGCTGCACTGATGAGACGGCACTAAAGGGCACTGATGCGAAGGTACTAATATGCAGCACTGATGGGCACTAAAAGCCGGAACAGATAGGCGGCACTGATGAGCAGGCACTGATGGTCACTGAAATACAGCATTGACTGGCATCACTGATGGGCACCGTTGGGGCTGCACCAATAATCCCCTGTGAGGAAATGGCGCTGATCGGCTCTCCTCTCCCTCTGTCAGTGTGAGGAAAGGAATGCCGATAACCTTTTATATGTGACCAGCTGTGATTGGACGCAGGCGATCATGTGGGTAAAGAGCCACGTCATCGGCTCTTTGCTGAGATCGGTGATGCGTCGTATCCCAGGGACACAGCTCAGCGCCCAACGCCACGCTGCGCGCCCCCGCAGGCGCGCAAGAGTGGTTCGACATTATATGACATTGTCCCAGAACGAGAGAGCCGCCCCTCATTTGTCAATACACAGACGAGAGGGGGGAAAATGCATTTATATCCTTTGCTGGTGTTATGGTGAAAACTTTTTAAAATAGCCCTTAAAAAAGGCAACAACCTCAAAACCTTTATATATATATACACTGTAGTCAAACAATATAATATATAGGTTACAACTCTTTAAAAAGATCAATATATTAACATATTACATTCACCTTTTATAAAGGAAGTCTCCAGCGGAGCGCCCCCCGGTGGGGAGGTTGTGTCGGTGTGTGTACTCACCATTGTATATTGTGTGTCCGGGGTCCCTCCATTGTCTGGATGGAGATCTTTGTGATGGATGAGATTTTGTATATTTACAGTTGTTGTGTATTACCCCCCATATGGATCCATCTATGGAATGACATGCAGGGCCGGACAATACATGAAAGGTCTATATAAAAAATAAAGAATGTAAATTAGAGGTAAATAAATAAAAAAAAGACAATTCATATCATGAGAATAAAGCTTCGATCCTTCCCAGGAATACATTGTAAGACCCCCATACACACTGTTAGATTTTCTGCAGATTTTTGTCTTCAGATTTACCAAAACCATGAAGTGCGAGGGCCGGCCTGATTGGATACAGATTTAAACTCTTAAGCCCCGTACACACGATCCGAAAAGTGCCGCACTCGAATCGATCGTATGATTAATCGGATTGTAAGTACAGAGCTTTCGAGAGCCGATCAGGACAGTCCATCCGATATTATTCTATCGGACACGCACGGAAATATTTTTAGTATGATGCCAGATCGTACGATTGTCGTTTAAGCCAGGGCTTGACAAATTTGCTTGGAATCTAGGAGCCAGCTAAAAAAGTTAGGAGCCAGGTTTTTTTTTTTTTTAAACGACCGACAGCTTTATTTTTAATATAAAAATTAACCAATCTTAAATTTATACAGAGACGACTAGAACTAATGTGACTGCTTTTATTTCCTGCCATGCAGGGACACAAGACCACCATATTCTCGCTAAGGATCCAATCAGGTCCGCCTGAAAAACTGACAGGTGAACCTGATCAGACAGCCCGTGTGAAAGGGGACAAGCAGGGAGATGACAAATAATAAATTCATTTTAATTAACCACTTCCTTCCCGCAGGACGACTATATACGTCCTGTCTTTGAAGAGAAATACCGTTGTTATGGTAGCAGCTAGCTACCATAACCCCGGTATCTTCTTCAAGAGCCGGCGGTTCTCTTTCAGATAAAAGTGGTCTCTGCAGCAGATTCGCAGCGAGATCACTTTTATCGGCGGCAGGAGAGGGCCCCCCCTACCGCCGCTCTCCGGTGCCCTTCACCGCTTACCGTGGCCGTCTGTAACGGCGGAGGCGATCCAGATCTGTCCCTGGCCTGACATGGAGACAAGTGAGAGGAAGATGGGCCCCCCCCCCATCTCCAAGTCATTGCAGGGCGGAAGCGACGTCAAATCGTCACTTCCACCCATAGCTCTTGAAGGGACATTTTATATATTTTTTTTTTCAAATGACAATTTTTTTTTTTTTTTTTTTTTTAATGCATTTTAGTGTAAATATGAGATCTGAGGTCTTTTTGACCCCAGATCTCACATTTAAGAGGTCCTGTCATGCTTTTTTTCTATTACAAGGGATTTTTACATTCCTTGTAATAGGAATAAAAGTGACTTTTTTTTTTAAAAGAACAGTGAAAAAATAAAAGTTAAAATAAATAAGAAAAAAAAAAAAATTAAATTTGCCCCATCCCTTGTAATAGAAATAAAAGTGACACAATTTTTATTTTTTTTTTAAAACAGTGTAAAAATAAAAAGTAAGATGGAAGATGGAAGATGGAAGATATCGCTCTGCACAAGTGCTCCTGTTCTCTGCAGTGAAGAAGATAGAAGACTCTGGACCCTGCACATCACACATCCACAGATTTTGGTAATACTCGGATCATTAAAGAATCTGGATCCTTTGACCCTTCATTGACCAACCTTATACTTATGCCTTTTTGCCAAAACACGAGAGTGTGAGGCATATGGAGCTGGTGAGTGGTGAATTCAAGGGGAGAGGAGTCACTAACACTGATTGATTTGGTGGATTATTTTCCAGAGACCTCACCTTTCCTGCACGGTGTCCTGTCTTGGGAATATCTATGGACTATTGTTTAGAGTTTATGCTTTTCACATTATATATATTGCTGTGCGTTTGATACATCTGTATAGTGATTTATAATGTTCACTTTCTCACACTGATGAGATTTTTCATGATTATTTTTATTCATTTTGTTTGATGTACACATATTATTTGTTGGAACACTAGATTATCACTTTGCACTTTAGCTAGTGACTACACCGCCATTTAGCGCCACTTTTTCTGTCTTACAAGTACGAATATAGCCCAGGATTACTTGGAAATCACAGAAAGATTTGCATAAAAAGTAAAATATATAAGAAAAAATAATAATTTTTTTAAATGCGCCCCGTCCCGCCGAGCTCGCTTGCAGAAGCGAACGCATATGTGAGTAGCACCCGCATATGAAAGCGGTGTTCAAACCACACGTGAGGTATCGCCACGATCGTTAGAGTGAGAGCAATAATTCTAGCCTTAGACCTCCTCTGTAACTCAAAACAGGTAACCTGTAGAATTTTTTAAACGACGCCTATGGAGATTTTAAAGGGTAAAAGTTTGTCGCCATTCCACGAGTGGATGAAATTTTGAAGCATGACATGTTGGGAATCAATTTACTCGGCGTAACATTATCTTTCACAATATAAAAAAAATTGGGCTAACTTTACTGTTTTCTTATTTTTTAATTAAAAAAAGTATTTTTTCCCAAAAAAGTGCACTTGTAAGTCCGCTTCGCAAATACGGTGTGACAGAAAGTATTGCAATGACCGCCATTTTATTCTCTAGGGTGTTAGAATAAAAAATATATATAATGTTTGGGGGTTCTAAGTAAAGGGAAGGAGATGAGCAGGCAGTGAAAACAGGTAGGGAAGCTCCATTAGCATTGGTGGATGTCTTGTCATACCAACGGCCACCACCAGAGGGCGCCCGATTGCAGAAGGAACCAGGAACCATAGGACTGCAGTAGGCCGCAAAGCCGGGGCCTCAATTACCGGCGCGGCACAACGCGATCGCGGCGGGAGGGGGGGGTGGTGTCGAACGGACACAGGATACCCCAGCTGTGCCGCCCCAGGCGCCAGGTCGCTAATTCTAGTCGCAAATGCGACCTGGCGCCCGGGGTTTGTCAAGCCCTGGTTTAAGCAGTACAGCTGCCGTTCGGAAAATGCAATACGAATGCATCACAACACATGACATCACTTCCGAATTTTTATTCTGTCGTACGGGAATTTTCGGGACTTTAGTAAACTCATCAGATTCGACGTGAGATTAGCATGGGAAAAAAAAAAAAAAAAAAAAGGACGATCATTCGTCCGATAATCGGATCGTGTGTACGGGGCTTTAAGGTTTGACCTCATATTACATGGTTCGGGTAAATCCGAAGACAAAAATCTGCAAAAAATCGAATAGTGTGTATGGGGGGTCTAACTTTCATTTGTAGCCGTCCATCAGAATTACAATAGATTACCAGCAATGGTAAATGATGACATAGCAGTAACAATATACAATTAAGCCTATAGAATAAAGACGGTGCCATAGAAATACATTTGATGCGTCTTCAGGTGCGATTTGTAAAGCGCTTGTCCCAACTGAGTCGGTGTGAACGGAGGGGGGGGAGGGGGGGGCTAAAACCTGGAAGCTGATTGGTTTCTATGCAGAGCTGCAGCAGATTTTGCGCTCTCCAGTTTTAGTAAATCTCCCCCCTTTATGTCAAAAATTCCAGTGCAGATCCCCCCCGACATGGTAAGCTGATGTGTCGTCATTCAGTATCATTAGAACTGATATTTCAATGCAATAAAAAGCTCCATTTTAGTAATGAAAGGAATCAAATTGTTCCATAAATTGTCTATTTCCTTTGTGGGCTCACAATTTGCACCCCTATGGTGTCCCTTTCCTCGGCCTCTAGAAATGTGCATTACATTGGGGCTGCATAGAGGCCTCCATAGAGACAATACACAGAACAGAGACAATGGTCAGTACACCAATGCGGCATGCACACCAGATCCACACACCGCACAATACACAATCCTCCGTGTTCACAAACTCTCCGCTGACCCCCCCCCCCCCCCCCCCCCCGGTGTGTTTACAGGGGCTCCAAACTTCATGTTGTGTAAATACATTGAAGGGGATTTACTAAAGGCAAATAGACTGAGTACTCTGCAAGGACAATGCTCCGGAGATTAGTAAATGAAGGGAAACTCCGCTGACTTCCATCATCCATTCCAATCATATGCAAACAAACTGGCTGTTTTTTTTTTTTTTTTTTTTTTTAAATTTTCCTTGCATGTGATTGGGTCTTCATTGCAAAGTGAAACTTCCCAACATTTACTAAGCAACTGTACTTGCAATGTTCTCAGTCTATTTGCATTTAGTAAATCAACTCCATTGCATAATGAATGTGGAGTTGTTTAGGATTAAAACTGAAAGTTATTACAGGAATTTGTTTATTTGTACAAATCTAATAGAAGTTTATGTTTATTTCTTACTTCTCCTATTCCGAGTTATTTTCCTATATTATCAGGTCCATTCCTATAATGATATTATTTAGTATATAAAATTCCTAAATCCTTTATAAGACTAATACTAACCCTCCCTATAATCCCAACTCCTATCCAACCCGAATACTAAACCTTCCCATAACCTTAACACTAAACCCCTTAGAAGAATCAATACTAACCCTCCCTATAATCCTCAGGGAGTTAGTGTTAAAGCGGGGGTCCACCTATCTATCGTTTTTTTCTTTTTTGAGTTCATTCACAAACTTTTCTTCTCAGCATTACATACTCACATATTGTGTGTAATATGTCCGCCTGTGTCAGATTTCTTCGGAAAGAATAACTTATATTATTCACTGCAGGCGGTTTCCATCTTCATTGTGGGCATTTGAAGCCCACAAGCATTTATTTCCTGGATGTGGTGAATGCTGTGCTCCCAGCATTCACCGCTCGTTCCCGCACATGCTCAGTGGCATCCTGGGAAGCCTGAGACTAGCTCCCAGGAGACTGTGCGGAGTCTGGGAGAGGCTAGAAACACGCCTACTCCCACGGGAGGAGAACCAGGAAGTGCAAAGAAGAATAGAAAAATAAAAAAGGTAATTACGGCGATTAAAATTTTTTTAAACGGCATGTCAGCATCTAGGCAAGGAAGAGAATACATAGAGATATTGTTCAAAATTTGGGTGGAACCCCGCTTTAAGGTTATGGGAAGGTTTAGTATTTGGGTTGAATAGGAGTAATGCCACATACACATGAACGGAATTTCCGTCGGAAAAATCTTGGATGGTTTTTCCGATGGGATTCCGCTCAAGCTTGCCTTGCATACACACGGTCACACAAAGGTTCTCTGAACTTTCGGCCGTCAAGAACGCGGTGACGTACAAACTCTACGGCGAGCCGAGAAAATGAAGTTCAAGGCTTCCGAGCATGCGTCAAATTGTTTCCGAGCATGCGTAGGAATTTTGCGCGTCGGAATTGCCACAGACGATCGCGTTTTTCGGATAGGAACTTTTTCAGACCGAAAAAATTAAGAACCTGCTCTCAATTTTTTGCTGTCTGGAATTGAGCCAGCAAAAGACCGATGGAGCGTACACACGGTCGCATTTTCCGACCAAAAGCTCACATCGGAGTTTTGCTGGTGGCATTTCCGATCGTGGGTACGCGGCATAACACTAAGCCTTATGCATCCCTAACACTAAGGCCCCTTTCACACTTGGCAGGCTCTAAAGTGCTAAAAATAGCGCCCGCAAATCGACCTCGAAAGAGCAGCTCAATGCACTCCAATGTGAAAGCCCCCCCGAGGGCCTTCACACCGGAGTGGTGCGCTTGCAGGGCGGTCTAAAAAAGTCCTGCAAGCCGCATCTTAGGAGCGCTGTATTTACCGCTGGCTGTACTGCCTTATCAGCGGCCTTGATGACAGACATTAGTATTGGGGGGGTGTTCAGTAATAATTGATTATTGGGATGTATTGGTAGTAGTGGATGGGGGATGGGGGGAGTGGAGGATGTGTATTGATTCCTGTATTGTGCTGGATGAGGGATTTGTATTGTTCGGTGTGTTTATTATGGGTTGCTCAGCGTATGTATATTAGGGTCCCTTTGTGCCATAGAAGTGATGTATATTCCGGAGATCTCCAATGGGGACTCTGATCGCATACATGACATCATCAGTCAATAGACCCTCCCCCACTCCTCACCAGACGCGCCATTGTTCGCCTGTGTATTCTATACATATCTCAGCAGCCCCGGAGGACTTTGTATTTTGTATCTCTTTATATCCATGATATAGAAGTGTGTGGATTGTGTCTGTTTTCAGTGCTGGACGCCTTCAAAAGGGCCGATGTTTGGGAAACATGTTGGACTGTATAGGGGACGGCAGGGGAAAGGGGCTTTGTTATTGGGACAAACATTTTGTATTAAAAAGTCAAAAGTCTCCTATAACTAAAAATATTGTATTAGAGGACTGTACTGCTTTCATATCCTATATGAGTTACTTTTATTTATTACATGTGCTTTTATCTATATTTTTTACAATTAGGGTTTGTTCACATCATAGTGTGTACCTTCTCTTGCACCTACCATGCATGAACTGGAATGCATTTTTTTTAGATTGTGCTGACTTGCATTTGCTTGCTTTGGTATCACCAGGTACTGCAGCACATTGCAATGTGGAGCTGCGTGACGCAACGCTCTGCACAAAAATGGAACCTGTGCTATTTTTTTCCACCGCGCGCACCTATGCAGCGCATTACATATGTGATAGTATATACACCAGTGTTTCTCAACACCGGTCCTCAAGGCGCGCCAACAGGTCATGTTTTCAGGACTTCCCTCAGATGAAACGGCCGTGGTAATTACTAAGGCACTGAGACTGATCAATTCCCCTCTGCAAAAAAAAATGGTAAAGCCTGAAAACATGACCTGTTGGGGGCGCCTTGAGGACTGAGAAACACTGGTATATACTGTATATTGGCATTGATGGAATGAGACATGTGATCTTCTGTTCTGTCCGTCTACTACTTGTCTATCTTTAACCATTTCAATACCGGGCGCTTTTACCCCCTTCCTGCCCAGGCCAATATTCAGCATTCATCGCTGAAGCACTTTGAATGACAATTGCGCGGTCATGCAACACTGTATCCTTTATAAGGCTGATACTAACTCTCCCTGTAATCCCAACACTAACCCTAATACTAAACCTTCCCATAACCTTAACACTAACACCCTCAGAAACCTCAATACTAACCCTCCTCCCTATAACCCTAACACTAAATTCTTTATAGGCCTAATACTACCCCTCCCTATAATCCTAACACTAAATCCTTTATAGGCCTAATAGTAACCCCTCCCTATAATCCTAACACTAAATTCTTTATAGGCCTAATACTACCCCTCCCTATAATCCTAACACTAAATTCTTTATAGGCCTAATACTACCCCTCCCTATAACCCTAACACTAAATCCTTTATAGGCCTAATACTACCCCTCCCTATAATCCTAACACTAAATCCTTTATAGGCCTAATACTAACCCCTCCCTATAATCCTAACACTAAATCCTTTATAGGCCTAATACTACCCCTCCCTATAACCCTAACACTAAATTCTTTATAGGCCTAATACTACCCCTCCCTATAACCCTAACACTAAATCCTTTATAGGCCTAATACTACCCCTCCCTATAATCCTAACACTAAATTCTTTATAGGCCTAATACTACCCCTCCCTATAATCCTAACACTAAATTCTTTATAAACCTTAATACTTCCCCCTAACTATAATCCTAACACTAAATTCTTTATAGGCCTAATACTACCCCTCCCTATAATCCTAACACTAAATCCTTTATAGGCCTAATACTACCCCTCCCTATAATCCTAACACTAAATCCTTTATAGGCCTAATACTACCCCTCCCTATAACCCTAACACTAAATTCTTTATAGGCCTAATACTACCCCTCCCTATAACCCTAACACTAAATCCTTTATAGGCCTAATACTACCCCTCCCTATAATCCTAACACTAAATTCTTTATAGGCCTAATACTACCCCTCCCTATAATCCTAACACTAAATTCTTTATAAACCTTAATACTTCCCCCTAACTATAATCCTAACACTAAATTCTTTATAGGCCTTAATACTACCCCTCCCTATAATCCTAACACTAAATCCTTTATAGGCCTAATACTACCCCTCCCTATAATCCTAACACTAAATTCTTTATAGGCCTAATACTACCCCTCCCTATAATCCTAACACTAAATCCTTTAAAGGCCTAATACTACCCCTCCCTATAACCCTAACACTAAATCCTTTATAGGCCTAATACTACCCCTCCCTATAATCCTAACACTAAATCCTTTATAGGCCTAATACTACCCCTCCCTATAACCCTAACACTAAATCCTTTAAAGGCCTAATACTACCCCTCCCTATAACCCTAACACTAAATCCTTTATAGGCCTAATACTACCCCTCCCTATAACCCTAACACTAAATTCTTTATAGGCCTAATACTACCTCTCCTCCCTATAACCCTAACACTAAATCCTTTATAGGCCTAATACTACCCCTCCCTATAATCCTAACACTAAATTCTTTATAGGTCTAATACTACCCCTCCCTATAATCCTAAGACCCCTTTTCACACTGAGGCACTTTACAGGCGATATAGCGCTAAAAACAGCCCCTGTAAAGCGCCTCTCCAATCCCGAGGCCTCTCACACTGGAGCGGTGCGCTGGCAGGATGTCAAAAAAAGTCCTGCTAGCCGCATCTTTGAGGCGCCGTAGGAGTGGTGTATAGACCGCGCCTAAAACGCCCCTGCCCATTGAAATCAATGGGCAGCGCCGCCGAAACGCCGGCGCTTTTAACCCCTTTTTCGGCTGCTAGCGGGGGTTAAAAGCACCCCACTAGCAGCCGAAAAGCGCTGCTAAAACGACGGTAAAGCGCCGCTAAACATAGCGGCACTTTACCGCCGCCGATCACAACACCCCAGTGTGAAAGGGCTCTAACACTAAATCCTTTATGGGCCTAAAGGCCCATACACACGACCAGACTTTTTGACAACAACGGTCCGACGGACAAGTTTCTATCGGACAATCCGACCGTCTGTATGCTCCATCGGACAATTGTTTTCAGTATTTCAAGGACAAATGTTCGCTGTGCATGCTCTCAAAGTTTCCGACAACAAGTGTCCGATGGAGCATCATCTGATCGCGTGTACACAAGTCCATCGGACTAAAGTCCAAAGTACAATCACGCCATGCTCCGAACCAATGCTAAAGATCAGACAACAATAGCAGAAGTTGCCCAAAAGGGTGGCGCTAAAGAGCTGAAAAACCATGCGATTTGGTGAAAGTTGGCTCTCCATTACTCTCCATAATGCCAAGACCGGCCCTGATAATAATATTCATTTAACCCCTTATTGAGATCCTCCAACTCTTCCCATCAAGGAAAAATAAGCACAAAGATACCGACTGTAAAATCTCCTGAAAAGGTTGAATCTTTTCTATCTATTTATGACAGACATTAGTATTGGGGGGGTGTCCAGTATTAATTGATTATTGGGATGTATTGGTAGTAGTGGATGGGGGATGGGGGGGGGCGGAGGATGTGTAGTGATTCCTGTATTGTGCTGGATGAGGGATTTGTATTGGCCATAGAAGTGATGTATATTCCGGAGATCTCCAATGGGGACTCTGATCACATACATGACATCATCAGTCAATAGACCCTCCCCCACTCCTCGCCAGACGTGCCATTGTGCGCCTGTGTATTCTATACATATATGAGCAGCCCCGGAGGACTTTGTATTTTGTATCTCTTTATATCCATGATATAGAAGTGTGTGGATTGTGTCTGTTTTCAGTGCTGGACGCCTTCAAAAGGGCCGACGTTTAGGAAACAAGTTGGACTGTATAGGGGACGGCAGGGGAAAGGGCCTTTTTTTTTTTACTGGAATAAACATTTTGGATTAAAAAGTTAAAAGGTCCAACATAACGAAAATTATTGTAATAGGGTCACCATATTGGTCATTATCCAGTATAATTTTTTTTTTTAGTTCACATCATAGTGTGCAAAATATCGTCTAACATGCATGTGCCAGTATGCATTTTTCGATGCCTTTTTTTCCCTTTTTTTTGAATATTATAATGCACTGCAGCACATTGCAATAAGGTACAGAGCGCCGGCATGCTTTGTGCAAAATTGTAATAATTGTAATATCCACGCACACCAATGTATCGGGTTACATTAGAATATATATATATATATACATATACAGTGGGGATGGAAAGTATTCAGACCCCCTTAAATTTTTCACTCTTTGTTATATTGCAGCCAGTTATATTCAAAGTAGTCCCTGCACTACTTTGGTCCCACTTTGATGCGACTTGAGGTCCATAGACACAGGCATTGCTTCAAGTCGTGGTAAAATCGCGCGACTTTGGGGACGCAATAGTGGAAACATAGCCTTATATAGACAGGTGTGTGGCTTTCCTAATCATGTCCAATCAGTATAATCAAACACAGCTGGACTCAAATGAAGGTGTAGAACCATCTCAAGGATGATCAGAAGAAATGGACGGCACCTGAGTTATATATATGAGTGTCACAGCAAAGGGTCTGAATACTTAGGACCATGTGATATTTCAGTTTTTCTTTTTTAATAAATCTGCAAAAATGTCAACAATTCTGTGTTTTTTTGTCAATATGGGGGTGATGTGTGTACAATATGGGGTGCTGTGTGTACAATATGGGGTGCTGTGTGTACAATATGGGGTGCTGTGTGTACAATATGGGGTGATGTGTGTACAATATGGGGTGATGTGTGTACAATATGGGGTGCTGTGTGTACAATATGGGGTGATGTGTGTACAATATGGGGTGCTGTGTGTACAATATGGGGTGCTGTGTGTACAATATGGGGTGCTGTGTGTACAATATGGGGTGCTGTGTGTACAATATGGGGCGCTGTGTGTACAATATGGGGTGCTGTGTGTACAATATGGGGTGCTGTGTGTACAATATGGGGTGCTGTGTGTACAATATGGGGTGATGTGTGTACAATATGGGGTGCTGTGTGTACAATATGGGGTGATGTGTGTACAATATGGGGTGCTGTGTGTACAATATGGGGTGCTGTGTGTACAATATGGGGTGCTGTGTGTACAATATGGAGTGCTGTGTGTACAATATGGGGTGCTGTGTGTACAATATGGGGTGCTGTGTATACAATATGGGGTGCTGTGTGTACAATATGGGGTGCTGTGTGTACATTAATGAGGAAAAAATGAACTTAAATGATTTTAGCAAATGGCTGCAATATAACAAAGAGTGAAAAATTTAAGGGGGTCTGAATACTTTATATATAAAAAGTAATAGTCCAGGGATTGCTGCACTTAAAATTTCTTGTAAAGATTTCACATGTAATAAATTACATATTATTTAAGGTTCCAAATACGACAGTTTCGGGTTACAAAGCTCCCACCCTTCATCAGGTAGGAACAAGATGTATAATGACCATAGGCGTGCGCAGGGGGTGAGCCAGGTGTGCAGTGCCATCTTCCCCTACTGCCCAGGCTTCTTTCTGTGTTGAGCTCCCTGCAGTGCTATTGCTTTCTTTCCTCTCCTCCTCCCCCTGGCTGTTAAGCGGAATGTCTCAGGATGAAAAGCAGGGGAAAGGGCGAGCTCATGGGTGCTCAACCTGTGGCCCCCCAGCTGTTGCGGAACTACAAGTCCAATGAGACATTGCAAGCTGCGGACAGTCCAAGCATGACTCCCAAAGGCAGAGGCATGATGGGACTTGTAGTTCCCCAACAGCTGGAGGGCCACAGGTTGAGCACCCATGGGCTAGTCAATATGTCATTTACTGGCCCCTTCCTTTTCTAAATGAACATAGTGAGCACACTCGCTCTCTGTGTTCATTCATAGCTGAAGCATATTAAACGGTGATTACTATGCTTCAATCTGTGAATGAACAGGAAGCGGCTCAGCACAGAGCTCCTCCCATTCATTCCCTGTGCAGTGCAGCTGAGGCTGCAGAGAAAGGGGCGTGTGTTTGAGCTTTGGAGTGCACACCCTAAGACAATGGGCTGTGCACATCTATGATAATGACATTATTCTTACATCCTTTTAACATAGTTACATTTCCTGTCCATTGGCCCCTTAATTTGTGGCAAAGTCAGCCTGTACAATTAGCAGAGAAACAGCCCCAAAGCATCACGTTTCCACCTCGGTGTGACTGTAGGGATGATGTGTGACTGTAGGGATGGTGTTCTTAGGGTCATAGTCAGCATTTTTATGTTAATGCCAAAGAGCTCAATTTTGGTCTCATCTGATCACAGCACTTTCTCCCAATCCTTCTTTGAATCATTAAGATGTTTATTGACATGACTGTCCATGGGCCTTACTGAGGAGGGGGACTCGCCGTGTTTGGAGGATGAAAAATGCTGACTATGACCCTAAGAACACCATCCCTACAGTCACACGGAGGTGGAAACAAGAGGCTTTGGGGCTTTTTCTCTGCTAAAAGGTACAGGCCGACTTTGCCACATTGAGGGGCTAATGGACGGGGCCATGTATTGTAAAATCTTGGATGAGAACCTTCTTCCCTCAGCCAGAACACTGAAGATGGGTCATGGATGGGTCTTCCAGCATGACAATGACCCAAAACATACCGCCAAGGCAATACAGGTGTGTCTAAAGAAGAAACACATTAAGATCATGGAGTGGCCTAGCCAGTCTCCAGACCTTAAAGCAGAGTTCTGCCGAAAAAAAACAAGAAAAAGTCAGCAGCTACAAATACTGCAGCTGCTGACTTTCAAAATAAGGAAACTTACCTGTCCCGGGCACCCGCGATCTCCTCACCCAAAGCTGACCTGTCCCTCGGCTCCCGGGTGGAGGCCCGAGCATCTTCAGTAGGTGAGGCCTTGCGGGTTCACAGCCTGGTCCCCTAATGCGCATGCGCGAGTCACGCTGCACGTTCTGAGTGGTCCCTGCTGACTTCTGGGACCTGTGTGTCTCCCAGAAGACAGCGGGGGGGGGGGGGGGGGGGGAGTGGGAGCAAATACCTGTATTAGACAGGTATCTGATTCCCCCCCCCCCCCCCCCCCCCCGAAAGGTGCCAAATGTGACACTGGAAGGGGGGGGGGGGAATACGAAAAGTGGAAGTTCCATTTTTGGGTGGAACTATGCCTTAATCCTATAGAAAATTTATGGAGGGAGCTGAAACTTTGAGTTGCCAAGAAACCTTCAGGATTTAGAGAAGATCTGTAAGGAAGAGTGGACCAAAATCCCTCCTGAGATGTGTGGAAACTGATCACCAACTACAAGAAACGTCTGACCTCTGTGATCACCAACAAGGGTTTCTCCACCAACTACTAAGTCATGTTTTGTTTGGGGATCAAATACTTATTTTACTCGATGAACTGCAACTCCATTTATAACATTTGTATTATGTGTGTTTTTTATGGATTTTTGGTTGATATTCTGTCTCTATCATATAAAATACACCTATGCTAAAAATATAGACCCTTCATTTCTTTGTAAGTGGGCAGAACTTACACAATCTGCAGGGGAGGCGGTTGTTGCAACCATCGCGCACGGTATTTGCGCAGCAATTTTTCGAACACATTTTTTTTTTGGGGAAAAAAAAAAACAGTTTTGTGCTTTAAAAAAAAAAACAGTTAAGTTAGCCCAATGTTTTTGCATAATGTGAAAGATGAAGTTACGTTGAGTAAATAGATACCCAACATATCAGGTTTTATAATTGCACGCGCTCGGTCATACAAACGAATTTGTAATACCGCCCCGATCGAGGCAAACATTAAAACTGATCACCAGATGGTATCTTGTTCCAGCGAGATTGACAAAAATCTTTCCTTCTACCTCACCTTTATGCTCTAGGAACTGCAACAACTACGGATCTGTGATACACATGTGGTGGGAGTGCCCGAAAATCAGGGGATTCTGGAACAGAATATTGTATATGATACGCAAAGTGACAGGTAAACAAGTCCCCAAGAACCCAGCCATAGCACTACTCAACGAGGAGATACCAAGATTATATTCACCCTTACGAGAATGTTATTAGCATGATCTATGTTAAGGCCCGTACACACCATCGGACTTTTGGACAACAAACATGCAAATTAGCTGTTTTGGAGCAACATCCTACCGTGTGTACGCTCCATCGGACAAACTTTTTCTGTTTCCATCGGACTTTTGTTGGCTGTGCGAGCGCACAAACTTTCCCGCAACAAAAGTCCGATGGAGGAAAGTCCGATTGCGAGTACACAAAGGCATCGGACTTCTGTACAAACTACAGTACGCGGCCGCGAGAATGTTCTCGGCGACAGGGTACTGTACATCTCGCGCTGGCTTCAATGGGAAAAACACATTTTCCTACTGCGGCGGGCACGAGGAGGAATTCCCCTTTGGGGGAATACCAGGCCCTTCGGTCTAGTATGGCTTTTAAGGGGAACCCCCTACGCCGAAAAACGGCGTGGGGGTCCCCCTCAAAATCCATACCAGACCCTTATCTGAGCAAGCAGCCCGGCCGGTCAGGAAAGGGGGTGGGGACGAGGGAGCGCCCCCCCCCCCTGAGCCGTACCAGGCTGCATGCCCTAAACATGGGGCATGGGTGCTTTGGGGGAGGGGGGCCCTGCACCCCCCTCCCCCAAAGCACCTTGTCCCCATGTTTATGACGACAAGGGCCTCTTCCCGACAACCCTGGCCGTTGGTTTTCGGGGTCTGTGGGCGAGGGGCTTATCGGAACCCGGGAGCCCCCTTTAATAAGGTGGCCCCCAGATCCCAGCCCCCCACCCTTTTTGAATGAGTATGGGGTACATCGTACCCCTACCCATTCACCTAGGGAAAAAAGTGTCAATAAAAAAAACACACTAGACAGGTTTTTAAAGTAATTTATTAGACAGCTCTGGGGTCTTCTTCCGACTTCGGGGGTCTCTCCGGCGTCTTCTCCCGGTGTCCGGATCCTCTGCTAGTCTTTTGCTAGCGGTGGCCCGGACTTCTGGATCGTCTTCTTCCCTCTTCTCTTCTTCCGATGTTGACACGACGCTCTCTCCAGCTGGAATGCTCTCTGAGCGCTCCGCAATGGACTTATATAGGCGGTGACCCCGCCCCCTATGAGGTCACAGTCCCAGGGCATGCTGGGACTGTGATCTCATAAGGGGGCGTGGTCATGTCATCGGATGATAATAAATAAAAAGAAAACGCAAAAAGCAAATCGCGGCAAAAACGCGCTAAAAACACAGTACTTGCATTTTGGATGCGGGCCCATTGAATTCTATTACATGCAAAACGCTGCATTTTGCATGAAAAAAAAAAAAGTCCCCGACCCTTTCCAAAAACGCAGAGGCACAAAAATGCATTGATGTGAACATGTTCCATAGGAACCCATGTTAAAAAAAATCCATGCATTGCTGCAAAATGCATCAAAAAACGCATTAGTGTGAATCGAGCCTCATGAAGAATCGTTCTTGCCCAACCAATCTACTAACCTTTTATGAGGAGGTGAGTTGCCATCTAGATAAAGGAAGGCCCGTAGACGTGGTGTATCTGGATTTTGCAAAAGCATTTGACACAGTTCCCCATAAACGTTTACTGTACAAAATAAGGTGCGTTGGCATGGACCATAGGGTGAGTACATGGATTGAAAACTGGCTACAAGGGCGAGTTCAGAGGGTGGTGATAAATGGGGAGTACTCAGAATGGTCAGGGGTGGGTAGTGGGGTCCCCCAGGGTTCTGTGCTGGGACCAATCCTATTTAATTTGTTTATAAACGACCTGGAGGATGGGATAAAGAGTTCCATCTCTGTATTTGCAGACGATACTAAGCTAAGCAGGTCAATAACTTCTCCGCAGGATGTGGAAATCTTGCAAAAAGACCTGAACAAATTAATGGGGGAGGGGCAACTACATGGCAAATGAGGTTCAATGTAGAAAAATGTAAAATAATGCATTTGGGTGGCAAAAATATGAATGCAATCTATAGACAGGGGGGAGAACCTCTGGGGGAATCTAGGATGGAAAAGGACCCGGGGGTCCTAGTAGATGATGGGCTCAGCAATGGCATGCAATGCCAAGCTGCTGCTAACAAAGCAAACAGAATATTGGCATTAAAAAGGGGGATCAACTCCAGAGATAAAACGATAATTCTCCCGCTCTACAAGACTCTGGTCCGCCCGCACCTGGAGTATGCTGTCCAGTTCTGGGCACCAGTCCTCAGGAAGGATGTACTGGAAATGGAGCGAGTACAAAGAAGGGCAACAAAGCTAATAAAGGGTCTGGAGGATATTAGTTATGAGGAAAGGTTGCGAGCACTGAACTTATTCTCTCTGGAGAAGAGACGCTTGAGAGGGGATATGATTTCAATATACAAATACTGTACTGGTGACCCCACAATAGGGATACAACTTTTTCAGGTAAGGGAGTTTACCAAGACACGTGGCCACTCATTAAAATTAGAAGAAAAGAGGTTTAACCTTAAACTACGTAGAGGGTTCTTTACTGTAAGAGCGGCAAGGATGTGGAATTCCCTTCCACAGGCGGTGGTCTCAGCGGGGAGCATTGATAGCTTCAAGAAACTATTAGATAATCACCTGAATGACCGCAACATACAGGGATATGTAATGTAATACTGACACATAATCACACACATAGGTTGGACTTGTGTCTTTATTAAACCTCATCTACTATGTAACTATCAGCGTTTGTGCCGTACAAGAAAAAAAAAAAATAAATAAATAAAAAGGCTGTTAAGAGCGTTTTAATAGCATTTAGAAGCCGTTAGGAGCATTCAGCATTTATTTTTGCTGGAAAAAAACGCAGAAGTTAAAAAAATGCTGATAGCCTAAATTGTACACTGACACAGGATAAGACTTCTAGGAGCAGAAAAAAACACTTGTGTGCATGGAGCCTAAGCATTATAGTTTGGTACCCTTCCCACATCCAGCGGTGGTTGGCCAATAAAAGAACAGCAATGAAATGATCAGGCCATCTCTCTCTCTCTTATCAGCACATGTGTATGCCGCACACCCGACAGGCTCCTAGTGCTGTCTCTCCCTCTCCCAGTCAGAGTGTGGCTGTACAATCTCCTGATATCTGTCACAATCAATGACTTGCCCTGGTTGCGTTTAAAAAAATAGAATAAAAAAATATGTGCAATCATTTTATACAATACATAACCTTCATACCTTGATGTTTTTTTTTCTACATCTTCCCGAAATTTGGCTTTAAAACCAAAAAAAATGAACAAGACACATTTGTATGAAGAGGAAGAAATCAGCGAGGGGGGGAGGGGAGGGCCGCGCTGAGCCGCCTCTACATGACTTTGGCTGGGAAATCTCCTCCAGAAAAAAAAATAAAAAAAGTTTGCCGAACATTATCCTAAGCAGAGCGCAAATGACAACACAAATCGGTCGCTCCTCTCCGCTCACCTCTTTTTTCCTCCTCTTTGTCTTGGTCGCCTTCGATATTTTTTGGGGGTTTCTTCCTCTTCGGTGCGGAGACCGGCTCCTCGGGGAAGAATTCCTCTTCTATCTCCGGCTCTTCCATCCCTCTCTCTTCCTCCTCTGTGAACAGATAGAAGAGGGTTAGCGCCCCTCACCCGATCTCTTCTCCTGCGCGCTCCTCGCACATATTAAACATTTTTTAGCAGTGGGAGGAGAAGGTGGATCGAGATTTTATTTTGCTGCTATTGACCCCCCCCAACCTTCAGAATTTAAAAACAAATGACTTTTCACGGCTGCTATATCGCAAACAAAGGCCATCAGACAGTAACTAAAATGAAAAATAGATCTCCTGCCTCCTAATCATCTGCAACCCTCAGAATTCCATTACTCCCCCCCCCCCCCCCCCCCCCCCCGCGCGCGCGCGCTGGAACCCGTTCTGCTGAATTCAGGGCTAATATGACATCTGGATCATAAAAAGGTTATTAGGGAAGGAAAACCATGACAGTCAGCGGCATGATTAAAAAAAAATAAAAATAAAAAGTGCCCCCCCCCCCCACAACAACCAATCACAGCTCAGAAGATAAAAGCATGGCAAGGTTGCTCGGGGCAAAAACGGAAAATTGTATACTCACCTTTCCGTAATTTTCCTTTCCCGACGCCTCTCCATGGCAGCACACACTGGGTTGTGACTCCGCCCCCACAACCTGACAGGATTGGTTAGCTATAAATTTGAAGGGGAGACACCCCGCTGCATTCTCTGTAAATATATCACCATAAAACGGGGTGGGAATCTGTGTGCTGCCATGGAGAGGCGTCAGGAAAGGAAAATTACGGAAAGGTGAGTATACAATTTTCCGTTTTCCTGACGCCTCCATGGCAGCACACACTGGGAAATAACTCGCCAGTCGGGTGGGTGCAAGAAAATAATATTTATTCCTTATAATGCGGAAGAATTGGCTCTAACAACGGATCTACCGAAGTCTGCCATAGCCAAGTGAGCAGAATCTACTCTATAGTGAGAAATAAAAGTATGTCTGGAGGACCAAGTTGCTGCTTTGCAAATAGTCTCCGGTGAAACCCTGCAATACACTGCCCAGGAGGTAGCCACTGCCCTGGTCGAGTGAGCCCTGATGCCTTCAGGAATTGCCATATGCCGCATGGAGTATGCCTTCTTGATGGACTTGACTAACCAGGAGGTGATATTGCGTGAAGTAGCCGCTTGACCTCGTCTGTTTCCATGTGGAATGACCATGAGGGTATCCATCTTCCTAAAAGAATTTGTAGTCGCCAGGTAACGAATGATGGTAGTTTTAACATCCAGAGGATGGAGGTTCACCCTGATCATTAGTGAAGGATGGTAAGACAATATCTTGGTTGTAGTGGAAGAAGTTGCTACCTTCGGGATGAAGTGGTCTGAAGGTCTTAGTACTACCTTATCAGGGAAGAATACGAAGTAAGGTTCTGATGCCATCAGTGCTTGGATTTCAGATACCCCCCTTGCTGATGTAATTGCAATGAGAAAAGACAGTTTTAGGGTCAGATCCCACAGAGATATTGATTCGGATGGAGTAAAAGGAGGATTGGTGAAGGCATCGAGAACTACTGAGAGATCCCCTGATGGAAAAACTGGTTTCTTAGGAGGTTTGATTTTTAGACAGGCTCTCAGGAATTGGATAATCAGTGGATGCAATGTCCATCTGGTGCCTGTTTTGGCCCACAAGGCGGATACTTGTACCTTAAGGGTACTTGAACTTAGACCTTTGTTGACTCCTGACTGGAGGAACTCTAGGATTTGAGAAGGTTCTGGAGCAATAGGATCCCATCCCTTCTGCTGCGCCATTGTGAAGAATTTGTTGCAAATTCTTGTATAGGTGGTGTTGGTGGTACTTTTCCTGGCTTGCATCAGGGTTGATATTACTTCCTGTGAGCAGCCTTGTTCCCTTAACCTAACCCTCTCAACTTCCATGCCATCAGATGCAGCTTCTCTGGAGCTGGATGTAGAAATTGGCCTTGAAATAGTAAATCCGGAGTTACCGGAAGAAGGATTGGAGGTTGAAGGCTGAGCTGCAATAGGGTGGTGAACCATGGTCTTCTCGGCCAAAGAGGGATTACCGCGATTACCGTGGCTGAAGATCTCCGAAGCCTGGATAGGAATCTTGCAATTAACGGAGTTGGCGGGAATATGTACCCCAACTTGAAGTTCCATGGGTGAATTAGACAACCTATCCCTTCGGCTGAAGGGAAAGATGCTCTGGACAGAAACCTCCGACACTTCGTATTCGCAGGAGTGGCTGCTAAGTCGATCTCTGGCACTCCCCATGTCTCCGTAAGAATAGAAAAGGCCTGGAGACTCAGGGACCATTCGTTGTTGGAAAGAGTCTCTCGACTCAAGTAATCGGCTAACATGGTCTGTGCCGCAGGAACATATATTGCTTTTAAGTCTGCTAGGTGTGCCTGTGCCCATTCCAAGATAGGACTGACTTCCTCCAACAGTGTGAGACTCTTGGTACCCCCTTGCTTCTGAATGTAGGACACTGCCACCTTGTTGTCCATCCGGATAAGCACGTTCTTCCCTTTGAGGACTGGTGCAAATGCCATGAGGGCCTGGAAGGCTGCCCTGAGTTCCAGTATATTCAATACTATCGACTGGGCCCGGAACTGCCATCGGCCCTGTGCTGCTCGATCTTGACAGTGGGCTCCCCAGCCGCTCTGACAGGCATCCGAAGTGACTATTATTGGATCTAGGGAAACTATCAGCTTGTATTTCCTGAGGTTGGTCAAGTGTGTCCACCACCACACTGATTGCTTCATTGGTCTGGAGATGGTAATGGTCTGACGCATCGATACTCCATCCCACTGCCTCAGAAAGGAGTTTTGCAGGACTCTCATGTGCCATTGTGACCACTGCACCATGGGCAGGGTTGCAGCCATGGACCCTAGCACACTCAAGCAGATTCTGGCTGGGAGATGCCTCGCTGATAGTAATCTCCACATCTTCTGTACTAGAGGCTGAATCTTCTGAGGGAGTTGTACCCTGTTCAATTTGGTGTTCAGATCCGCTCCCAGAAATACCATGTTTTGTGTGGGTCGTAGACTGCTCTTTTTCCAGTTGATTAGCCAACCGAAGTCCTGGAGAGTCGTGAGTAAGATTCTCTGATGACATAGCAAGGTTCTTTGATCTTCTGCCAAGAGCAGGATGTCGTCCAGATAATGGTGGACTCGCAGACCCTTTTCCCTGAGGAATGCAACCAAGGGTAGGAGGACCTTGGTGAATGTCCTGGGAGCCGACGAAATGCCGAAAGGAAGGCACTGGAATTGGAAGTGGCTTTTGTTGATGGCAAATCGGAGGAATTTTTGAAAGGCGGGATGAATTGGAATATGTAGATAAGCGTCTGATAAATCTACAGAGAGCATCCAGTCGCCCAGGTTCACAGCCAGAAGTATGGACTGCATACTCTTCATCTTGAAGGCTTCTATTTTTATGTTCCTGTTGAGATTTTTTTTTTTTTTTTTTTTTAAATCCAATACAGGGCGTAAGTCTCCGGTCTTCTTCTTTACCAAAAATAGTGGGGAATAGAACCCCCTCCCCTTTTGATCTGATGGAACCTCCAGGATTGCCCCTTTTTCCTTCAATTCCACTATATATTTTAATAGTAACTTCCTCTTGATTGGAGAAGATGGCAGTCTTATTGATTGGAAGTGATTTTTCGGAAGTTTGCCCATAAACTTCCACTTGTGTCCAAATTTGATTGTGGAAAGAGTCCACGGGTCCTTTATATGGCTTGACCAAATCTGTACGAAGTCCTTGAGCCTGGCGCCCACCTGTACTGGGTGGGCAGGCGAACCTTCAAAAAGACTTCTGCTGCTCCCCTGCCGGGGTAGTCTTGGACTTTTGCATCCTAAGGAAGGAAGGTCTTGTGTTTTTCCAGTCTCTTCTAAACTCTCTACCGGGACGGTAGGATCTAGCTTCCCTATATTTCTCAGGAAGGTTGCGCCTGAAGGACGGACCCTTTTGGGCCTTGGGTCTCCTGTCTTGAGGGAATTAATCCCGACTTCCCTCCTGTCACCTTCGAGATAGCGGTGTCCAATTTAGACCCGAACAGGTTTGAGCCATCATATGGAATTCTGCACCAGTTTGTTTTAGATGCAGTATCGGCCATCCATGGTTTTAGCCACAAGGCCCTTCTTGCCGTGACTGAGGCTAGCATTGATCTCGCCGAGGATCTTAGAATATCCACTGAAGCTTCTGCCACGAAGTCACCTGCCAACTTGATCTCCTGAAGAGAAGATATTATCTTGTCTACTTCCGTACCGTCTTGCAGATCTTTCTCCACCTTGGTTGCCCAACCTGATATGGCTTTAGCCACTGCTGCTGTGGTAATTGCTGATCTGCACGCGCCCCCAGCAGTGGAGTATGCTTTTTTTTTTTTTTTTTTTTAATTCCAGATCCAATTTCCGATCCAGAACATCCCGAAAGGAAACCGCGTCTTCAATAGGCAGAGTGACATGCCGTGCAAGACGCATCAAGGAGGAGTCAACTACTGGGGCATTCATCAACGAATTGACTTTTGACTCCTTCAGAGGATACATCTTTGTCAGTCTGTAGATCCTCCAGTTCACCTATAAAAGGAAAAAATCTCTGGTTCTTTCCTTAAATTTGGGAAATATTTCCGGACTTTCTGCGGTTCCGCTTTATCTTCTTCCCAGCCTATCGCCTCTTTAACTGACTTTGCGAAAGGCTGTACAAGGGAGAAATCAAAACCTGCTGACATGTCCCGATCCTCATCTCCTGAGGAGGGTTCTGATGCCTGGGGTTGATGGTCGTCCGTTACCGATGTGCTGGGCGTAGGCCTATCCATTAGTGGTGCCGTTGTCTCCCTTATGGATTCCCGCACAGGTTCTCTTATGAGCTCCGTAGCGACTCTTGCGTCCAATTCCTTGTCCTTTGCTGCTTCATTGAAGCAGGATCTGCAGACTAATTTCTCTGGCAAGGCCGGCGCGCCGCATACCCAGCAAGTGTTTGCTGCAGGACGGGTGTGGCGGCTCTGGCGGTGTGATAAAGGTGACCGTCTGCGGTGTGACCGACTATGACGGGAGCGGCTGCGTCTTGAGCGGCTGTCTATGTCTTCGGTGGCGGGAAGAAGACCTTGAACGGCTTCTGCGAGACTTCTTGCTTGACGCATGACTTGATCTCCCTTCACGCCTGGAACTTGCGGCTCTTGACCTGGTAGGGCTGCCAAAAACGCAGCGTTAGTGGTTGGCTCTCTTTTTCTCTCCCCTTCTTCAATACTTACCAATGACGGATGGCCTCTTACCTAGTTTGCTGATGGTGGTCTGCGCGGGCAGTGGTCTCCATAGTAAAAGTGACAGTAAAACTGAAGAGTAATAAGAGAAAAAATTTTTTTTTTTTTTAAATTCCATTACTTTTTTTTTTTTTAAATCTGTATACAGTCTAAATCAGATGATTCAACTTACCTGGGCTTGCTGAGTTGTTTTCTGCAAAGCAGTGGAACGTACGGCGAAATCCAGCTTGTTTTGTAAGAATCCTCAGCAAAAAACACAGAATTTCCTGTGTTTTTAAATTTGGCGCCGCCGTCGCGGCAAAATGACGCTCCCGCGCATGCGCAGAGCATCCCGAACACCTCGGCGCCATCTTGGAGAAGGGCATAACCCTCCCAAGGCAGCACCTAGCACTGAGGCCAATTGCAGAGCAGAGGAGGAGCGTCGGCGGCCATGACGGTTCCACAGCGGTGGACAGCAAGTGCCAGCAAGCCCCCTGAGCAGGAGAAACAAATCTACATACAGAAAGAAGGTACAGGCAAAACAAAAAGAAAGGAGACCATTGCAAATATGAAGCTTCTTTAAAGCTTACTGTGCCAGATGTCCAGACGCCCCCCTGAGACCACCAGACCGGGGGTTCCCTCCATAGAAGCTCCTTTAGAGACTGTACAGGAGGGACTTCCAAACAGGAGAGGCTTGAACCTGCTGGGGCGAGTGCGGTAAGAGGCTTTTTCTTAATCTTGACAACAGGAGCCAGCTTGCTTCTCAATCTGTCAGGTGAGGATAAAAAAGAGAATGCAGCGGGGTGTCTCCCCTTCAAATTTATAGCTAACCAATCCTGTCAGGTTGTGGGGGCGGAGTCACAACCCAGTGTGTGCTGCCATGGAGGCGTCAGGAAAACTTTTTCATTCCCATTATTGTCCGCAGAATAAATTTCTACATATTTGTTCTTCTGGAGTCTAAAATAAGAACTAATCTGTACAGGCAACCAATCGGACGCTCCCGTCTGTTCTCCACCTGTGCCTCGTTTATAAAACCACACTTGTCAGGACATAACATATGGTAACCTCATGCCCCGTACACACGATCCGAATATCGTACGACCGTTCGCGCTTAATAGTCGCAAGTAGAAATTGAATAGGTACATAAAGTCACGAAAGTTCTCGTACGACAGACAAAAAAAAACGGAAGTGACGTCACGTGTTGTGGTGTATTTGTATTGTATTTTCGGACGACAACTATACCGACTAAACAAAAATCGTACGAGGAAAATTTTCGAGGTATGTCCGATCGAATAATATCGGATGAACGGTCGTGATCGGCTGTCGAAAGTAGTGTGCACGCGACCCGAATATCGTGCGATCCTTCCTCGGACGACCGTTTTTCGTACGATATTCGGACCGTGTGTGCGGGCCATAAGTCTAAAGCAAAAGTTTTTTTGCTTATAGAATAAAGATCACGATTCTAGCGACGTAACATCATCTTTCATACCATACAAAAATAAAAAAATTTAAAAAAAATCGAGCTAACCTTACTGTTTAAAGTGTATTTTTTTTTTTCCAAAAAAAATTGCATTTGAAAGACCGCAAATACAGTGTGACATAAAATATTGCAGCAACCACCACCATTTTATTCTCTAGGGTCTCTGCAAAAAAAATAAATAAAATAAAATTATATATATATATATATATATATATATATATATATATATATATATATATATATATATATATATATATATATATATATATATATATAAATAATGTTTGGGGGTTCTAAATAATTTTCTAGCAAAAAAATAATGATTTTAACTTGAAACCAACAAATGTCAGAAAAAGGTTTAGTCTTTGAAGTGACACTAAAGGTTTTTTTTTTTTTTTCTTAAATAACAAACATATCATACTTACCTCCACTGTGCAGCTCGTTTTGCACATAGTGGCCCCGATCCTCCTCTTCTGGGGTCCCTCGGTGGCTCTCTCGGCTCCTCCCCGCATCAGATGCGATCTCCCGGGGGGTTGCTTTGCGGGCACACTCCCTGAGTCCAGCATTCAGAGTCCATAGACGCCGAATGCAGGACTCGGCCCCGCCCCCTGCGTCATTGGATTTGATTGACAGCTGCGGGAGCCAATGGCTGCGGTGCTATCAATCTACCCAATCAACAGCCGAGAACCCCGGGCAGAGAGACAGTGTGTCCTCGTGGGACAAGTTCGAGGACTTAGGTAAAACGGGGGGGACTGGGGGGGCCGGTCACTGACAGGTATTTTTTCCCCTAATGCAGAGTATGCATTAAGGTGAAAAAACACGAAGGTTTACAACCCCTTTAAGTGTTTGAACTCCCCTCATTTACACACCGAAGTTCATTCCTTTGATCTAAAGCACAAAATGTTACAATGTTTATAGTTCGTTCCGCATGGCTGAGGAATGTTGTAATACTTGGCAGACTGCCTATATTTTTTTTTTTTTGACAGCTGCCAGCTTCATCAGCGAACTCTCTGCTGTTTAAAAAATAGGCCAGTGTCCCCGGTAGTGCAGCCAGTGTCCCCGGTAGTGCAGCCAGTGTCCCCGGTAGTGCAGCCAGTGTCCCCGGTAGTGCAGCCAGTGTCCCCGGTAGTGCAGCCAGTGTCCCCGGTAGTGCAGCCAGTGTCCCCGGTAGTGCAGCCAGTGTCCCCAGAAGTGCAGCCAGTGTCCCCAGAAGTGCAGCCAGTGTCCCCGGTAGTGCAGCCAGTGTCCCCGGTAGTGCAGCCAGTGTCCCCGGTAGTGCAGCCAGTGTCCCCGGTAGTGCAGCCAGTGTCCCCGGTAGTGCAGCCAGTGTCCCCGGTAGTGCAGCCAGTGTCCCCGGTAGTGCAGCCAGTGTCCCCGGTAGTGCAGCCAGTGTCCCCGGTAGTGCAGCCAGTGTCCCCAGAAGTGCAGCCAGTGTCCCCGGTAGTGCAGCCAGTGTCCCCAGAAGTGCAGCCAGTGTCCCCAGAAGTGCAGCCAGTGTCCCCGGTAGTGCAGCCAGTGTCCCCTGAAGTGCAGCCGGTATTGGCAAAAATTCTCTTTCGGCTTTTTGCCGAAAGGGCCATTTTCGGACGATATGTTTCGGCGGCCGAAATTTCGGTGCATCCCTAGATCAAATGCAACCAAAAGAAAGCTCTGTTTGTGGGAAAAAAAGGACGTCAATTTTGTTTGGGTGCAACGTCACACGACCGCGCAATTGTCAGTTAAAGAGACGCCGTGCCGAATCCCAAAAAGGGCTCTGGTCAGGAACGGGGTAAATTCTTCCGGGGCTGAAGTGGTTAAAAAGTAGAATATAATAAAATTATATATAAAAAAATAAATATTTTTTAAAAAACTGTCATTTTTGGTTTCGTTTTTAGGCAAAGTGCATCGTGCATTTCCTGTTTCGGCCCCAAAATATCCATATGGTGCACCTCTAATACAGTATATATATATATAGATATCACACCCCTCCCCCACACATATATATATATATCACACCCCTCCCCCACACATACAGATATCACACCCCTCCCCCACACATATATATATCACACCCCTCCCCCACATATATAGATATCACACCTCTCCCCCACACATATATATATATCACACCCCTCCCCCACATATATAGATATCACACCCCTCCCCCACACATATAGATATAGCACACCCAGGGCCAGATTAAGAGCAACATGGGCCTGGTGCTAAGGATTTTGGTGGGCCTTTTTATGGAAATAAATAAAATGAAAACGCAAACAATTTTTGTTAAATTTAAATTAAAGAGAGAGAGGGGTGTGAGAGAGTGGTTAAGAGAGAGGGGTGGGGGGGTGATAGCGAGATGGGGGGTTGAAAGAGAGGGGATGAGAGGGAGAGAGGGGGTGAGAGAGAGGGGGTGAGAAAAAGGGGAATAGAGAGAGGGTGAAAGAGAGAGAGGGTGGTAAGGGGTGAAGGGGGTGAGAGAGAGGGGGGGTGAGGGGGTGAAAGAGAGAGAGGGGGTGGGAGTGAGGGGGTGAGTCTGTGGGAGGCACAGCATAGTACATTACACGAGGGGGGGGGGGAGAGGGGAATAGCACAGTACATTACATGGTTGGCACAACACATTACATGGTGGATACATGGATACAGCACATTTAATGGTAAGCAAAGCACAGTACATTACTTGGTGGGCACAGCACATTACACAGTTGGCACTGCCTAATACAGCACATTACAAGGTAGGCACAGTTCATTATATGGTGGGCACAGCACATGACATGGTTGGTACTGCACAACACAGCACATTGCATGGTGGGCACAACACAGCACATTGCATGGTGGGCACAGGACCTTATATGATGAGCACAGCACATGACATCGCGGGCACAGCTGAGCACATTACATGGTGGGCACTGCACATTACAAGTGGGCACTGAACAGCACATTATATGGTGGGCACAGCATATTATATGGTGGGCACTGCACATGGCATGGTGGGCACTGCACAGCACATGACAAGGTGGGTACTGCATGACACCACATGACATGGTGGGCACTGCACGACACAGCACAGCACAATACATTGTGAGCACAGCACATTAAATGGTGGACACAGCACATGACATGGTGAGCCCTGCACACCACATTCCATTGGGCACATTGGTGGGCACTGCACGACACAGCACATTACATTGTGAGCACAGCCCATTAAATGGTGGACACCGCACATGACATGGTGAGCCCCACACAGCCCATTCCATTGTGGGTACTGCACGGCACATGCCATGGTGGACAATGTACAGCACATTACATGGTGAGTACAGCACATTAGATGGTAGGCACTGCATGGTGCAACACATGACATGGTGGGCACAACACAGCACATGACATGGTGGGCACAACACAGCACATGACATGGTGAGCCCCACACAGCCCATTCCATTGTGGGTACTGCACGGCACATGCCATGGTGGACAATGTACAGCACATTACATGGTGAGTACAGCACATTAGATGGTAGGCACTGCATGGTGCAACACATGACATGGTGGGCATAACACAGCACATGACATGGTGGGCACAACACAGCACATGACATGGTGGGCACAACACAGCACATGACATGGTGGGCACAACACAGCACATGACATGGTGGGCACAACACAGCACATGACATGGTGGGCACAACACAGCACATGACATGGTGGGCACAACACAGCACATGACATGGTGGGCACTGCACATGACATGGTGGGCACTGCACATGACATGGTGGGCACTGCACATGACATGGTGGGCACTGCACATGACATGGTGGGCACTGCATGGCACAGCACATTACATGGTGTGTACAGCGCATTACATGGTGGGCACTGCATGGCACAGTACATTACATGGTGGCTCCAGCGCATTACATGGTGGGCACTGCATGGCACAGCACATGACGTGGTGGGCACAGTGCATTACATGGTGGGCACAGAACATTACATGGTGGGCACAACACATTACATGGTGGGCACTGCATGGCATAGCAGATTTCATGGTGGGCAATGCAACTGCACATTACATGTTAGGAACTGCACATGACATGGTGGGCACTGCTGAACAGCACAGTACATTACACAGTGGGCACAACACACTACATGCTGGGCACAACACATGGCAGGGTGGGCACAGCACAGCACATGACATGGTGGGAACTGCACATGACATGGTGGGCACTGCATGGCACAGCGCATTACATGGTGGGCACTGCACATTACATGGTGGGATCACTGCATGGCACAGCACATGACATGGTGGACACTGCAAATTACATAGCGGGCATTGCAAGGCACAGCACATAACATGGTGGGCACTGCACATTACATGGGGGGCACTGAATGGCACAGCCCATGACATGGTGGGCATTGCACATGACATGGTGGGCACTGGATGGCACATCACATGACATGGTGGGCACTGGATGGCACATCACATGACATGGCGGGCACTGGATGGCACATCACATGACATGGTGGGCACTGCACATTACATGGTGAGCACAGTGCATGACATGGTGGCCACTGCATGGCACATCACATGACATGGTGGGCACTGCACATTACATGGTGGGCACTGCAAGGCAGAGCACAACATAGGGGGCACTGCACATCACATGAAGGGCAATGCAATGCACAGCACATGACATGGTGGACACTGCAAATAACATAGCGGGCATTGCAAGGCACAGCACGACATGGTGGGCACTGCACATTACATGGGGGGCACTGCACATTACATGGGGGGCACTGCACATTACATGGGGGGCACTGCACATTACATGGGGGGCACTGCACATGACATGGGGGGCACTGCACATGACATGGGGGGCACTGCACATTACATGGGGGGCACTGCACATTACATGGGGGGCACTGCACATGACATGGTGGGCACAAGAGAGCACATAACATGGGGGGGAGCAGCAGTCTGTCCCCTAGCACAATGAAATGTACTGACCTTATCATAACAGCATGGGAGATGTCCTTTAGTGATGTCCAGTTCATGAACGAATCGTTCTTTTGAATCGATTCTTTTCAGTGAACTGGATGAATCGATTCATCTGAGTGAACTGATCCGTTTGAAACAGTTCACTATGCACTCAATACATAGCAGAGCAGAGCAGAGCAGGCCTGGTAATATGATCCTAGAGTGAGAGAGCTTGGCCCCTCCCTGCAACCAATCAGCGTGCTCAAGGCACAGTGACACTCAGGAACTGGATACAAACTTAAAACAAGAGTCAGGAGTACACAGTACACCGAGTTCAGTACACCGAGTTAAAGAATCATACAGGTTACCGAGTTAAAGAATCATAGAAGTTGTTAGAACATAGTACACTGAAAGAACCATGAGTCGCCACCAGTAGAACAATACACTAAATCAATGATCAAGTAGCAGCACTACACTACAGACTGCTTTAGGCTGGGTTCACACTGCTGCGGTGGCAGACATCGTATTTGATTCGCAGTGCACTGCTGTTCACATCACATGCGATGTCTGTGCTGTGCGATATCAGCCATACAGATAGTATGGCTGATATCGCACCGCATTCGGTCCAAACTCGCACAGGACCCTTTTTTTTGTTCGGACCAGAATCGGATCGCATAGGTGTTCACACCTATGCGATCCGATACATGTCCGAATTGTCAGTTCGCAGTGCAATATGCGGGCTGAACTGGGGGTGTCATTAACATTGTATGACACTCCCCAGCAGTTCGCATATGGCAGTGTGAACTGCCATGCGAGTTGGTGCGATGCGGGAACCCGCAGTAAATTCGCTGCGTTCCGGCACCGTAGCAGTGTGAACCCAGCCTTAAAGACAGAGAGGACAAAGTCAAGATAACAAGCCTCTATGTGATAGTTTGTTGAAGTGACAGGTTCTCTTTATTGCATCTGGGGTCTGTTATATGATCACATGAGTATAGGATTGTGCTCAGTAACCTGGGTAGCAGGTGTTCTGTCAGATCAAGCAATCTATAGGAGTAGCCAATATTGCCACTTACGTGATGCACAAACAGCTGTATAAACAAAAAGCGGGTTTTTGTGCATGTGAACTGCATTCTGATGAGCCAACTTCACAGTTAAGATTGCTAGTCATTAGATTTGTCCGTAGTCTTTACAGTGCATAATGAGGCCCCTTTCACACTTGTGTGACTTGTCCTGCGACTTGAGACTACAAAGTCGCATGACAAGTGGTACCCTATGATTTCCAATGAGTACCGTTCATATCTGTGCGTCTTCAAGTCACAGCGACTTCAAAGTAGTCACTGCATTACTTTGGTCCTATTTTGATGCGACTTGAGGCAGAGACCTCAAGATTACATAGGTAATTCTTCAAGTCGTATCAAAGTCACGGTAAAAATCGTGGCAAAAATTGCACGACTTTCAAATGGCACAAGTGTGAAAGGAGCCTAACGATGGGATTTTACTACCGTGGTTACTTCGCCCGCCCGTGGTAGTAAAATCCGATCATTTTTTTCTGTGCATGCGCTGTAAAGATGACGGAAAAATCTGATGGCTAGCAATGTTAACTGTGAAGTTGGCCCATCAGAATGAGTTCACGCGCACAAAAACCCGCTTTTCATCTACACAGCTTTTTTGTGCGACACCAAAATTGATGACGCTGGCTGGTCTGACAAATTGTGGTCTGACAGTCTGACACAACAATAGTATTGTGCTTGTGCTCTGAGCAACAAACTAAATACAAGTAAATGTCCCCCCAGGACCTGCCAACCTTCTGTGAAGAATCATTCTTTTGATTCTAATCATTTAAGAAGGTTGAGTCAGAGATTTGTTCCCTTGCTCTGAGTCTCAGCAAGTGAACCGAAGAACCGATTCATTGAATCAGTTCATTTCAGTGAGTAGTTCGAAATGAACCGATTCAATTAAAAGATCCGGACTTCCCATCACTAGTTATTATGAGACGTTTCCTGAGGCTGCAGTTCCTCTGAACTCCACAAGATGGTAATCTTACTTCTACCCAGACAGGAAGTCTCTATGGAATACAGAGAGGAAGTGATGTCAGGTACAGACAGGAAGTTCTGGGTGAGAGGTGAGTCGGGAGGAAGTACAGAGGAGACATTGCTGGAAGTGGCAGTAGAGGAGGTAATAAGATCTTATTTTCTATTTACACCCAGTAACCCCCCGTCATGTCCGTCCTCTTCCTCCATAGTCACTGTGATGTCTTTTATCTCCAGCAGATGATGATACACACATATATAGAAACCTAAATTAACCCCTTCAGGGGCAGAACATTTCCCCACTTATGGGGCCGGAACATTCTCTTCATTTTGGAGATAAATTCTAGTAATATGATCCTCTAAACAAACAACATTGACAATAAATAGACAAGACACTGACCATACATGGCCTACAAAGGGCAATTATTACACTACACAGGCAGACAATGGGCAATCATTACACTATGCAGCCAACACAATGATGGAGTGTAGGGGTCAGGAGTATGGAGCATAGAGCCCCTTACATTGCTGGTCAGGAGGAAGAAAACATTCCCCAGCCTGCCATGAAGAATATGTTCCATCATTGGTGTCAGAGGGAGGAAAATGCTGAGGGGTCTATAAGGAGTTAATGGGACTAAAGGACTCTAGGAGCCTCTACTTTATCTGAAGGACTCTGGGACCCCTGAGGAGGAAGTGTAGCTGAGGGACTTTGGGGGCCTCTTAGGAAGTAATAGGGCTGAACAACTCTGAGAGGTTAGTGGGGCTGAAGGGCTGTGGGGGCCTCTGAGGGGGTAGTCAGACTACACGGCTCTGAGGTACGAGCGGGTTTAAGGGCTCATAGGGGCTGTTGGTCTCTGATGTCCTCTAACCCCACCTGCACATACTTTTCTGACCTCCTTAAAGGAGAAGTCCAGCCTGAGGTCGTTGGGCTGGGCTTCTTCTATGGGTCACAGGAGTGCAATTAGTTTTGCGCTCTTGTGATCTGTTTTGATCAGAGAGCGGGCCGAAGTCTGCTCTCTGGTGACATCACTGGAATCAGCCCAGGCACCAATCCAGACAATGAAGTCTGGATCTGCCAGGTGCCTGGACTTATGGCCATCTCAGCCTCTCAGTGAGCCGCTGAGACGGCTGCTCCCCGCCCCTCCACAGCTCAGCACTCCAGTGAGCGCGGGGGGGGGCAGAGCGGAGAGCCGCTGACTGACAGGCAGCAGCTCTCTGCTCAGGGAGCTGTGATAACCGAGCCATCGGAGATGTTTGATCGCTCGGTTCTCAGTGAAGAGGCGCCAGGGGACAGATGCAGCATCCACCTAGGTAAGTATAAATCTGGAAAAAAAAAACATACTTCTCCTTTAAAGAACTTCTGCCAGCAAGTGAAGGAAGCCTTCACCTCACCATTCTAGAACTATGTTGCAGGATACAAAATAGACCAAGAGAGGACCCCTGCTGTCATCCTTCCAGCACTGAAATAAAAAAACACACACCAGTAATGCGCACTACAATGTCCAGCCCAACAGACAGCAGTCTATGGTAACAACATGATGAGGACGAATGTTCATTCCAACATACAAGGGTCCTGCAACTTGCCAGATAAAGATCCGGGAAGATCTAAGGCGCTTAAACAACAAAGAAATGACAACGCAACATCCTCCTGCTATCCAATCCACTCCCTTTTCTTACTGCAGAGAGTGACAGTGACATCACTCCTGTCAGTCAGCAGGTTGCCAGAGATTGGAGCCTTGTAGCCGGAATTCTGGCAGTTATTCTGCTTAGCCGATAAGTTTCCCTTCCTGGACATCATGATGATCCTACATTGACCTCACATCACTGCCTCAGAGCAAACAAGTCAAAGGAAGGATCGTATTTATCATTCCTTGTCTGCAGATCTAAAACTCAATGAGTCCAGTTCAGAAACCAAACAAACCCAACAGAGAAAAGGGAATTTATGATCCGGCAGGCCAAGAGGGTCCCGGACCTAAAAAATGTAGCAAACCCTAAAAAAGTCCAAACTAAATGTTTTCCCATGGGGGCAGTAGATGTTAAATGTACAGCAACCCTCCTATTACCCCCCTCACATCCACATCCTATTATTGTGTGACCAACACCATCCAAATAATTCCTAATTCATTTCCCAAAGTTATCCGTCTACAAGGAGACTTGTATAGATCAAATGATGGCACCAATGAGGATGGAGGAGGACCGGAGTCACATGACTGAGAAGATACTAAACTTCACCCTGGAGATCATCTACCTGCTGACCGGAGAGGTGAGGAGGATTCTGGGAGGTCACATGACATCACTCATATCTCTATTAATAAAACACAGACCTGACCAGAGAGGTGAGGAGGATTCTGGGATTCTAACATGATATTCCTATTGGTTCCCCAATACAGAGATTTCCTCTTCTGAAGTCAGGTGATCATATGACCATCACAGTGCCTCCATGTGACTCCCTAAAACCTGAGAGACACAACATGCAGAAGATTCTAGAAGTCACCAAGAAGATGATGGAGCTGCTGACAGGAGAGGTGAGCGGTGCCGGGAATTCTGGGACATTATCCAGTAACAGACAAGGGATGTGTCTGGATGGTGACTGTATCATTGTGTGTGTCAGGTTCCTATAAGGTGTCAGGATGTCACTGTCTATTTCTCCATGGAGGAGTGGGAGTATTTAGAAGGACACAAGGATCTCTACAAGGACGTCATGATGGACAATCAGCCACCTCTCACATCACCGGGTAAGAGGAGACTTTATTGTAAAGGAGAGAGCAGTACGGAGGGTCCACCTAGATCCCCCATCATCTGATAAGTACAAAGGCTGGCCGAAGGCTAGCCTGCATTTGTGGGAGGAGTCTGAGAGGGCTATTTAAGCCTCCTCCTCTGTCAGGTCAGGGCTTGTGGGCGTTCTGGGTTCAGTAGGGGGCGGGGCCACGCGTCACTTCCGGATCGATTGCAAGATGGTGGCGGTGCCTCTCTCGGTGCTTCACCAGGGAGTTCGCCTCTCCACCCACCTGGTTCCCCCTCGGCACCCACATTCACGGGTCCCCGCTTCTCCTGGTAGTTCAGCAGGGGGGGGGGCGTTCGGCCGCCCGCCCGCCGACTCCTCTCCCCATGCAATGCAGCTCCACGAGGGAGCCTCTTTCCGGCCAGCTCCTCTCTCCCCTTACCAGCTTGCTTCAGGGGGGAGCTGCCAACCGCTTCTCCGGGTATTGAGGGGGATGTCCAGCCAGCTGCCTGCTCCGCTGCACACGGCGCCCAGGGGGGGGGCGCCCGCCCGCCCGCTCGTTTTTTTTTTTTCGGTGATCATGCAGGGGGAAGGGAGGGCGGCCATCCATCCTCCATCCACCCTCCTTCCCCTTGGCGGCAGCCAGTCAGGTGCGGCCCGCCCGCTTCTCCCGGCGAGCATGCCGGGGGAAGAGAGGGGGCCGTCCATCCATCCTCCACCACCCTCCTTCCTTCCCCTCGGCTGCAGCTGGTCAGGTGCTGCCCGGCGCTCGTGCAGGGGGGAGGGGGGCGTCCTTTCATCCTCCACAGCTCCCTGTGGTGCAGCCCGCCCGCTTCTCCCGGAGCTCATGCCGGGGGAGCGTGGGGGGGGGGTGACGTCCTTCCATCCTGCACAGCTCTATATGGCCAGCACGCAGCCCGTGCTTCTCCCGGCGCCCATGAGGGGGGGGGCACATCGCGGCCGTCCATCTTTCACCCACACCAACTTCCCTAGGGCTCAGTTTGGGGGGTCATCTGTCCATCCTCCACCTTCGCTGGGCCCAATCCCGCATGGTTGGGGGGGTGCGCCGCCCGCTTCTCCCTCATCCCTGTGTGTCCTGCCAGGGGGGGGGGGCTGTCGCCCGCTTCTCCAGGGGGGGGGGGTCCGTTCGTCCATCTTTTATCCACTCACCCGCCAGTTCACCTTCCTGGAACTCACACCGTGCATCACGGAGGAATCGCCCGCACGCTTCCCGGTTCTCATGGGGGGGGGGTGCTCACCCGCCTGCTCACTTCCCGGTACTCACATGGGGCATCATGGGGGGGGGGGGGGGGAGATCCCCGCACGCCTCCCGGGCATTCACCGCTTCAGGTAAGGGTTTCATCATGGCGTTTCGGCCCCAGGATTTCTGTCATAGCGCTTCAGCCTCAGGTTTCCGTCACAGCGTTTCTATCTAGGCGTTTTAGTGTCATCGTTTTGCTATCATAGCACTCCTGTCATAGCGTTTCTGCCTCAGAAGTTCTGTCGCAGCATTCTCCCCCAGCATTTCTGTCAGGGTGTTCTGCCCCAGCATGTCTGTCGTCGCATTCAGCCCCGCATTTCGGTCATGGTGTTTCTGCCCCAGCGTTTGTCATGATTCAGCCGGCATTTCTGTCAGCATTTATACCTCAGCATTTCTGTTGCAACGTCCAGCATTTCTGTCTTAGCGTTCGGCCCTAGCATTCCTGTCATCGTGTTCCGCCCCAGCATTTCCATCATTAGCGTGCTACCCCGGCATTTCTGTCTCAGCATTTGTCTTAGCGTTTCTGCCCCAGGATTTCTGTCCTAGCGTTCGGCCCCAGGATTTCTGTCTTAGCGTTCGGCCCCAGGATTTCTGTCTTAGCGTTCGGCCCCAGGATTTCTGTCCTAGCGTTCGGCCCCAGGATTTCTGTCTTAGCGTTCGGCCCCAGGATTTCTGTCTTAGCGTTCGGCCCCAGCATTTCTGTCTTAGCGTTCGGCCCCAGCATTTCTGTCTTAGCGTTCTGCTCCAGCATTACTGTCTTAGCGTTTTGCTCCAGTATTTCTGTCTTAGCGTTTTGCTCCAGTATTTCTGTCTTAGCGTTTTGCTCCAGTATTTCTGTCTTAGCGTTCTGCTCCAGTATTTCTGTCTTAGCGTTTTGCTCCAGTATTTCTGTCTTAGCGTTCTGCTCCAGTATTTCTGTCTTAGCGTTCTGCTCCAGTATTTCTGTCTTAGCGTTCTGCTCCAGTATTTCTGTCTTAGCGTTCTGCTCCAGTATTTCTGTCTTATGCCGCGTACACACGGTCGGACTTTTCGTCTACAAAAGTCCAACGGACGCTGACGGACTAAAGCTGGCTGGTAATCCGATCGTGTGTGGGCTTCTCCGGACTTTCAACGTACTTTTTTAGCCTCAAATCCGACGTACTTTAGATTTGAAACATGCTTCAAATCTTTACGTCGTAACTACGACGGACCCCGAAATCCGCTCGTCTGTGTGCTAGTCCGACGGACAAAAAGCCACGCTAGGGCACCTATTGGCTACTGGCTATGAACTTCCTTATTTTAGTCCGGTGTACGTCATCACGTACGAATCCGTCGGACTTTTGTGTGGTCGTGTGTAGGCAAGTCCGTTCGTTAGAAAGTATGCCGCAAGTCCGCCGCAAGTCCGCCGAAAGTCTGCCGGAAGTCTGTCGGACAGGCTGTCTGACTTTTGTAGACGAAAAGTCCGACCGTGTGTACGCGGCATTAGCGTTCTGCTCCAGTATTTCTGTCTTAGCGTTCTGTTCCAGTATTTCTGTCTTAGCGTTCTTCTCCAGCATTTCTGTCACAATGTTCTTCTCCAGCATCTCTGTCACAGCATTTGGCCCTTGCATATCTGTCATAGCGTTCGGCCCCTGCATTTCGGTCATAGCGTTCGGCCCCTGCATTTCGGTCATATCGTTCGGCCCCTGCATTTCGGTCATATCGTTCGGCCCCTGCATTTCTGTCATGTCGTTCGGCCCCTGCATTTCTGTCATGTCGTTCGGCCCCTGCATTTCTGTCATGTCGTTCGGCCCCTGCATTTCTGTCATGTCGTTCGGCCCCTGCATTTCTGTCATGTCGTTCGGCCCCTGCATTTCTGTCATGTCGTTCGGCCCCTGCATTTCTGTCATGTCGTTCGGCCCCTGCATTTCTGTCATGTCGTTCGGCCCCTGCATTTCTGTCATGTCGTTCGGCCCCTGCATTTCTGTCATGTCGTTCGGCCCCTGCATTTCTGTCATGTCGTTCGGCCCCTGCATTTCTGTCATGTCGTTCGGCCCCTGCATTTCTGTCATGTCGTTCGGCCCCTGCATTTCTGTCATGTCGTTCGGCCCCTGCTTTTCTGTCATGTCGTTCGGCCCCTGCTTTTCTGTCATGTCGTTCGGCCCCTGCATTTCTGTCATGTCGTTCGGCCCCTGCATTTCTGTCATTTCGTTCGGCCCCTGCATTTCTGTCATGTCGTTCGGCCCCTGCATTTCTGTCATGCCGTTCGGCCCCTGCATTTCTGTCATGCCGTTCGGCCCCTGCATTTCTGTCATGTCGTTCGGCCCCTGCATTTCTGTCATGTCGTTCGGCCCCTGCATTTCTGTCATGTCGTTCGGCCCCTGCATTTCTGTCATGTCGTTCGGCCCCTGCATTTCTGTCATGTCGTTCGGCCCCTGCATTTCTGTCATGTCGTTCGGCCCCTGCATTTCTGTCATGTCGTTCGGCCCCTGCATTTCTGTCATGTCGCTCGGCCCCAGCATTTCTGTCATGTCGTTCGGCTCCTGCATTTCTGTCACAACGTTCTGCCCCAGCATTGCTGTCATGGCGTTCTACCCTCGTATTGCTGTCTCAGCGCACAGTCTCTGCATTTCTGTCAAGGCGTTTCTGCCCCAGGTTTTCGGTCACAGCATGGCTGCCCAAGATTTCTGTCATAGCGTTTCTGCTCAGGATTTCTATCACAGCGTTTCTGCCCAGGATTTCTATCACAGCGTTTCTGCCCCGGATTTCTGTCATGGCTGCATTCTGCCCCAGCATTTCTGGCTTGGCGTTCAGTCTCAGCTTTTCTGTCTTGGTGTTTCTGCCCCAGGTTTTCTGTCATTACATTTCTGCTTTAGCGTTCTGTCATAGCGTTTCTGCCTCAGGATTTCGGTCATGGCATTTCTGCCTCTGCGTTTCTGCCCCAGGAGTTCTGTCATGGCATTTCTGCCTCTGCGTTTCTGCCCAGGATTTCGGTCATGGCATTTCTGCCTCTGCGTTTCTGCCCCAGGATTTCGGTCATGGCATTTCTGCCTCTGCGTTTCTGCCCCAGGATTTCGGTCATGGCATTTCTGCCTCTGCGTTTCTGCCCCAGGATTTCGGTCATGGCATTTCTGCCTCTGCGTTTCTGCCCCAGGATTTCTGTCTTTGCTTTTCTGCCTCTGCGTTTCTGCCCCAGGATTTCTGTCTTTGCTTTTCTGCCTCTGCGTTTCTGTCAGTGTTCTGTCATAGTGTTTTTTGTGCCCCAGGATTTCTGTCATTGCGCTCTGCCCAGGGTTTCGGTTCTCACGTTCCTGCCTCAGCTTTCAGTTTCAGCATTCCTGTCACAGCGTTTCTCAGAGGGGCGTTGTTGTTCAGTCACGGCATACTTCGGTAGCTGGTTCTATCTTCGTTGTTTGTCATGTCTCATTGCATCTTTGTTCATGTTTGTACCTGGGTCAGTTAGCTAGGGCTCACATGTCAGGATCTGTCACATCTACAGATCCATACGGGCTGAGGTTTCGTTTGTTAATGATTGTTGACCACAATCTTCTCGCCCGTATAACATACGTCATACGATGCACGTTCATTCACCACACCTGTACGATTACCCACCACGGTCTGTGGGTACACAAGCCCTGAGTTTTCAGTCAATTACCTGTCTCCGCGCAGCAGGTTACTCGGGCTCAGTCACTACTTACATGAGGGGGGGGTGGTCCATCATCAGATTCATTCACGCGCAGTGGTCTTGACATTTCTGCTCATGTTCTCATACTTGGGTAGGCTCAGAGGGGGATTGCTGTTCTCATGTATTGTTGCCTGTCATTTCTCTTGTTCATGTTCTCAGGTTGGGCTGCATCGGCAGCCATCATCCCCTTGTTTGGTCCTTAAGTGGTAGGTGTGGGCAAACGTCGTCATGTTTCTGGATTCTACACTCGGGCCTGATATCTTGTCTAGGATGTGGCCTGGCACGGGGACGTCAGTTCAGTAAATTTTTCCGTTCCCCAGCCGGTGTCAGGTAGGGGGGGTTTTTCTGTCACTTTGGGGTATGACTGTTTCAGGCCATGTGACTTATTTCCCCGGTGTGGAGTCTGGCCCTCCTTCCTCGGTTCAGGATTCAGACTCAGCTGCAGCACGACCTGATCAAATCAGGTGGGACCAGCATTCGGTGTTTGGCATGGTTTCTCCACGTCGTCAGTGCTTATTGCCTCAGGGTTTGGGCCTCAACCACCTACTCCATCACATCCTTCAGGTATTTAGCTTTTTGAACTCCTGCCAGTTGTCCTTTGGCACTTACCCTCGCTCTTTCCCATACCAGTATGGGTAGGCCAGGGCTTGGGGGGAGGGTTTCACGGAGCACTTCCCAGGGTCTGGTCGAAGTTTTGATCTTCTCGGCTATCATTTTGCAGGGGCTCCTTGGGACAGCCATGGCTCCCCTTCCCCCACGCATCCTCTCATTCACAGTAGTTCATTCTCATGTCTGGGTCGTCTCGGGCTCCAGGCTCTGCCCAAGCGTTCATGGGACGTTTAGTTGGGTTCGGGGTAGCTTCGCAGGTTTCTACAAGGGGTTCTGTCTCATCACCGAGTCGGGGATTTCTCCTGTCATAACGGACACTTATCAGTTATATACTGTTGCCATCCGGGCACGCACTACTCCACTTGATGGATTTTACCTTCCCTTTTTCACCTAAATTTGTGTCTTTTTGCCCTCTTTTCAGGCATACTGACCAGTCAGGCCAAGGCACACCTCAGGCCTTGGTGCTTAGGAGTATCACTTTCTAAACTCGAAGACTCTGACTACAAGTACAAAGGCTGGCCGAAGGCTAGCCTGCATTTGTGGGAGGAGTCTGAGAGGGCTATTTAAGCCTCCTCCTCTGTCAGGTCAGGGCTTGTGGGCGTTCTGGGTTCCCACCCACCCATTTCCCCCAATATTCATACTTACTCATATTACTTTTCTTACATTCAGGGTATGCCCTCTTTTCAGGCATACTGACCAGTCAGGCCAAGGCACACCTCAGGCCTTGGTGCTTAGGAGTATCACTTTCTAAACTCGAAGACTCTGACTACAAACACATAGAAACAATGTAGTCAGTCAGTGTGTGTGTTTCCTACAGATGGATCCAGTAATGGGAACCCACCAGAGAGATGTCCCCGTCCTCTGTATTCCCAGGATTCCACACAAGAAGGTCACACCATCCCTCACCATCATCAGGTAGATGAGGAACCATCACTGATAGTTTCATTAGGATCTGTACATTATCTGCATTGTTACAATTGATGTCTTTTCTATTCTATATTCAGAGTGGAAACCTGAGAGATTCTAAAGTTGAAGTTAAAGAAGAGATAAAAGAGGAGGATGATGAGGATGGGGTGATGAAGGAGTCAGACTTTTTAAAAGAACACAAAGATCTGTACCAGGACACCATGGTGGAGACCTCCAACTACAGAAACCCATCAGAGAGATGTCCCCGTCCTCTGTATTCCCGGGATTCCACACAGGAAGGTCACACCATCTCTCACCATCATCAGGTAGATGAGGAATAATCACTAATAGTTTTGATTAATACACAGCATGATTGTTACAATGAATGTTTTATTATATGTTCAGAGTGGAAACCTCAGGGATGATAATATTGGTGTTAAAGAAGAGTATAAAGAGGAGGATGAGGAGTATGGAGTGATGGAGGAGTTTTCAGAAGGACACAAGGATATGATAGAGCCACCTAATACCAGGAACCCACCAGAGAGATGTCCCCGTCCTCTGTATTCCCGGGATTCTACTCAGGAAGATCACACCATCCCTCACTGTTGCCTCAAGGTTGGTGGGACGGACCTTTTAAAACACAGACTCATGGAGACAATGTGCGGATTTTTGTGATGTCACAATAATAAAGCTTATATCTTACAGATGATATTCTCTCTCATTTTCTTGATTTAGAGTGGAGATCCAATCGATATAGAATTTGAGGTTAAAGCAGAAGAAGAAGAGAGATATGTGAGGGATGATCAGCAGTCTATGGAGGAGGATGGAATAATGGGGACATTTATAGAGAAGGACACTCCTACAGAGATCAGCACAGGTGGGTCATTAACACTAAATACATTCCTCCACCCATACTGCTCACTGATTGGTCCAGAGTAGGGCAAGGACTGGGTGATATCAGCCTGTAATCCCCTGGTCACTTTCCTGAGCTGTGTTCCCCATCCTGTATTCCTGTATTTCTCTCGGATAATCTTCCTTCTCTGTGCTGAGGACACAATTCATGTCTCTAGTCTGGATTTATGGAGATTCTGGGGTTCAGCTGGCAGCAAAATGTTAATTTTCACTATAGATGTTACTAGACCTAGGCACCTGGGGTATGTGCTTTGGGTCTTATGGCAAGATCTCTGACAGAACATCTCTCCCGGGGGTTACTTGCTCTGTTGTTTGCTGGCTGTGCCAGGTGCAGGGATATGTCTGTATAGTCTCAGACCCAAGTCACTGAGTGCAGTCTCAGGAGATGGGAGGCAGCGGTGTGGGACCTCTGCAACTTGTCTCATGTAAACATTTAATCTTCCACTGATTACTGAATACCAATATTATGAGTCCTGACCCTTACACTGTATAATTAATATTGTACATTACTTACTCCAGACCCCTGCACTATGTTCTACATTACATACTCCTGACCCCTGCACTATATACATTTTTTAAACAAAACAGAATGTTCCTTTATTGAAGCAAAAAGGCATGGTACAAATTAAAGGAGTATGGACTGAATCAAAGAACATAGTACAGGCAAAAAGTTTTGGCAGGTTCAAAGTACACATAAAGTAAACAACAACACATAATATTATAGGTAAAACCCAAAGGAGGACACTATGCCTCACTAAGCTTTGGACAGGGCAATAGAAAGGTAGTGCAGCCACCACAGTGCTGAAGGCAGGATTCGGGGAGGAAGCCTCCTCCTAAGCTGTCCAAGGCTGCTATACTGTCACAGATCAGCTGCGGAGCTGATCTGTGTCTCACCTTTACTGCTGTAGGCCAGCTGGCACGTGTTGTTCCACTAGCTTGTGTTCTGCTCTGTGCACTCTGCACCTATGGGTGTCCCCGGCCACACCTGTTGCCTAATATATGATTCCTTCCTGCTACTTCCTGTCCAGCCCCTCATGCGCTTCCCTATTTAAATCCCTTTCAAACCAGCTACTGGTTGCTTGAGCAACATTTGTTTCTGAGCTCCCTTCATGTAACCTGCCTTAAACCTGACCTCTCGTGAACTGATCTCTTGTGTACCGACTCGGCTTGTTCTGATTACGTTGTCTGCAGCCCGCCCTGACCTTGGCTCGCTATCCGGCTCTCCCTTTGCTTCATCCATCCATCCTTGTCTGACAGTGTCTCCTGATACTTCCCTAGCGAGTAGGGTGAACCCGGGGGTCGTGACCTGGGCTCAGCAAGCAGCTATGCCCAAACCCTCGTGAGGGGGTCCCTGGCAGAATACCGGCTGGCCCTTAGACTCCACACCCTGGGGGATCCTGTGTCACCTGCTCGCCTGTGGGCTCACTGTAAGTAGTACTATGACAGTTTGCTCAAGCCATGAGCGCCTCTGAGAATCGGCCACTGACCGAGGATCAAATGCAATATCTAGTTCAGAGACTTAATTCCCAGCAAGCAAATCAAGAGCAAATAATGCTGGTTCTTTAGGATCTTGCCTCCCGTCTGGATCGTCTGCAACTCGCTGCAACTTCAGCTCCTCCCGTTCCTGCTTCTGCTTCAGCTGCTTCCGTGTTACCTGCTACATCTGGCAATCCCTGCCTGCATCTGCCATCACCACCTCATTTTTCTGGCGACCCTAAGGCTTGTCGGGGCTTCATTAATCAGTGTTCCATCCACTTTGAACTTTCCAGCCACCATTTTCCAACTGATCGCACCAAAGTCGCATATATCATCTCTCTCATCTCCGAGATGCTCTAGCTTGGGCCTCCCCACTCTGGGAATCACGCGATTCTATCACCTCCGACTTCCAGCTCTTTTTGGATGCATTCCAGAAAACTTTTGATGAGCCGTCAGAGTGTCTTCGGCTGCTGGGGCCCTCCTTCGTCAGCAAGGAATGACAGTCGGCCAATATGCAGTTCAATTCCGTACGCTGGCCGCTGAACTCAAATGGAATAATGAGGCCCTTACTGCTACCTTCTGGCAAGGCCTATCTGAGCGTGTCAAGGGTGAAGTCGCTGGACACACCATTCCTACCACATTGGATGACTTAATCGCATTAACCATTCAAATAAACATTCGCTTCCAGGAGCGGGCCCTGGAGAAATCCAGAACCAGTCATCCCCCTGCTGGCCGTCCAGCACAGGTAGTCCAAAGACCTGTGGAATCCTCTCCGTCTTCAACTTCTCACACGTTGGTAGAACCTATGCAGCTTGGGCAAACCCGCCTCACTCCTGAGGAACGTGCCCGATGCATGGGATTGGGCTTGTGCCTTTACTGTGGCAATAAAGGACATCTTTTGAACTCCTGTCCAATCTGTCTGGGAAACTCCAGGTTCTAGCTCACTCGGGAGGGAGGTGATCTAGACCGATCCGTTAATTTTGTTCACTTCCCTCGTTTCACTCTTCCTGTGGCTCTCCACTGGGCTCAAAATGTCTATCAACTCTCTGCATAGATGGACTCTGGTGCTGCCCGAAATTTCAATTGAACAATCTTTAGCTTCCGAGTTGGGCATTGCCTTTGTTGCCTTGTCTATACCCCTCTCCGTGACTGCAGTAGATGGCTCCTTCTTGCCTATGAGTCCCATCCGGTTTAAAACCCCTCCTATTGAGTTACGCATTGGGGTTTTGCATGGTGAGGAGATCTTTCCTAATTCTGCCTAAATCCTCCCATCATCCTGGGCCTTCCATGGTTGCAGAAACACTCCCCGCATCTTGACTGGAATTCTGGACAAGTATTGGCTTGGGGTCCTCAGTGTCAGCAACAATGTATTTCCAAGGTGCTACCTCCCTCTTCCATTCCTCTGGCTGAGACCTCCACAACTCCCATGTTGCTTGCCCAATATCAGTCCTTCCGAGATGTTTTCTGCAAAAAGTCCGCTGATCGCCTTCCCCCTCACAGAGCCTTTGACTGCTCCATTGATCTGTTACCTGGGACCTCTCCTCCCCGAGGCCGAGTCTACCCTCCTATTTATCCCCGAGACACAAGCCATGTCTGAATACATTCGGGAAAACCTGCAAAAGGGTTTCATCAGGAAATCTAACTCAGCTGCCGGAGCCGGGTTCTTCTTTGTAGCGAAAAAAGATGGTTCACTCTGTCCTTGCATAGACTACAGGGGTCTTAACGCCATCACCATGCAGAACCAATACCCTCTTCCTTTAATTTCAGAACTCTTTGACAGACTGCGAGGTTTTCATGTTTTTACTAGACTGTATCTTAGAGGGGCCTATAATTTAATAAGAAACCGGGAAGGAGACGAATGGATGACCACCTTTAACACCAGGGACGGACATTATGAGTATCTTGTGATGCCCTTTGGCTTATGCAATGCCCCAGGGGTCTTCCAAAATGTTGTTAATGAGATCTTCCGCGATCTTCTGTATGTCTGTGTTATTGTATATCTGGATGATATTCTTATTTTCTCACCAGACTTACTTACCCATCGTCTTCATGTGAAAGCTGCGTTACAGCATCTACGGGACAATAGTCTATATGCAAAATTGGAGAAATGTCTATTTGAACAAACACAAGTTCCATTTCTGGGCTACATAATCTCTTCTCAGGATCTCCTCATGGACCCAGCCAAACTTCGGGCCATCTCCGAGTGGCCCCAGCCCTCTGGTCTTAAAGCCACCCAACGCTTTTTGGGTTTCACCAATCGTCAATTCATTCGTAACTACTCCACCTTGGTGGCCCCTATTACATCTCTCAACCGCAAGGGTGTCAATGCTCGGCTCTGGTCCCCTGAAGCCATTGATGCTTTCCTTTAAACTCAAGGCAGCCTTCCTCTCCGCCCCAATTCTCCTACGTCCGGACGTTACTAAACCCTTTTCTTTGGAGGTAGATGCCTCTTCAGTGGGAGTCGGTGCCGTCCTGCTCCAAGCTCAGAAGGGCAAGTCTCAGCCTTGCGGATTCTTTTCCAAGAAGTTTTCTGATGCGGAGAAGAACTACACCATTGGGGACCGTGAGCTACTCGCTATTAAACTAGCGCTTCAAGATTTTCTTCCAGGTGCCAAAAACCTTCGAGCCGATGCCTTGTCCAGGTCGTTTGATGTCAATGATTCTGAGAATCACTTAGATCCTGGTCCCATCATCCCTCCGCATCGTATTCTAGCCACCACTCAGCTCCGGTCTACGCAGCCTCCTCCAGGTAAAACTTTTGTAGTTCCCGCACTTCGTCCTAAACTCCTTGCTTGGGCACATGACTCCAAGTTCTCTGAACATCCTGGCATACCTCGTACTTGTGATCTTCTTCAGCGTCATTATTGGTGGCCTTCTCTTCGTAAGGATGTCAAGGAATGTGTTCAAGCTTGTACGGTTTGTGTACTATCCAAACCTTCTACGTCTGCCCCTGCTGGGTTGCTGTTGCCCTTACCAGTGCCCGATATACCTTGACGTTGTATTTCCATGGATTTTATCTCAGATCTGCCTCCCTCAACAGGTTTTACAGTCATCTGGGTAGTGGTGTATCGGTTCTCCAAAATGTGTCACTTGATTCCTCTCCCAGATCTACCTTCTGCTCCCAGTCTTGCCACAACTTTCATTAAGGAGATTTTTCGTCTTCATGGGATGCCTTCTCATATCATCTCTGACAGAGGAGTTCAATTTACTGCTCGTTTTTGGAGAGCCTTGGCCAGCTCCTTTGGGATTAAATTGGATTTTTCATCTGCCTTTCATCCCCAGTCCAATGGGCAAACGTGTCAATCAAAATGTAGAACATTTTCTCCGTGCCTTCATCTCAGCCCACCAAGATGACTGGGTGGACCTTTTGCCCTGGGCAGAGTTTGCCTTGAACCATCACTCCAATGCCAGTTGTGGAAAATCTCCCTTCTTCACTGTGTACAGGCAGCATCCATCTGTTTCCTTTCCTGTCCCCATTTCTCCTCTTGTACCAGCAGCAGCTGAGACCCAAAGGTCCTTCAACTCAATCTGGAAAGAAGTCTCTGGGAATCTTCATCTAGCTGCTTACAGGCATAAAACGGCAGCAGATCATCATCGCCGTCCGGCTCCTAAGTTCCTGCCTGGCGATAGAGTTTCAGGATACCCAACGCCTTCCATGTCACCCTGCTCAAGCCACTGGTCCTTAATCGCTTCTCTTGCCCTTCTTTTCACCCCACTCCTGTGGCTGATACCTCGGATCAGTATGAGATTAAAGAAATATTGGACTCCAAGTACTCCCGGTGGAGGCTACTCTATCTCATTGATTGGAAGGGCTATGGTCCGGAGGAGAGGTCTTGGGTTCCTGCCACTGATGTCTCAGCCCCAGGTTTGGTGACTAGATTCCATCAGAAATTTCCCTCCATGCCAGCCCCCATGCATATAGGGGGACCTCATAAGGGGGGGGTACTGTCACAGCTGCAGAGCTGATCTGTGTCTCACCTTTACTGCTGTAGGCCAGCTGGCACCTGTTCCACTAGCTTGTGTTCTGCTCTGTGCACTCTGCAGCTATGGGTGTCGCCGGCCACACCTGTTGCCTAATATATGATTCCTTCCTGCTACTTCCTGTCCAGCCCCTCATGTGCTTTCCTATTTAAATCCCTTTCAAACCAGCTACTGGTTGCTTGAGCAACATTTTGTTTCTGAGCTCCCTTCATGTAACCTGCCTTAAACCTGACCTCTTGTGAACTGATCATTTATGAACCGACTCAGCTTGTTCTGATTACGTTGTCTGCAGCCCACCCTGACCTTGGCTCGCTATCCGGCTCTCCCTTTTGCTTCATCCATCCATCCTTGTCTGACAGTGTCTCCTGGTACTTCCCTAGCGAGTAGGGTGAACCCGGGGGTCGTGACCTGGGGTCAGCACGCAGCTAAGCCCAAACCCTCATGAGGGGGTCCCTGGCAGAATACCGGCTGGCCCTTAGACTCCACACCCTGGGGGATCCCGTGTCACCTGCTCGCCTGTGGGCTCACTGTAAGTAGTACCGTGACACATACCTTATCAAACTTCTTGGGGAAGTTCCTATTGGTGTAGGTCAATTCACATAGTGGCAGAACAGCATTTATTGATTTTTCCCACTAACCCACAGAGGGAGGGTGTAGTGGAACGTCCCACACTCCGCTTGAGTGCTTCCATCAGTGTACCACTTCCTCCCAGTCTGGATATAGATATCAGATATTCCAACCGCTCATAAGCACAAAACAAGACGACACTTGCTTAGCTGCTAACATGGACTGTTTTATTAGAACCAAAACTACAAGTCTTTATATACCGTTAAAGAGGAGGTCCCCCCCTCCTGCTCATATTACTCTAACAATACAACTGTAACCTAATTAACCTAATTAACATGAGCTAGTTTACTAAATCATTTACCCAGATTAGGTGACTCGGAGACATGACCTTTGGGCAGACTTTTGGTCACCGAGCTTCACACAGTAGTATAAACACAATAGCAGGAGCTAATTACAATTAACAATACAAACAGTGATCTCCCCCCCTCCTCAGCCTAGTAGGCAACAAACTATAGTATGAGTAGACTGTCCGACTCCTACCCAGTTCTAGAGGCCAATGTGATCAGCTCTCTCATCTAACATGTGGAGTTCAGAATCAAACAAACCAAGAATAGTCTTTACATATATCCTGGGAGATATTGTGGATAAATTATTACTGTCCCATTTTAAGCAATCCAAGACATACCCTCCCAGCCACCATTTCCAATATGGCATACACAGGGTTCCCAAAGTCTGTGTGTCCTGGGGGACAAGGACCCGAATCCAAAGTAACACCACCTCCAGGGTCCCTAGGCATGTAGCTCACAAAGCGCACCGTTCCCCCAAATGCCAGGGCCCATAATCGGTAGGCAAGAGGCTGGCATTCAGTCCCCTCCAAAAGCCTCTGCCCCGGGTGAGTCTTTCACAGAGGGGAACGGGCATTCCATCTTAAAACAACTTCCCGCTTGGCATATAAGAAAAGATACACTATCAATAGTTTAGTACAGCGAGGCCTCTGCTCACTGTCCTGGATTCCTAACAGAGCCAATTCCAGGGAGACCGGGAGAGTCAGCTGGAGGCGACAGTTGATAAGATCCACTAAATCCTCCCAGTACCGAACAATCCTCGGGCAGCTCCAGAACATATGACTATACATCCCTACACTGTTCCCACATCTAGGGCAGTCCTGTGATCTCTGAGGGTAAACTCTGTGTAGTCTCTGGGGGGTATAATACTCTGTGTAAGAATTTTACCTGTATCAACTTTTCCTTTGATGAATTCAATAATCTAGTGCTATCTTCCAAACAATCTTCCCAATCTTCCCTGTCCAAGCCTGGAAGGTCAGTTTTCCACTTATCCCAAAGCCTATCCATTTTGGGAGATTCAACTCTCAGCAAAGCCAAGTGGAGCGTGGATAATGGCTTTGAAAACTGTTCTTGAGCTAACAACTCCTCAATGGGATCCATACCTAGACTCAGGAAGGCCAAGAACTGGGCACGAGCTGCATGGCGTAGTTGTAGGTACCGGAAATACATTCACCCTGGTAGATTATATTTGGCTTTAAGGGCAGTGATGCAAAGCTCCCGCCAAGAACACATCTCCAAGAACTTTAACTCCATATCGGACCCAAACCTGTGGGTCAGGCAGAGATCGAAACTGTGGGAGATTAGGATTCCCCCAGAGTGGGCAAAGGGGGACCACCTATTGGGACTCAGAAACCTCCATCTAGCCGCAGCCCAAACTCTGAGTGTCATTCTACTGGGGCACGGAAGATCAGCGTATGCCCGAGGACCCCTGTAGATTAAGTTGCCCAGTTCCCGAAGCGAGCCCAAAACCTCCACCTCGAGACGCACAGCTGCATTGGACCGAGAGAGCTCATACCACCACTGGACTGTCACCAAAACGGCAGCCCAATAACAGGTCCGGTAGTCCGGAAAAGCTAATACTCCGCAGCGAACAGGAATAACCAGAGTTGATCTAGCTAGTCTAGGAGTAGCACCCTCCAAATAAATGTACCAATACATCTATCAACTTCTGCGAAAAAGGAGTTGGGTAGCAGCGGAATGTTGTACATTACATACTCCTGACCCCTGCACTATATACTACTCTATGTTGTACATTACATACTCCTGACCCCTACACTATATATTCTATATTGTACATTACATACTCCTGACCCCGGCACTATTGACTCTATGTTGTACATTACATAATCCTGACCCCGGCACTTTATACTCTATGTTGTACATTACTTCATTCTGATACTATATAGTCCTATCTGTTGTATCTTATACAATACGTTTTACATTACATAGTCCTGACTTCTGCTCTCTCCCCTCTACCCACTGCTATATATATACATAATATGTATTCTCTTTTGTTACATCCATTTTCTACCAGCTGAACATTTTATATCTGATGATTTGATTGGAGCACAGACCTTTACATGTTGATAATAATGTGATAACATCCTCAAACTTTGGGATAAGGAAGTGCAGTACTTCTTGTGTTGGGAAGATAGCAATGAGTGATAGAGGGGGGTGGGGACACTCGTCCTATAATCCCCTCATAACTGTCACTCCTATAAAAGACAGTTCTCGTTGTTTCCTCACTCTCTGACTAAGGTCCATGAATAAAGAAATGAACTGGTAGGAGATCAGAGGACCCATTTACTAGTTACCTTGAGGGGGGATTGTAAGATCCTCAGATACAAAGCTGCCTGATGTGGGCGGAGTCCTGGTTTAGGGGAACCAATCTGCTCATGTCTAGTAATAATCTTTTTATTTCTATTTTAGTAGATGGACGGGAGATGAGGAAAACCTCAGAGGATTGTCTCACTTTGTCTCCAGACTGTAAAGTAGAAGATGAGGACATCACACAGTATAGTCCAGGAGAAAACCCGACTACCTCAAATGTCCATCCGGCACCACAGAGTGTAGATGGACCATCGTATTCCTCTTATCCTGAGGAACCTCAGACTGTGAGGGATGGTGCCATCCTTCCAAAGAGGTTTACCTGTCCTGAGTGCGGGAAGTGTTTCTGTTTTAAATCCCAACTCTATGTGCATATAAGATCTCACACAGATTCCTGTCCTGAGTCCGGGAAATGTTTTTCAGAGAAGTCCAGTCTTTCCAAACATCAGAGATCTCACACGGGGGAGAAGCCGTATTCCTGTCCTGAGTGTGGGAAAAGTTTTTCATTGAAGTCCAGTCTTTACATACATCAGACATCTCACACGGGGGAGAAGCCGTATTCCTGTCTGGAGTGCGGGAAATGTTTTTCACAGAAGTCCAATCTTTACAAACATCAGAGATCTCACACAGGGGAGAAACCATATTCCTGTCCTGAGTGTGGGAAAAGTTTTTTATTGAAGTCCATTCTTTGCAGACATCAGAGATCTCACACGGGGGAGAAGCCGTATTCCTGTCTGGAGTGCGGGAAATGTTTTTCACAGACGTGCGGTCTTTACAGACATCAGAGATCTCACACGGGGGAGAAGCTGGGTTCCTGTGCTGAGTGCGGGAAATGTTTTTCAGACAAGTTCGTTCTTTCCATACATCAGAGATCTCACACGGGGGAGAAGCTGTATTCCTGTGTTGAGTGTGGAAAATGCTTTTCACGGAAGTGTGATCTTTGCAAACATAGGCGATCTCACACGGGGGAGAAGCCGTATTCCTGTCCTGAGTGCGGGAAATGTTTTTCAGACATGTCCAATCTTTACAAACATCAGAGATCTCACACAGGGGAGAAGCCGTATTCCTGTCCTGAGTGAGGGAATTGTTCCTCACTGAAGTCCTGTCTTCCTGTACATCAGGGATCCCACACAACCCTCCAGGTGTATTAGTGCCTTGAGTGCGGGAAATGTCTTCTATATGAATGTTGCTGGACATCACAGCTCTCATGTGGGGAAGAAGCACACCCTGATATACACCTCAGATATACCCCATGGATGATTTTCATCATGTAAGAAACAGTTCATAAGGAGATCACCAAAGACATGGATGAAGTGTTGTACCGTGTTGGTCATCAATAGCAGTAGAAAAATAAAAATGAAGTCATTAACTCTCATTGGCTGAGTACAATTTGTGGTGTAAAATTTCACAAACACTTAAAGGTCTGTTTTTAAAAAAATTAGTTACATGAATGTGACCAGCACTAGGCCAGCCGTGATGAATATTGGCTGTATTTTATTTCATACAATTATTTCCTTGGTTCTCTCTAGTGGCCATGATACAGTATTTCACTTTGAGGTTTATGTAAAAAAAAATGAACAAATGTGACCAGCATTAACCCAACTGTGATGAGTTTTGGTCATATTTTATGTTATACACAGGTTTCCTTGACTCCATCTAGTGGCCATAATGCTGTATTGTGCTATTTTTCATGATTGAGGAATTTCAGGTAAAAATACACCATTATGTCCACTAGATGGAGCTGATGGTCATAGGAAATCACTGTGTTAAACGATGTCCAGAATTTATAACGGCTGGATGATAGATTGTCACATTCGTCTAATATTTTTTTTTTTTTATAAATAGACCCCTTCATCAGACATGGTGTTATACTAATACCTAAGATCATACTCGTGCACATATGAGTAGAGTAGAGATTGAAGAACATAAGTTAATTTAACCGCTTGATGATCAGCCGCCGCAGTTGCGTGCGCCCCTGCTCACCCATGGAGCCGATGCGAGTGCCCGGCAGTCTCGATCACCGCCGGGCTCCCGCGATCATTCAGGGCACATTGAGAACCGGGATCTGTGTGTATAAACACACAGTTTCCGGGTCTCTGAGGGGAGAACAGAGTATACCGATACAGAGTATGAACAGCGATCTGTTTTGTCCCCTGCACAGTCCCATCTCCCCTTCAGTTAGAACACACACTAGGGAACACTTAACCCCTTCACTGCCCCCTAGTGGTAAACCCCTTCACTGGTAGTGACATTTTTACAGTAATCAATGCGTTTTTATAGCACTGTTCGCTGTAAAAATGCCAATGGTACCAAAAATGTGCCAAAATTGTCCGATGTGTCCGCCATAATGTCGCAGTCCCAATAAAAATCGCAGATCGCCGCCATTGCTAGTGAAAAAGTGAAAAAAAAAAATAATAATAAAAATGCCATAAAACTATCCCCTATTTTGTAGACGCTATAACTTTTGCGCAAACCAATCAATATACGCTTATTGCATTTTTTTTTTTACCAAAAATATGTAGAAGAATACATATTGGCCTAAACTGAGAAAAAAAGATGTTTTTTTATATATTTTTGGGGGATATTTATTATAGCAAGAAGTAAAAAATATTGCGTTTTTTTTCACAATTGTTGCTCTTTTTTCTTTATAGAGCAAAACATAAAAACCGCAGAGGTGATCAAATACCACCAAAAGAAAGCTCTATTTGTAGGGAAAAAAGGACGTCAATTTTGTTTGGGTGCAACATCACACGACTGCGCAATTGTCAGTTAAAGCGACGCAGTGCCGAATCGCAAAAAGTGCTCTAGTCAGGAAGGGGGTAAAATTTTCCCGTGCTGAAGTGGTTAAAAATGTATATACGGGAAAAACACAGTGTACTTCCAATAAAAGTTTGATGTAATAAAAAAAAATGACAGTGCTAATTCAGCTGCTGCAATCACAAATATGTGTATTCCTCACATGAATAAGCAAAAAAATATAAAGTGAATGTGATGCGCTGCAGTAATTTTAAAGTGTTACTAAACCCACAACAGTTCAATCAGTCTGTATATGTAGTAAAGCATGCTTGATATACTCACTGTGGAACCTAAGGGGTTATTCCTCCACATTGTGTAAAAAAACTGTTAGGTCCTGTCTTCTCTGATCCTTCCCTTCTTTCAATGTCCCAATCCATCTGCTGATAGAACCAAAGCTAGGGGACAAGCTGCACATGCTCAGTTTGGTGTGTATTGCTAGAGAGTTTTTTTTCTTGGGGTGGTGCATGTGATCAGCACAGGGCCAATCAGCACCTTCCAGAGGGTCAGAGGTCCTGCAGCTTCATAGGACAGTCAGAGGAGAATAAAAACTCCTCCTACAAGCTTTAACCAGACACTGATAGAAGTCACATAGATTGCTATATACTGCTGCTGGGAAAAGGTATTTAGCAGTTTATATTTACTAATATAATTGCATTTCCATGTTCTGTGTACTGTGGGAGACCAGATATAGTGACTGCAGAGTCCTAGGGAGACCAGATATAGTGACTGCGGGGTCCTAGGGAGACCAGATATAGTGACTGCGGGGTCCTGGGCAGACCAGATATAGTGACTGCAGGCTCCTGGGGAGACCAGATATAGTGACTGCAGGGTCCTGGGGAGACCAGATATAGTGACTGCAGAGTCCTGGGGAGACCAGATATAGTGACTGCAGAGTCCTGGGGAGACCAGATATAGTGACTGCAGAGTCCTGGGGAGACCAGATATAGTGACTGCAGAGTCCTGGGGAGACCAGATATAGTGACTGCAGAGTCCTGGGGAGACCAGATATAGTGACTGCAGGGTCCTGGGCAGACCAGATATAGTGACTGCAGGGTCCTGGGGAGACCAGATATAGTGACTGCAGGGTCCTGGGGAGAGCAGATATAGTGAATGCAGGCTCCTGGGGAGACCAGATATAGTGAATGCTAGGGATGAGCCGAACACCCCCCAGCAGAGCATGCGAGCATGCAAAAAATTTGTTTGAACACGCAAACACCGTTAAAGACTATGGGACACGAACGTGAAAAATCAAAAGTGCTCATTTTAAAGTCTTATATGCAAGTTATTGCCATAAAAAGTGTTTGGGGGCCCCGGTCCTGCCCCAGGGGACATGTATCAATGCAAAAAAAGTTTTAAAAATGGAAGTTTTTTCGGGAGCAGTGATTTTAATAATGCTTAAAGTGGATGTACAGTGGGGACTGAAAGTATTCTGACCCCCTTAAATTTTTCACTCTTTGTTATATTGCAGCCATTTGCTAAAATCATTTAAGTTCATTCTTTGTCATCATTAATGTACACACAGCACCCCATATTGACAGAAAAACACAGAATTGTTGACATTTTTGCAGATTTATTAAAAAAGAAAAACTGAAATATCACATGGTCCTAAGTATTCAGACCCTTTGCTGTGACACTCATATATTTAATTCAGGTGCTGTCCATTTCTTCTGATCATCCTTGAGATGGTTCTACACCTTCATTTGAGTCCAGCTGTGTTTGATTATACTGATTGGACTTGATTAGGAAAGCCACACACCTGTCTATATAAGACCTTACAGCTCACAGTGCATGTCAGAGCAAATGAGAATCATGAGGTCAAAGGAACTGCCTGAAGAGCTCAGAGACAGAATTGTGGCAAAGCACAGATCTGGCCAAGGTTACAAATAAATTTCTGCTGCACTTAAGGTTCCTAAGAGCACAGTGGCCTCCATAATCCTTAAATGGAAGACGTTTGGGATGACCAGAACCCTTCCTATAGCTGGCCGTCCGGCAAAACTGAGCTATCGGGGGAGAAGAGCCTTGGTGAGAGGGGTAAAGAACAACCCAAAGATCACTGTGGCTGTGCTCCAGAGATGCAGTCGGGAGATGGGAGAAAGTTGTAGAAAGTCAACCATCACTGCAGCCCTCCACCAGTCGGGGCTTTATGGCAGAGTGGCCCGACGGAAGCCTCTCCTCAGTGCAAGACACATGAAAGCCCGCATAGAGTTTGCTAAAAAAAACACCTGAAGGACTCCAACATGGCGCGATATAAGTTTTTTTGGTCTGATGAGTCCAAGATAGAACTTTTTGGCCTTAATTATAAGCGTTATGTGTGGAGAAAACCAGGCACTGCTCATCACCTGTCCAATACAGTCCCAACAGTGAAGCATGGTAGTGGCAGCATCATGCTGTGGGGGTGTTTTTCAGCTGCAGGGACAGGACGACTGGTTGCAATCGAGGGCAAAATGAATGCGGCTAAGTACAGGGATATCCTGTACGAAAATCTTCTCCAGAGTGCTCAGGACCTCAGGCTGGGCCAAAGGTTTACCTTCAAACAAGACAATGACCCTAAGCACACAGCTAAAATAACGAAGAAGTGGTTTCACAACAACTCCGTGACTGTTCTTGAATGGCCCAGCCAGAGCCCTGATTTAAACCTAATTGAGCATCTCTGAAGAGACCTAAAAATGGCTGTCCACCAACGTTTACCATCCAACCTGAAAGAACTGGAGAGGATCTGCAAGGAGGAATGGCAGAGGATCCCCAAATCCAGGTGTGAAAAACTTGTTGCATCTTTCCCAAAAAGACTCATAACTGTATTAGATCAAAAGGGTGCTTCTACTAAATACTGAGCAAAGGGTCTGAATACTTAGGACCATGTGATGTTTCAGTTTTTCTTTTTTAATAAATCTGCAAAAATGTCAACAATTCTGTGTTTTTCTGTCAATATGGGGTGCTGTGTGTACATTAATGAGGAAAAAGATGAACTTAAGTGATTTTTGCAAATGGCTGCAATATAACAAAGAGTGAAAAATTTAAGGGGGTCTGAATACTTTCTGTACCCACTGTAAACCCAAATTTTTTTTTTTTTTTTTTTTTTATGTCATAATGTAGAGTATAATATTTCCTATCATTTGAGCCCAGTCTTGCCACAAAGAGTTAATCCAGCTCTGAGCAATCCTCTTTTATTGTTCAGTGAGATAAAACTTGACAAACAGAGAGAAACTTTGGCAAATCCTCCCCCTTGCTGTGAGTGACAGGTGATTTACATATCTCGTGCACTAGCCTAAGACATACATTATTTTTTAATTCCCACTCCTTTCTTCAGCAGCTCTGCAAGTATTGGCTGTTCCACACCTCAGCATGATTTGGCATGCTGAAGTCATGCGGTTACTTTCCTGTCTTTTCACTGAATGTTAGAGATCATAGCAGAAGTTCAGTGTAAGAAATACACAGGAGAAAATGCATATTGACAAGGGGAGTGTAGAGGTGGGTGGGGAGACTACTGACATCACGACTCCACCCACCGAGCTCCAGACAACAGACCCACCCACAGAATATGCAGTTTTTCGGGTCTAATAACAGACAGAGGGGAGACATTTGACAGGTAAAGATACATTCAGGAGGCATGCATATCCTTATAGATAACCCCTATGGCAGTAGTTTAGAAAGGATGACATTGATTTTACATCCACTTTAAAGTGAAACAAAAAAAATGAAATATTCCTTTAAATATTGTGCCTGGGGGGTGTCTATAGTATGCCTGTAAAGTGGCGCAGTTTTCCTGTGTTTAGAACAATACCACAGCATAATTACATTTCTAAAGGAAAAAAAGTCATTTAACACTGCTTGCGGCTGTAATGTATTGTCGTGTCCCGGCAATATAGATGAAAATCATTGAGAAAAACGGCATGGGTTCCCCTCCAGCCCATTACTAGGCTCTTTGGGTCTGGTATAGATATTAGGGGAACCCCGCACCCAAATTTAATAAAAAGGGCGTGGGGGGGCCCCCAGGCACTATATACTCTGAACAGAAGTATATATACTATACGGCCTGCCCTATATACTCTGCAGAAAATTGGGCCTTAGGTGTTGGTGGTGCCAGAAAACTGTAACCCCTCACAGTTACTCTCGGTGAGTGCAGGAACGGGCCCTGCTGTGAAATACTATATCAAAAATTGTAATTACATGCCCCTTTTAAACAGGGGCAGAAAAACTGGGCCTTTGGTGGTGGTGGTGCCACAACACTGTAAGCCCTCACTGTTACTCTTAGTGGGCGCAGGAACGGGCCCTGCTGTTAAATATTATATCAAAAATTGTAATTACATGCCTCTGTTAAACAGGGGCAGAAAAATTGGGCCTTTGGTGGTGGTGGTGCCACAACACTGTAAGCCCTCACAGTTACTCTTGGTGGGCGCAGGAACGGGCCCTTCTGTTAAATATTATATCAAAAATTGTAATTACATGCCCCTGTTAAACAAAGGCAGAAAACTTGCGCCTTGGGTGGTGGTGCCACAACACTGTAACCCCTCACAGATACTCTTGTTGGGCGCAGGAACGGGCCCTGCTGTTAAATATTATATTAAAAACTGTAATTACATGCCCCTGTTAAACAGGGGCAGAAAAATTGGGCCTTGGGTAGTAGTGGTGGTGCCACAAGACTGTAACCCCTCACAGATACTCTTGTTGGGTGCAGGAACGGGTCCTTCTGTGAAATATTTGCTGAAAAATTGTAATTGCATGCCCCTGTTAAACAGGGGCAGAAAAATTGGGCCTTAGCCAGTGGTGGTGGTGCCCTAAACCAAATATATTGTTGGAAGCTAGCATCATCAAGATTGAGGAGGAATAGGATAGTCACTCAGCATAGGCAGTCTTCAAGGGACCCCACATCCATATAAAAATCAATCAGTTACATCAGCATCAGGTGCTTGATAGCTGCTGCTGATCCAAGACTGATTCATTTTTATGAATGTGAGCCTATCAACAAAGTCTGTGGACAGGCGCACTCTATGATCCTTTACAAACCCTCCAGCAGCACTGAATGTGCGTTCAGAAAGAACGCTGGATGCAGAACAGGCCAGTAGCTCAATTGCATATTAAGCAAGTTCTGGCCAGTGGTCCATCCTCAAGACCCAGTAACCCAGTCGATGGTCTGTTGGATAGGTCTCCAAGTCTGCTCTTGCCCCTAGATATTCCTGCACCATGTAATGCAGACGCTGGCGATGGTTGCTTGAACTGATCAGACCTTGGCGCTGAGGACTGAAAAATTGTCTAAAGGCATCGGTCAGCTGGCCACCTTCTCCACCGCTCTTCCTCTGACTGAACGAAGCCTCAGCAACACGTCCAGCACCAGGAAATTTTAACCTCCCAGGGTCTGGAAACGCATTGCACAAACCTTTCCTCATAGCCTCCTGAAGATGTTTCATCCTCTGCTCCCTCTGCGGAGGCAGGTTGAGTTCTGCAAACTTACCCTTGTAACGTGGATCAAGAAGGGTTGCCAGACAGTAATGATCCCTCTCCTTGATACCATGAATCCTAGGGTCCTTTCGCAGGCTTTGCAGAATCAGGGAGGCCATGCAGCGTAAGTTTGCAGAGGCATGCAATTCTGAGTCCTCTGGGTCACTAAGGATTGCATGATCCGTAACAACCTCCTTGCAGCCACGTAAAACTCCTTGGGTTTCTGGGAACTGAAAACCATCCCTTGAAGACTGCTGCTGAGTGTTATCCTCCAATTCCATGCTGACACAATCCTCCTCTTCTTCCTGTGTGTTTGGCAGGCCCGCAGGAATAATATCTGGATAAAGGGGGCCTTGAGAGGTAAGGAAGTCCTCCTCTTCCTCCCGCTGTTCTGCCTCAAGTGCCCTGTCCATTATACCATGAAGCATGTGCTCCAACAGGAAGACAAGAGCAACAGTATCACTAATGCATGCATTGTCACTGCTCACCATCCTCGTGGCCTCCTCAAATGGTGGCAGGACAGTGCATGCATCCTTGATCAGAAGTCACTGGGGCGGCAAAAAGAAGCCAAGCTCTCCTGACCCTGTCCTGGTGCCATACTCACACAGGTACTCATTGATGGCCCTCTGTTGCATGTGCAGCCGCTGCAGCATTGCCAATGTTGAGTTCCACCTGGTGGGCATATCACAAATGAGGCGGTTGGTGGGCAGGTTGCATTGCCTTTGAATGTCAGCCAGCCGAGCACAGGGACTGTATGACTGGTGGAAATGACAACAGACTTTTCTGGCCTGCCTCAGGAGATCCTGTAAGCCTGGGTACCTGCTCAAGAAGTGCTGCACCACCAAATTCAGGACATGTGCCAAACATGGGACATGGGTCAAGTGTTACTTTCGGAGCTCGGAGAGAAGGTTGGTGCTATTGTCACATACAACCATTCCTGGCTGAAGCTGGCATGGCGTCAACCACCTCTAAGCCTGCCCCTGCAGAGCTGACAGAATCTCTGCCCCAATGTTGCTCCTGTCCCCTATGCAGACCGACTCAAGCACCGCATAGCATCTTTTTGCCTGAGTGCTTTGCCTAGGCCCTTGAATGCTTATGGAGCACCGCTGGTTCAAAGGACAATTCTGCAGAAGAGGCCATAGAGGAAGAAGCGGAGGGGGTGGAGGATAGAGCTGTGGAAGAATCACTACTAGCATTTTGGAGGTGTGGTGGCGGAAAAACAAGCTCCAACAATACTGAACCCTGTCCTGCATCCTTCCCAGCTGCCAGCAGAGTTACCCAGTGCGCCGTTAGGGATAGGTAACATGCCTGCTAGACCGTGAGTCAGCGGTAATATGCACCTTACTGCTGACCGCCCTGTCCAACAAGGCCAAAACATTGCCTTCCACATGCCGGTAGAGAGCTGGAATGGCCTTCCGTGAAAACAAATGGCGTTTTGGAACCTGTCACTGAGGTACAGCACATTCAACAAATTCACAAAAGGGGGCAGAATCTACCAGCTTGAAAAGGCAGCAGTTGCAGTGCTAGCAATTTGGCCATGCTAGCATTCAGATGCTGAGCATGTGGATGGCTGGGACCAAATTTCTTTTTACGGTTTAGCAACTGGGGTAGGGAAATTTGCCTGCTAAAATCAGATGGAAGTTTACTGATAGCACATTGGCTGCCAGTACTTGGGACACCTATTGCTATACCTTCATTCCTCTCAGTGCAGGTTTTTGAGAGGACTGGAGGTATAGTGGGGTTGGAGATCTTAGATGAGGAGCAAGGAGAAGTCCGCCTTTTTATTTGATGTGGGTCTTTCAAGTGCTGTTGCCAACGGACTGCATGAGAGGTCTTCATATGTCTGGTCAAGCTTATGGTGCCCAAGCGGCTGCTGTTCTGGCCACACTTGATCCGCTTCAGACATTGCAAACAGCAACAGTGCGATCTGCTGCACACATGTCAAAAAAGGCCCACACCAAGGAACTTTTCAAAATCAGCGGGGAGTCAGCAGCGCCCTGCACCTGCAGAGCTCTGCGGTGTGATGCAGTAGGTTTGCTGCCCTTAAGCTGCCCCCTAGAGAACACCCTGCCTCGTTGGAGTTGTGCCTCCTCCTTCTCTCTTCTATCAGGCACCCAAGTAGAGTCAGTGACCTCATCATCCCCTCCCTCCTCGTCACTGGAGCAATCTTGGCAGTATGCTGTGGCTGGGGGAACATTACTGCTGTTTAGAGTGCCATCTCCCTTAGCAACAGGAGAAAGTCACCAAGTACTATGCCAGGAATGTGGTCAACTGGGCCATGGGATCTTTTCTTGTCCCAGCTTGTGGAATACGGCTGCTGATATTGTTGCTGGGCTTAACTCTTCGCCTGCAAGCCGGGAGTCCTGTGTTAAAGTATTTGCAGTCACCCCTGCCAACAGAGAGGAAATTCCTGCTGTGCCTGCTGTAATTTCATCCCGTGGGAGTGGGCCAGTGGAAGTTCAGTACAAGAAAGTCAACGTACTCAAGTAAACATGGCAAGACCTGTTACTCTGATGGGTAAGACTGTTGCTGTTGAGGTCATGGGAAAGACTGAATTGGAAGTGATCCCAGAGGGGAGATCCACTGTTGGTGCAGAGAAGGACTTGCCTCACTGCAGTGCCCTGTCCAGTGGAGAGGCAAGTGTCAAAATTGAATGTGATGATGTTAAACTTACTGAGGAGTATGATCATACTGGTATTGAGTTAACTAATGCTAATAATGTGATGCTTTATGAGGTAGGGGTGATCACTAAGCAGGATATGCTATTCCTCTTAGCAACAGTATATAAGGCTGCAGAGGTGTCCCTGGAAACCTCAAGGGAGCTCTGTGTGTTGGAGCCAAAAGTTTCCCGGGACAACTGTGGTGCCACTCTGATGGATAAGCGGGTACTTGACCTTGGTGTTAATGTGTCAAATGGTAAAACTAAAATCTCTGAAAATACTTGTGTGAATAATGGGTTACTGCGCTCTGTCACTGCTGACAGCAAAAATCTTTGCGAGTTCAATGAAGCGCCACCCAAGCAAGGTGGTGAACTTATGGTATTGCAGCCTGCTATGTTTAAAAATGTTTTGCCACAGGTCAGTATAAACAAAAGTGATATGTGCAATGTGTCTGCTGTGGAGCCACTCTGTCCCGTGTCTCCTTTAGCAGTTGGAGCGGTACTGCGTAGTACCTCTGATGGGAGTACAGAGAAAATAGACTGGGACAGATGGGCGACAAGTCTGTTGGCTTTATTGAAAGAAGGCTCAGTGTGTAACAGTGGAGCTGACACAATTTCTGCTGTGCTAAATGGAGGGATTGCAGAGCAGCTTTTGGACAAGGGCTGGCTTGCTGCTGTTGCAGAGGATATTCTTCAGGAGATGGAAGGGCCAAGAGAGATTGAGCACATAGCAGAGTTTGTGCCCACAACCCACAAAGGAGTAATTGGTGTGGTATACCAAACTAACGTTATCCGTAGAAAAGACCTAGAACAGATCATTGACACTGAGCCTGAGAGTTTTGTGGTGACTCCCGCACCTGGTTGTACGCTAGGAGAGCACCAGGTTATTGCGTTGGATACCTCCAGCGGGGAGGAAGCCCCTTTAAGAAGCACCACCTCTAAGGCATTAGTAAATGAGTCTTTCCACATCCAAGGGAACATTAAGGACCCCAGGAAGGTCTTGAGTGTAGAATCAAAGTGCCTTTTTATGACAGATATGCTGAGAAAAATTTTAGAATGTTGGAGTGTACAGCCGATGTATATCCTGCCGTCCTCTCCTGCATTTGGAGAACAATGCGGTATTCATAAATGGAGCTGGATATTACACGCTGTACTATCGCAATCTCTGCAATTTTGGAAGCGTGTAATGCAATCGTTGTTATTATGGAAAATTGTCTCACAGTGTGCTGGATTGTGTCATACAGAGGTTGTGTATGAGAGGCACTCTGGAGTACTGTTGGACAGGACAGAAATCTTAGTGGAAGTGCCAGAGGGCACAAGTACATGTGATGTGTTTGGGGCCATCAATCCAAAGGTGAAATTGGATAGTGAGGATCAGGACAGTCGCTGGAGGAGCGTCATGTGGCAGTGGAGTTGGTGGTTAGTGACGGTGCCATGGTAGACAACCACTCCACTTTGTGCGATTCTCCTCCAGACACTGCCTTGCAGAACACTGGTGAAAAGAGTTCTGATAAATGTGGCGATACTTTTGACGATGAGGAAAAGTGCAACACACTGGTAAATGTTTTGGTTACCATGGGTAACAACAAAAATAAGGGAAGACTTGATGGTCAAATTGACATGGTTGCTCTTTGTATTAAAAAATACAGGAAGATGAATGGTATGACAGACACAGAAGAAGGAATAGGTGCAGTAGAATTGGGCCCCCTACAGTGGTGTAATTCTGGGAAGGATTTCCAGAGGTCCAGGAACCTCCCAAGTTGCAAGAGTAAAAAGTCTGAGGACACTGGCCCAAAGCTTAACAAGGTGTCATTAAAAGAGTTTAATTCCCAAATAACAGTGCCCACACTTATGGCTAAAAAGGTGTTTAAAAATGTGACCACTTTAGAAGTAAAGAGAAAAAGGTTGAGAAACAATATCCAAGTCCTTGGTAAGTCCCTTAGTGTTAAAGTGTTTGAAGGTGTAGCCCCAAGGATAATGGGCAGATGGCGTTTTTGGAAGCGCAACCGTAAAAAAGTCACTGGGGTGTCTTTGTAGTGCCCAAGTCAGTGTAGCAGGGGGACACGGTGAAAGTCACCTGATGAGACTGGGTGCGGCCCTTGTGGGTGATAGCTGGCACAGAGGTGCCAATTTGAAGAGGTTTGGTTGGTGTGTTATGCCCCCTCTGGGGTCGAAACAGGGGGGGATATGTGGCAGAGCGTTGCCCTGCCAGAGTCTAGAAGGAGGATGTGACCCAGGATTCTCAACCACGGGTTGAGAGGGCTCCAGGGAGCATGTAACATGAAGAGTAAACTGGCCTTTCAGTTTCCTCAGTGTTTTGTAAAGTCCACTTTTGGGACCTGGAGCTCAGGGATTTCTGAGAGATCGGGGTGGGATGAAATCCCTAGTCCTGGGTCCTGATTTTGAGAACAGCCAGCATACTGATTGGTCAGGTGTGTGCTGGGCTTTTAGTAGTAACCTGACCATGGTTCTGGGCTCCACCCCGGCAGATAGGAAGTCTGAGTACCAGGAGTATTTGATAGATATACAGACAGTCTAGTATATATATATATATATATATATATATATATATATATATATATATATATAGATAGATATATACTCTGCAGCATCCAGTGTAGCCTATATCTACAATACAGTGCAGCTGTAGTGAAGTTACTACTACTTTTCTGGTGGTGTACACATTACACAATACAGTGCAGCCGTAGTGCAGTTGCTACTACACTTCTGGTGGTGTACATAATACAGTGCAGCCGTAGTGCAGTTGCTACTACTTTTCTGGTTATGTACACAGTACACAATACAGTGCAACTGTAATGTAGTTGCCACTACACTTCTGGTGGTGTACACATTACACAATACAGTGCAGCCGTAGTGCAGTTGCTACTACACTTCTGGTGGTGTACACAGTACACAATACAGTACAGCCTTAGTGCAGTTGCTACTACACTTCTGGTGGTGTACACAGTACATAATACAGTGCAGCCATAGTGCAGTTACTACTACTTTTCTGGTGGTGTACACAGTACACGATACAGTACAGCCGTAGTGCAGTTGCTACTACTTTTCCAGTTGTGTACACAGTACATAATACAGTGCAGCCGTAGTGCAGTTGCTACAACATATCTGGTGGTGTACACAGTACACAATACAGTGCAGCCGTAGTGCAGTTGCTACTACACTTCTGGTGGTGTACACAGTACACAATACAGTGCAGCCGTAGTGCAGTTGCTACTACACTTCTGGTGGTGTACACAGTACACGATACAGTACAGCCGTAGTGCAGTTGCTACTACTTTTCTGGTGGTGTACACAGTACATAATACAGTGCAGCGGTAGTGCAGTTGCTACAACATTTCTGGTGGTGTACACAGTACACAATACAGTGCAGCCATAGTGCAGTTGCTACTACACTTCTGGTGGTGTACACAGTACACAATACAGTGCAGCCGTAGTGCAGTTGCTACTACACTTCTGGTGGTGTACACAGTACACGATACAGTACAGCCGTAGTGCAGTTGCTACTACTTTTCTGGTGGTGTACACAGTACATAATACAGTGCAGCCGTAGTGCAGTTGCTACAACATTTCTGGTGGTGTACACAGTATCAAAATAAATGTAAAACACCGCGCTAACTAATAAGATAAATGGGAGCTGTTGCATACAGTCTGACAAAAACAGTAAACTTATATATGGAAAAAATGCAGCGCATGTGCAAAAGAAATATATAAATGTGATTAAAATGGTGAGATAGTGCTAAAATAATTAGCCAAAGGTGAGTTAAACATAATGTCCATAAATGGGTGTGAATGTCCAACTGCACAGGGGGTGTGGGTACTCCAAGGAGTGGTGGTAATCTGATGGTTGTCAGAAGTCACCTTGCATCTTAAACCGACTTCCCAGCAGGATGAGTCAATAAGAAGAAATGCAAAAAAGACTCTTACCAGATCCCGTGGATTCCCGTGTCAGCGTCAGGGAATCGCATGTGCAGTTTGTCACCAATGACATAAAATGGAAGGTCTGGAATCTCCAATCCTTTGGGTTGTCGTCTGTATAGATCTCCGAAGGCAACCAGATGGGTCCTTACACAGGATGGCCGAAGCGTGGATCAGGAGTTTCCAAAAAGACACCAAGGAGGCGGTTGGAGGTACTGGGCCTCATGCAGTGAATGTAAAGACAAAAAGGATATGCCTCCACATGGTGCAGGTAAAAGGGTGTTTTTATTGAGAAAACAACCATAAACAAATAAAAACGTGATCACGATGAATAAAAACAAATGGGCAACATGGAGAGTGGTATATGAACCCGACGCGTTTCGACCTAGGGGTCTTCAACAGGGGCATAGACCACCCACTCCAGGTTGCCATATATATATAACTAAAAATATCAAGAGAGGACCAATCGCAATGGGTGAGAAAACAAGCCATTTCATTGGGTGAGTATAATCACATGACTTGCTTATATAACCCACCATGAGGTTCATACATAGTGTTTGTAAATAAATAAAATACCACTTGGATGGAAAAAGGCAACTGTAGAGAGATCAACCTAACAAAGAAATAAATAACTAAGAAATCTCTCTAGTAATGATGAAGGACTTCGTATTCAGCTATTGATAAAAATCACTCCTCTGCTGACAGTGCAGCAGAATGTACCGCCCTGTCAGCCAGAGGAGCCAATCAAACGTAAATTGACAGAAAGGTGCTAGATAGAGCGGCCAATGAGCGGCTGTGTAAGAGCCAGCTATTGTCCCTGCACATCAGCGTGTCTAGCCCGTGGAGGGAATGACGTCACGTCCGTGGGCGTGTCCGGCATCTCCCTCACACGTGACTTATTCAACCAATCTGAGAGCCAGCCTCAGACACCGCTCTGCTGCTCGTAACGTCCGTACACAGCAGAGGGATATGACGTGGCCCTACAAGCACACCAAACGTCTCGGCTCTCAAGCATCACAACTGACGGATGCTCAATACGGCCAAACAACAACTCAGATCAGTCTACAGAGACTATGTTAAAAGGCAGGGCAGATGCTGATAATCCGGAAGTGAACATAAAGGTTATTTAAACAGGAAGGACTATTACAATTGGGGACACAAATATGTAAAATATATTGTGATAAAAAACATCCTTGATTAATAAAAATAAATGTGTAAAGGGATAACGTGAAACTCTCACATATATCACATGTGATCCCTGTGTGTTAAGAGTCATTATAATAGACCCCAAAAGTCAGATTTAAATGGGCAAATTTCAAATAAATATCAATCTAGGGTACACATAATATGGAAATAGCAATATGAATAATAGAAAGGTGAGTATGTGAAAAAGGAAGAAAATCAAAATTAATTAATAAAGGAGTTGAGGTCCCATTCCACGTTCAAGCCAAACGGGAAGTAAGACCTCAACTCCCATATCCAATAGGTCTCGAGGCGTGAGACCCCTCGAAGCCGGGACTCTCCTCTCCAATGTGGGACAAATTTGTCGATCACTTGGAATAGACCCGTCGGGTCTTTGTTGTGACATTCCAAGTAATGACGAGGTACTGTGTGTTTGTTTTTGCCTTTCTTGATGCCTGCCACGTGTTCATTGACTCGTATAGAAAAAGTCCTGATGGTACGGCCGACATACTGTTTGTGACAGGGGCAAGTAATTAAATAAACGATGTATTGTGAAGTACAAGTTGTAAAATGTTTCATCTGATATGTTAGAAAGGTGACCGTAGATTTGAAAGTGGTGTGGAGGCAGACATTGCATCTACGGCAAGGGTAATAACTCTTGCATTCCTGAAAAAAGGATACTTTTTTGGGGGGATCTATTATATTCGGAGCAATCTGTCCTTGAATGGACCGTGCTCCCCTAAATATAACAGCCGCCCGTTCAGGAAGAACTGACCCAAGAAGATTGTCATTTAGAAGCACTTTCCAATGTTTCTTGAATATAGCTTTTACTTGTTTAGACTGAATGGAATGAGTGGTAAAAAAAGACCTTTTGTACATAGGTTCAACTGTAGTTTTTGCGCGTTCTATCGGGGTAGATTCTCTATCTGTGAGTAATGCCCTATTCAATTCCTCATCTAGGTGCTTAGGATCATAACCCTTTTCAATGAATCGATCTCTCAGAACTTGTGATTGTGACTGGAAATCAATAACACTGGTGCAATTACGCCGTAGTCTCAAAAATTGGCTACGGGGGACAGACTTGAGCCATTGCTCCTGATGACAACTGTCGACCGGAATAAATCCGTTCCAGTCTGTGACTTTGAAATACGTGCGGAACTCAAGGTGTTTTTCCACTACAAATATTTCCAAGTCCAAAAAATGTACACTAGTGGAACTGGCCTCATAGTTCAAGGATATCCCTCTATCGTTGGTATTGAGGCTGGTCATAAAAATGTCTAGCGATGTGCGGTCACCGTCCCATAGGAAGAGGATGTCGTCTATGTATCTGGCCCAGAGAATCAACTCGGATCTCTGGGCCGCATAGACGACATCCTCCTCCCACTGGGCCATGAAGAGGTTAGCGAGGCTGGGGGCAAACTTTGCCCCCATAGCCACGCCCCTCTTCTGTAAAAAGAATTGGTTTTGAAACCAGAAATAGTTATGTTCCGTTGCAAATATGAGTAATTGCATAAAAAAGTTGCGCTGAAGGAAGGGGAGCTTATTGTCTCTAGACAGATGTTTCTCGACCGCCTCAAAGCCCAAGTGATGCGGGATGCACGTATACAGTGCCGCCACATCTGCTGTGACTAGAAGCATCCCTTCAGAAACAGAAACTGATTCCCACTGATCCTACTACATCTTTTAAAAAAGCCCTAGTCGAATTAATTGAGGAAGGACATGCGCTGGGGATTTTAAACAAAAAAGAAAAATGTTTTTTAGTCCCACAAGTTCCACGCATTCCAGCTATATATTACCTCCCCAAAGTCCACAAGGACTCAGTTAATCCCCCTGGCAGACCTATTGTCAGCGGGATTAACTCAGTTACGGCTCGCATTGGAAAGTACGTAGATTTTTACTTGCAGCCGTTGGTTCGTTCTACTCAGTCATACCTTAAAGACACTAGGGACACTATAAAATTATTGGAATCAGTTTCTGTTTCTGAAGGGATGCTTCTAGTCACAGCAGATGTGGCGGCACTGTATACATGCATCCCGCATCACTTGGGCTTTGAGGCGGTCGAGAAACATCTGTCTAGAGACAATAAGCTCCCCTTCCTTCAGCGCAACTTTATTATGCAATTACTCATATTTGCAACGGAACATAAGGAGGATGTCGTCTATGCGGCCCAGAGATCCGAGTTGATTCTCTGGGCCAGATACATAGACGACATCCTCTTCCTATGGGACGGTGACCGCACATCGCTAGACATTTTTATGACCAGCCTCAATACCAACGATAGAGGGATATCCTTGAGCTATGAGGCCAGTTCCACTAGTGTACATTTTTTGGACTTGGAAATATTTGTAGTGGAAAAACACCTTGAGTTCCGCACGTATTTCAAAGCCACAGACCGGAACGGATTTATTCCAGTCGACAGTTGTCATCAGGAGCAATGGCTCAAGTCTGTCCCCCCGTAGCCAATTTTTGAGACTACGGCGTAATTGCACCAGTGTTATTGATTTCCAGTCACAATCACAAGTTCTGAGAGATCGATTCATTGAAAAGGGTTATGATCCTAAGCACCTAGATGAGGAATTGAATAGGGCATTACTCACAGATAGAGAATCTACCCCGATAGAACGCGTAAAAACTACAGTTGAACCTATGTACAAATGGTCTTTTTTTACCACTCATTCCATTCAGTCTAAACAAGTAAAAGCTATATTCAAGAAACATTGGAAAGTGCTTCTAAATGACAATGTTCTTGGGTCAGTTCTTCCTGAACGGGCTGCTGTTATATTTAGGGGAGCACGGTCCATTCAAGGACAGATTGCTCCGAATATAATAGATCCCCCCAAAAAGTATCCTTTTTTCAGGAATGCAAGGGTTATTACCCTTGCCGTAGATGCAATGTCTGCCTCCACAACATAACATCGGAGGTAGACAAAAAAGTACCACTTTCAAATCTACGGTCACCTTTCTAACATATCAGATGAAACATTTTACAACTTGTACTTCACAATACATCGTTTATTTAATTACTTGCCCCTGTCACAAACAGTATGTCGGCCGTACCATCAGGACTTTTTCTATACGAGTCAATGAACACGTGGCAGGCATCAAGAAAGGCAAAAACAAACACACAGTACCTCGTCATTACTTGGAATGTCACAACAAAGACCCGACGGGGACTCTATTCCAAGTTACATAGTTACATAGTTACATAGTAGGTGAGGTTGAAAAAAGACACAAGTCCATCAAGTCCAACCTATGTGTGTGATAATGTGTCAGTATTACATTACATATCCCTGTATATTGCGGTCATTCAGGTGATTATCTAATAGTTTCTTGAAGCTATCAATGCTCCCCGCTGAGACCACCGCCTGTGGAAGGGAATTCCACATCCTTACCGTTCGTACAGTAAAGAACCCTCTACGTAGTTTAAGGTTAAACCTCTTTTCTTCTAATTGTAATGAGTGGCCACGAGTCTTATTAAACTCTCTTCTGCGAAAAAGTTTTATCCCTATTGTGGGGTCACCAGTACAGTATTTGTAAATTGAAATCATATCCCCTCTCAAGCGTCTCTTCTCCAGAGAGAATAAGTTCAGTGCTTGCAACCTTTCCTCATAACTAAGATCCTCCAGACCCTTTATTAGCTTTGTTGCCCTTCTTTGTACTCGCTCCATTTCCAGTACGTCCCTCCTGAGGACTGGTGCCCAGAACTGGACAGCATACTCCAGGTGCGGCCGGACCAGAGTCTTTGTCAGGACCTTGGTAGGAGACCGAGTTGCTGAGAGGGCTCCCCTTGCGGCCGAGTGCAGCACAACCCTGAATATGGTACAGGGATGTGGTGCTCACAGAAGCACGGGTTGCCTGGAAGTAGGAGCCGGTGTTGGTGGCTTGATAGAGAAAGTCCGTAGAGGCAACGTGCTTAGGATCCAAGGAGGGGACCAATGGAAGTCCAATAGGAAAATCAGAAGCCAGGCCAGGGGGTCAAACACAGTAAGCAGTCCGAGAATCAAAGCGACAAGTCCAGGTACAGGAGACAGAGGAATGCGGAGTCCGTTTAGCCAAGCCGGGGTCAGATGCAGGAAGCAGGCAGGGAGAGTCAGAAGCAAGCCGGTTGAATAAGCCAGGAGGTCCAGAGGAGTCGATAACAAGCCGGGTCGGTACACAGGAAGTCAGGACAACAGGAAGTCAGGAAAACAGGAAACACAATCACAGGAACACAGGAAGAGCTGACGATAATCCAGCAATGTGGCACCATCAGTGGGACGTTTAAATAGACAAGGTGTAGTATCACGTCGTACGCACACCGTTCCGTTCGTGCGTTCGTAACATCGCGACGTTGCTACGCACGTGCATACGTCCGAATGTGGTGCCAGACGTCCGCCTAGTAGAAACATTGCACACCCGTGTGCGTTGATGCGCGTTAGCGCGGCCTTGCCTGTGCTGGTTTGCTAGCCTATTTCCCTGACAGTTCCCCCCCCCAAGGGGCAGCCTCCGGATGCCTAAACGTGCCCATTTTTCGGGATACCTACTGCGAAATCTCTGAATTAGCCTAGGAGCGTGTACATAACTTGCGGGCTCCCAAGAGTTTTCTTCTGCAGAATACCCCTTCCACTTGACTAGAAATTGAATTGTCCTACCTCTCCGACGACAGTCAAGGATAGATTCAACTTCAAATTCTGCTTCATCTCCAACCTGGACCGGAGGTGGGGGCACTTCTTCTCTCCCTGGAAAAGGACTAGAAACAACATGTTTAAGAAGTGACACATGAAAAACAGGATGGATCTTGAAAGATTCGGGTAAAGTGAGTTCAAAGGCTACAGGGTTGATTTCGCGTTTGATCTCGAAAGGACCCAGGAACTTGGGTCCCAATTTCCGAGATGGGCATGGTAGCTTGAGATTTATAGATGAGAGCCAGACCTTGTCCCCTATCTTAAAGGTAGGGCTCGCTCTTCTCTTCCTATCGTACTGCTTCTTATATTCTTCTTGGGCCTTCTTCATGGTATCCTGGAGTGTCTGATAATTATTATGGATGAAATCCACTCTGTCCTGAACCGCCGGTACTGAAGATTCCGGAATGACGTTGGGTAGGAATGAGGGGTGGAAGCCGTAATTCGCCCAGAAGGGTGATTGGTTGGTAGAAGTGTGTGTTGAGTTATTATAAGCAAATTCTGCACAAGGTAATAGTTGAATCCAGTCGTCTTGAGAAAAGGAACAGAAGCACCGCAGATACTGTTCCAGCGTTTGGTTGGTCCTTTCGGTCTGACCGTTACTCTGTGGGTGGTAAGCTGTGGACAAACACATTTCAATAGAAAGTAATTTGCAGAGGTTTCTCCAAAACCTAGAAGTAAATTGTACCCCTCTATCTGATACGATGTTATTTGGTAATCCGTGTAGTCGAACAATTTCCTTAATAAAGATTTTTGCTGTATCTAAGGCAGAGGGGGTACCTTTCATAGGTAAAAAATGCGCCATTTTGGACAGGCGGTCTACTACCACCAAGATGGTAGTAAATCCTTCTGAGGGGGGTAAATCCACGATAAAGTCCATGGAAATCTTCCTCCATGGTTGTTCTGGGACTGGCAATGGTCTTAACAAGCCCCAAGACCTGGCGTTGGATCCTTTGTTCCGTTGGCAGATGATGCAGGAGCCGACATAGGTTTTACAATCAAGTTTCAAAGTGGGCCACCATAGGGACCGCTGAACTAGCTCAGTTGTTTTTCGAACCCCAAAATGACCAGCTAGCTGATGGTCATGAAAGGTCTTCAATACTTGTAATCTGGCTTGCTGGGGAACGAAAATCTTATCTTGGTGCCATAGGAGTCCCTCTTGGCTTCTTAGGGAAGAGACTTCCGCTTCAGTACACTGACTAGAGGCCTGCTCAATAGAGGATCTTAGGTCGGGTTGGATCAGTAGGAAGTTTTGGGGAGACAAAATTGTACTAGGTGCAATTTCTTCAGGAGTGTCCGGAAACATCCGGGATAAGGCGTCTGCCTTTCCATTCTTCGACCCTGGGCGATAGGTTAAGTGAAAATTAAACCGAGAGAAAAATAGTGCCCATCGAGCCTGTCGGGGTCTTAGGCGTTTGGCCGTACGGAGATATTCTAAGTTCTTGTGGTCCGTAAAAATCAGGATGGGATGAGTGGCACCTTCCAGGAGATACCTCCATTCCTCGAGAGCTGTCTTGATTGCCAAAAGTTCCCGATCCCCCACATCGTAATTCTTCTCAGGAGGGCTCATTTTCCGTGAGGAAAAGGCCACGGGATGCAGCAGTGCTTTGGGACCCTGACGCTGAGATAGAATCGCCCCTGTGGCGACTTCTGAGGCGTCGACTTCCAGGACATAGGGTAGAGCAGGGTCAGGGTGTTGCAGAATTGGGGCAGAAGTGAAGAAGGTCTTAAGCTGATCGAAGGCGGACTGTGCTGCTGCTGACCACTTAAACTTGGTATGTTGGCGGGTTGTCTGAGTAATAGGTGCTACAATGGTGGAGAAATTCTTTATAAACCTTCTGTAGAAGTTGGCGAAGCCAATGAATCTCTGTACACCCTTCTTGTCAGAAGGGGCCGGCCAATCAAGGATGGACTTTACTTTTTGAGGATCCATGGCGATTCCACCTGTGGTGATGATAAGACCCAGGAATTGAATTGAAGTTTTTTCGAAATCGCACTTTTCAGATTTGACGAATAACCCATGGGTTCTGAGGATGCTCAGTACCTTCTTCACGTGTATTCTATGGAGTTCCAGAGTGGCAGAAAAAATAAGAATGTCGTCAAGGTAGACAACAACAAAATGATCTAAATGTTCCCGGAAGATGTCATTTATGAAATGCTGAAAGGTCGCCGGGGCATTGCACAACCCAAACGGCATGACTAGGTACTCAAAATGTCCAAATCTTGTTCTGAAAGCCGTTTTCCACTCGTCCCCCTCTCGGATGCGGACGAGATTATAGGCACCACGGAGGTCGAGTTTGGTAAAGATGTGTGCTGTGCGGAACCTTTGAAAAAGCTCAGGGATTAGCGGGAGTGGGTAGCGGTTCTTAAGGGTAATTTTGTTTAACTCCCTGTAGTCCACACATGGTCTCAGTGTCTTGTCCTTCTTCTCAACGAAGAAGATTCCGGCACCAGCAGGGGAAGAAGAAGGACGGATAAAACCTTTTTCAAGATTCTCATCAATATATTGTCTCAAGGTCTCAAGCTCAGTCTCGGAGAGGGGGAATATACGACCAAAAGGAATAGTAGCTCCTGGTAGTAACTCGATGGGGCAGTCGTAAGGACGGTGTGGCGGTAAGGTGTCTGCTTTCTTTTTATCAAAGACATCAAGAAATTCCAGGTAAGCTGCTGGTACATTAGGATCCGGACTCGGTGTGGATTGTACAGTCAGGCAACTGGAAAAGTCCTGGAATTTGGGGGTCAAACAATGTTGTTGGCAATAGGGAGATGTAAGGAGTACCTCCTTCTTGGACCAGTCAATCTGAGGATTGTGTGCTTGTAGCCATGGGATTCCCAGGATGACCGGGAACATAGGGGAACTTAAGACATCAAATCTGAGAAACTCCTGATGACCAGAATTGGTAGTGGTAAGAATAGGTATGGTTTCCTGGGTGACATGACCCGAGCTTGGCAAGGAGCCGTCAGCCAGATGAACTGTTAGCCTCTGTTCCTTATAGTTTAACGGAATAGCTAGATCTTTAGCCAAGGCCAAGTCCAAGAAGCAACTACACGCCCCGGAATCCAGTATTGCTTGGAGGTGGATCTCCCTACCTGCCACTAGCAATGTAACAGGAAGTGAGATATGGGCAGAGGAAGACCTGGATACTTGAAGGTGAGTACGGAGGGTCGATTTTCTTGGTCTTATGGGGCAGTAATCTATGAAATGTCCTGATTCCCCGCAGTAGAAGCAAAGTCTCGCTTGCCGGCGATAAAGTCTCACCCCAGGAGTTAATGCTGGATGGAACATGCCGACTTGTAAGGGAGCTGATGCAGACTGAACTTGGGGCAGGTTCCGAGTGGAGCAAGAGGCCTGGTCACGTTCACCCTGACGTTCCCGTAAACGTCTGTCAAGCTGAATAGTTAACTGGATGAGATCTTCAAGTGTGACCGGACCCTGTAACCTGGCTAACTCATCCTTGAGGCCCTCTGATAACCCCATTCGATATTGGTATTTTAATGCTGCCTCATTCCAACCAGAATCCATGGACCATGTGCGGAACTCCACTGTATAGTCCTCCGCAGGGCGCTGACCCTGACGGAGGGAATGTAGATTTGCTTCGGCAGTGGCTACCCGTAGGGGATCATCATATAACCGAGCCATGACTTCAAAGAACTGATCCATAGTGTTGATGGAGGGGCTGCTTTGTTCCAACAGGCCATGGGCCCAGGTCTGTGGCTCACCACGTAATAGGGAGATAGTGAACCCCACCTTGACTGTTTCACTGAAAAAAGTCTGTGGTTGCAAGTCGAAGTATAAGTAGCAGGAGTTTTTAAAAGACCTAAATTTTCTTCGATCGCCACAGAAACATTCTGGCGTTGGAACACGTGGTTCTGGATGGACCATGATCCCAGCAGCTGCCGCTGGAGGTGGACCTTGAACCGAGGAGGAGGATGACTCAGGTAGGTGCTGCAGACGTTCCTCCAACCGGAAGTATTCCTCCTGAAGCTTCTGAATGACTGGGGTAAAGGCCGTGATTTGCTGGAGAATGGCCTTCATCGGGGAGTCACCTCCGTCGGTCTCTGACATGGCTGGATTATACTGTCAGGACCTTGGTAGGAGACCGAGTTGCTGAGAGGGCTCCCCTTGCGGCCGAGTGCAGCACAACCCTGAATATGGTACAGGGATGTGGTGCTCACAGAAGCACGGGTTGCCTGGAAGTAGGAGCCGGTGTTGGTGGCTTGATAGAGAAAGTCCGTAGAGGCAACGTGCTTAGGATCCAAGGAGGGGACCAATGGAAGTCCAATAGGAAAATCAGAAGCCAGGCCAGGGGGTCAAACACAGTAAGCAGTCCGAGAATCAAAGCGACAAGTCCAGGTACAGGAGACAGAGGAATGCGGAGTCCGTTTAGCCAAGCCGGGGTCAGATGCAGGAAGCAGGCAGGGAGAGTCAGAAGCAAGCCGGTTGAATAAGCCAGGAGGTCCAGAGGAGTCGATAACAAGCCGGGTCGGTACACAGGAAGTCAGGACAACAGGAAGTCAGGAAAACAGGAAACACAATCACAGGAACACAGGAAGAGCTGACGATAATCCAGCAATGTGGCACCATCAGTGGGACGTTTAAATAGACAAGGTGTAGTATCACGTCGTACGCACACCGTTCCGTTCGTGCGTTCGTAACATCGCGACGTTGCTACGCACGTGCATACGTCCGAATGTGGTGCCAGACGTCCGCCTAGTAGAAACATTGCACACCCGTGTGCGTTGATGCGCGTTAGCGCGGCCTTGCCTGTGCTGGTTTGCTAGCCTATTTCCCTGACAGTCTTGTAGAGCGGGAGAATTATCGTTTTATCTCTGCAGTTGATCCCCCTTTTAATGCATGCCAATATTCTGTTTGCTTTATTAGCAGCAGCTTGGCATTGCATGCCATTGCTGAGCCTATCATCCACTAGGACCCCCAGGTCCTTTTCCATCCTAGATTCCCCCAGAGGTTCTCCCCCCAGTGTATAGATTGCATTCATATTTTTGCCACCCAAATGCATTATTTTACATTTTTCTACATTGAACCTCATTTGCCATGTAGTCGCCCACCCCATTAATTTGTTCAGGTCTTTTTGCAAGATTTCCACATCCTGCAGAGAAGTTATTGCCCTGCTTAGCTTAGTATCGTCTGCAAATACAGAGATTGAACTCTTTATCCCATCCTCCAGGTCGTTTATGAACAAATTAAATAGGATTGGTCCCAGCACAGAACCCTGGGGAACCCCACTACCCACCCCTGACCATTCTGAGTACTCCCCATTTATCACCACCCTCTGAACACGCCCTTGTAGCCAGTTTTCAATCCATGTACTCACCCTATGGTCCATGCCAACGCACCTTATTTTGTATAGTAAACGTTTATGGGGAACTGTGTCAAATGCTTTTGCAAAATCCAGATACACCACGTCTACGGGCCTTCCTTTACCTAGATGGCAACTCACCTCCTCATAGAAGGTTAATAGATTGGTTTGGCAAGAACGATTCTTCATGAATCCATGCTGATTACTGCTAATGAAATCATTCTTATTACTAAAATCTTGTATATAGTCCCTTATCATCCCCTCCAAGAGTTTACATACTATTGATGTTAGGCTAACTGGTCTGTAATTCCCAGGGATGTTTTTTGGGCCCTTTTTAAATATTGGTGCTACATTGGCTTTTCTCCAATCAGCTGGTACCATTCCAGTCAATAGACTGTCTGTAAATATTAGGAACAACGGTCTGGCAATCACCTGACTGAGTTCCCTAAGTACCCTCGGATGCAAGCCATCTGGTCCCGGTGATTTATTAATGTTAAGTTTCTCAAGTCTAATTTTAATTCCGTCCTCTGTTAACCATGGAGGTGCTTCCTGTGATGTGTCATGAGGATAAACACTGCAGTTTTGGTTACTGAAGCCCCCCGATTCACTTGTGAAGACTGAGGAGAAGAATAAATTCAATACCTTTGCCATCTCCCCATCCTTTGTAACCAGATGTCCTTCCTCATTCTTTATGGGGCCAATATGGTCTGTCCTCCCTTTTTTACTGTTTACATACTTAAAGAATTTCTTGGGATTTCTTTTGCTCTCCTCCGCTATGTGTCTTTCATGTTCTATCTTAGCCATCCTAATTGCACCCTTACATTTCTTATTGCATTCTTTATAAATACTGAATGCTGAGGATGATCCCTCAACCTTGTATTTTTTTGAAGGCCTTCTCCTTTGCTTTTATATGCATTTTTACATCGGAGTTAAGCCATCCAGGATGTTTGTTCGCTCTTTTAAATTTATTACCCAATGGGATACATTGGCTAATGCCCTTATTTAATATGCTCTTAAAGCAAACCCAAGTGATCGACAAATTTGTCCCACATTGGAGAGGAGAGTCCCGGCTTCGAGGGGTCTCACGCCTCGAGACCTATTGGATATGGGAGTTGAGGTCCTACTTCCCGTTTGGCTTGAACGTGGAGTGGGACCTCAACTCCTTTATTAATCAATCTTGATTTTCTTCCTTTTTCACATACTCACCTTTTTATTATTCATATTGCTATTTCCATATTATGTGTACCCTAGATTGATATTTATTCGAAATTTGCCCATTTAAATCTGACTTTTGAGGTCTATTATAATGACTCTTAACACACAGGGACCACATGTGATATATGTGAGAGTTTCACGTTATCCCTTTACACATTTATTTTTATTAATCAAGGATGTTTTTTATCACAATATATTTTACATATTTGTGTCCCCAATTGTAATAGTCCTTCCTGTTTAAATAACCTTTATGTTCACTTCCGGATTATCAGCATCTGCCCTGCCTTTTAACATAGTCTCTGTAGACTGATCTGAGTTGTTTTTGGCCGTATTGAGCATCCGTCAGTTGTGATGCTTGAGAGCCGAGACGTTTGGTGTGCTTGTAGGGCCACGTCATATCCCTCTGCTGTGTATGGACGTTATGAGCAGCAGAGCGGTGTCTGATGCTGGCTCTCAGATTGGTTGAATAAGTCACGTGTGAGGGAGATGCCGGACACGCCCACGGACGTGACGTCATTCCCTCCACGGGCTAGACACGCTGATGTGCAGGGACAATAGCTGGCTCTTACACAGCCGCTCATTGGCCGCTCTATCTAGCACCTTTCTGTCAATTTACGTTTGATTGGCTCCTCTGGCTGACAGGGCGGTACATTCTGCTGCACTGTCAGCAGAGGAGTGATTTTTATCAATAGCTGAATACGAAGTTCTTCATCATTACTAGAGAGATTTCTTAGTTATTTATTTCTTTGTTAGGTTGATCTCTCTACAGTTGCCTTTTTCCATCCAAGTGGTATTTTATTTATTTACAAACACTATGTATGAACCTCATGGTGGGTTATATAAGCAAGTCATGTGATTATACTCACCCAATGAAATGGCTTGTTTTCTCACCCATTGCGATTGGTCCTCTCTTGATATTTTTAGTTATATATATATATGGCAACCTGAAGTGGGTGGTCTATGCCCCTGTTGAAGACCCCTAGGTCGAAACGCGTCGGGTTCATATACCACTCTCCATGTTGCCCATTTGTTTTTATTCATCGTGATCACGTTTTTATTTGTTTATGGTTGTTTTCTCAATAAAAACACCCTTTTACCTGCACCATGTGGAGGCATATCCTTTTTGTCTTTACATTCACTGCATGAGGCCCAGTACCTCCAACCGCCTCCTTGGTGTCTTTTTGGAAACTCCTGATCCACGCTTCGGCCGTCCTGTGTGAGGACCCATCTGGTTGCCTTCGGAGATCTATGCAGACCACAACCCAAAGGATTGGAGATTCCAGACCTTCCATTTTATGTCATTGGTGACAAACTGCGCATGCGATTCCCTGACGCTGACACGGGAATCCACGGGATCTGGTAAGAGTCTTTTTTGCATTTCTTCTTATTGGCTCATCCTGCTGGGAAGTCGGTTTAAGATGCAAGGTGACTTCTGACAACCATCAGATTACCACCACTCCTTGGAGTACCCACACCTCCTGTGCAGTTGGACATTCACACCCATTTATGGACATTATGTTTAACTCACCTTTGGCTAATTATTTTAGCACTATCTCACCATTTTAATCACATTTATATATTTCTTTTGCACATGCGCTGCATTTTTTCCATATATGGTGTACACAGTACACAATACAGTGCAGCCGTAGTGCAGTTGCTACTACACTTCTGGTGGTTTACACAGTACACAATACAGTGCAGTGTGGTGTTGCAAAACAAAATATACATCATGTCCGGAAGGCCACCAAGGAGAGGCAGACGCACATAGCCAACTAAAAGAGGGCAAGCAGGCTCTGTGTCTACAGTCAACAGTGCTGGTTGTGGACATGGTGCATCCTCTGCAGGTGGCCGTGGGGCATACTTGTCCTTTTTTTTCTGCTGGCCGTGTTATTGAGCCATGCAGAAAAGTTGGTGGAGTGGATAACAAAGCCATCCTCATCCTCAGTCACCCAGGCTCAGAGTAGTTTCCCTTCCGATGCAGCTGCAAAGGCGGCCTATTCCACCGGCTCCTTGTCCACAGTCACTTCTTCCGTAGCCCCACCATTATGCATGGAGGAGTCCCCCCAAACTATTCGACCACAGTTTTGGGTACATGCTGCTGGAGGTTGCTCAGCGATTAGAAGTCTCCGATGTTGGTTACCAGGTTGAGGAAAGGGAGTAACGTGAGCATAGAGAGAGGGGTTGCCCAAGAAGGACAAGAAACTGGCAGTCATGTTCCCTCAGCCGCAGCATACTGCCAAGATTGCTCCAGTGACGAGGAGGCAGGGGATGATGAGGTCACTGACTCTACTTGGGTTCCTGATAGAAGAGAGGAGGAGGAGGCACAACTCCAACGAGGCAGGATGTTCTCTAGGGGGCAGCTTAGGGGCAGCCAACCTACTGCATCACACCGCAGAGCTCCACAGGTGCAGGGCGCTGCTGACTCCCCGTTGATTTTGAAAAGTTCCTTGGTGTGGGCCTTTATTGACACGTACAGCAGATCGCACTGTTGCTGTTTGCAACCTATGTCTGAAGCGGATTAGGCGTGGCCAGAACAGCAGCCGCTTGGGCACCACATGCTTGACCAGACATATGACAACCTCCCATGCAGTCCGTTGGCAAAAGCACTTGAAAGACCCACATCAAAGAAAAAGGCAGACTTCTCCTTGCTCCTCATCTGGGATCTCCAACCCCACTATACCTCCAGTCCTCTCAAAAACCTGCACTGAGAGGAATGAAGGTATAGCAATAGGTGTCCCAAGTTTCTTTCACGGCGCACTGGGTAATTCTGCTGGCAGCTGGGAAGGATGCAGGACAAGGTTCAGTATTGTTGGAGCTTTTTCCACCACCACGACTCCAAAATGCTAGTGGTGATTCTGCCACAGCTCTATCCTCCAACCCCTCCTCTTCTTCTTCCTCTATGGCCTCTTCTGCAGATTTGTCCTCTGCACCAGCGGTGCTCCTTAAGCATACTCAGGCAAAAAGATGCCATGCGGTGCTTGAGTCGGTCTGCTTAGGGAACAGGAGCCAAATTGGGGCAGAGATTCTGTCAGCTCTGCAGGGGCAGGCTCAGAGGTGGTTGACCCCATGCCAGCTTCAGCCAGGAATGGTTGTATACGACAATGGCACCAACCTTCTCTCCGCCCTCCGGAAGGGACATTTGACCCATGTTTGGCACATGTCCTCAATTTGGTGGTGCAGCACTTCTTGAGCAGGTACCCAGGCTTATAGGATCTCCTGAGGCAGGCTAGAAAAGTCTGTTGTCATTTCCGTCGGTCATACAATGCCAGTGCTCGGCTGGCTGACATTCAAAGGGAATGCAACCTGTCCACCAACCGCCTCATTTGTGACATGCCCACCAGGTGGAACTCCACATTGGCAATGCTGCAGCAGCTGCACACACAGCAGAGGGCCATCAATGAGTACCTGTGTGAGTATGGCACCAGGACAGGGTCAGGGGAGCTTGGCTTCTTTTTCACCACCCCAGTGGCTACTGATCAAGGATGCATGCACTGTTCTGTCACCATTTGAGGAGGCCACGAGGATGGTGAGCAGTGACAATGCATGCATCGGTGATACTGTCACTCTTGTCTTCCTGTTGGAGCACACGCTTTGTGGAATAATGGACAGGGCACTTGAGGCAGAACAGCGGGACGAAGAGGAGGACTTCCTTACCTCTCAAGGCCCCCTTTATCCAGATAGTATTCCTGCGGGCCTGCCAAACACACACAGGAAGAAGAGGAGGATTGTGTCAGCATGGATTTGGAGGATAACACTCAGCAGCAGTCTTCAAGGGATGGTTTCAGTCCCCAGAAACCCAAGGAGTTGTACATGGCTGGGAGGAGGTTGTTATGGATCATGTGATCCTTAGTGACCCAGAGGACTCAGAATCAAATTCCTCTCAAACTTACGCTGCATGGCCTCCTTGATTCTGCAAAGCCCGCGAAAGGACCCTAGGATTCATGGTATCAAGGAGAGGGATCGTTACTGTCTGGCAACCCTTCTCAATCCATGTTACAAGGGTAAGGTTGCAGAACTCATCCTGCCTTCGCAGAGGATGAAACATCTTCAAGAGGCCATGAAGAAAGGTTTGTGCAATGCGTTTCCAGACCCTGGAAGGTTACAATTTCCTGGTGCTGGACGTGTTGCTGAGGCTTCATTCAGTCAGAGAAAGAGCGGTGGAGAAGGTGGCCAGCTGACCAATGCCTTTAGACAATTTTTCAGTCCTCAGCACCAAGGTCTGATCGGTTCAAGCAACCATCGCCAGCGTCTGCATTACATGGTGCAGGAATATTTAGGGGTAAGAGCAGACTTGGAGACCTTTCCAACAGACCATCCACTGGGTTACTGGGTCTTGAGGATGGACCACTGGCCAGAATTTGCTCAATATGCAATTGAGCTACTGGCCTGTCCTGCATCCAGCGTTCTTTCTGAACGCACATTCAGTGCTGCTGGAGGGTTTGTAACGGATCATAGAGTGCGCCTGTCCACAGACTCCGTTGATAGGCTCACATTCATAAAAATGAATCAGTCTTGGATCAGCAGCAGCTATCAAGCACCTGATGCTGATGTAACTGATTGATTTTTCTATGGATGTGGGATCCCTTGAAGACTGCCTATGCTGAGTGACTATCCTATTCCTCCTCAATCTTGATAATGCTAGCTTCCAACAATATTTTTGGTTAAGAGCACCACCACCAAAGGCCCAATTTTTCTGCCCCTGTTTAACAGGGGCATCCAATTACAATTTTTGATATAGTATTTCACAGCAGGGCTCATTCCTGCGCTCACCAAGAGTAACTGTGAGGGGTTACAGTGTTCTGGTACCACCAACACCTAAGGCCCAATTTTCTGCAGAGTATATAGGGCAGGCTGTATAGTATATATACACTTCTGTTCAGAGTATATAGTGCCTGGGGGCCCAACACGCTATTTTTAAAAAAAATTTGGGTGCAGGGTTCCCCTTAATATCGATACCAGACCCAAAGAACATAGTAATGGGCTGGGGGGGGGGGGAACCCATGCCATTTTTTTCTTAATGATTTTCATCTGTATTGCCGGGACCGGACAATACATTACAGCTGCAAGCAGTGTTAAATGACTTTTTTTTCCTTTAGAAATGTCATTTTGCTGTGGTATTGTTCTAAATACGGGAAAACTGCGCCACTTTACAGGCATACTATAGACACTCCTCAGACATGATATTTAAAGGAATATTTCATTTTTATTGTTTCACTTTAAGCATTATTAAAATCACTGCTTCTGAAAAAACTGCCATTTTTAAAACTTTTTTTTGCATTGATACATGTCCCCTGGGGCAGGACCCGGGTCCCCAAACACTTTTTGCATATAAGCCTTTAAAATGAGCACTTTTGATTTTTTATGTCCCATAGACTTTTACGGCGTTCGCGTGTTCGAACTAATTTTTTGCATGTTCGCATGTTCTGCTGGGTGTTCAGCTCATCCCTACCATTCACTATATCTGGTCTCCCTAGGACCCTGCAGTCACTATATCTGGTCTCCCCAGGACCCTGCATTCACTATATCTGGTCTCCCCAGGACTCTGCAGTCACTATATATGGTCTCCCACAGTACACAGAACATGGAAATGCAATTATATTAGTAAATATAAACTTCTAAATACCTTTTCTCAGCAGCAGTATATAGCAATCTATGTGACTTCTATCAGTGTCTGGTTAAAGCTTGTAGGAGGAGTTTTTATTATCTTCTGACTGTCCTATGAAGCTGCAGGACCTCTGACCCTCTGTCTGGACAGTGCTGATTGGCCCTGTGCTGATCACATACACCCTCCCAAGAAAAAAAACTCTCTAGCAATACACACCAACCTGAGCATGTGCAGTTTGTCCCCTAGCTTTGGTTCTATCAGCAGATGGATTGGGACAGTGAAAGAAGGGAAGGATCAGAGAAGACAGGATCTAACAGCTTTTTTACACAATGCGGAGGAATAACCCCTTAGGTTCCACAGTGAGTATATCAAGCATGCTTTACTACATATACAGACTGATTGAACTGTTGTAGGTTTAGTAACACTTTAATATTACTGCAGCGCATCACATTCACTTTATATTTTTTTTGCTTATTTATGTATGGAATACACATATTTGTGATTGCAGCAGCTGAATTAGCACTGTCATTTTTTTTATTACATCAAACTTTTATTCGAAGCACACTGTGTTTTTTCCCGTATATACATTTTAAAATTAACTTATGTTCTTCAATGTCTGCTCTACTAATATGTGCATGAGTATGATCTCAGGTATTCCTATAAAGCCATGTCTGATGAAGTAGACTAAGGGGTCTATTTATAAAAAAAATCTATTAGACAAATGTGACAATCGTTTAACACAGTGATTTCTTATGACCATCAGCTCCATCTAGTGGACATAATGGTGTATTTTTCCTGAAATACCTCAATCAGGAAAAATAGCAAAATACTGCATTATGGCCACTAGATGGAGACAAGGAAAACAGTGTATAAAATGAAATATGACCAAAACTCGTCACAGCTGGGTGAATGCTGGTCACATTTGTTCAACATTTTTTTTTTTTTTAAATAATCCTCAAAGTGTTTGTGAAAGCTTACACCACAAAATGTACTCAGCCAATGAAAGGTAATGACTCCATTTTTATTTTTCTACTGCTATCAATGGCCAACACGGTACAACACTTCATCCATGTCTTTGGTGACCTCTGATCTCCTTATGAACTGTTTCTTACATGATGAAGATCAGCCATGGAGTATATCTGAGGTGTATATTACGGTGTTCTTCTTCCCCTCATGAGAGCTGTGATGTCCAGCAACATTCATATAGAAGACATTTCCCACACTCAAGGCACTAATACACCTCAAGGGTTGTGTTGGATCCCAGATGTACAAGATGACAGGTCTTCAGTGAGGAACAATTACCACACTCAGGACAGGAATACGGCTTCTCCCCTGTGTGAGATCTCTGATGTTTGTAAAGATTGGACATGTCTGAAAAACATTTCCCGCACTCAGGACAGGAATACGGCTTCTCCCCTGTGTGAGATCGCTGATGTTTGTAAAGATCAGACTTCCGTGAAAAGCATTTTCCACACTCAACACAGGAATACAGCTTCTCCCCCGAGTGAGATCTCTGATGTTTGGAAAGACCGGATTTCTCTGAAAAAAATTTGCCGCACTCAGGACAGGAATACGGCTTCTCACCTGTGTGAGATCTTATATGCACATTGAGTTGAGATTTAAAAAAAAAAACACTTCCCGCACTCAGGACAGGAATGTGGCTTCTTTGCTGTGTGATATCTTTTATGCCTATTAAGTTTGGATTTAGAATGGAAACACTTCCCACACTCAGTACATGAAAACCTCTCATCTGTTGGAAGGACGGCACCGTTCCTCACAGTCTGAGGTTCCTCAGGATAAGAGGAATACGATGGTCCATCTACACTGTGTGGTGCCGGATGGACATTTGAGGTAGTTGGGTTTTCTCCTGGACTATAATGTGTGATGTCCTCATCTTCTACTTTACAGTCTGGAGACAAAGTGAGACAATCCTCTGAGGTTTTCCTCATCTCCCGTCCATCTACTAAAATAGAAATAAAAAGATTATTACTAGAAGTGAGCAGATTGGTTCCCCTAAACCAGGACTCCACCCACATCAGGCAGCTTTGTCTCTGAGGATCTTACAATTCCACCTTAAAGGTAACTAGTAAATGGGTCCTCTGATCTCCTATCAGTTCATTTCTTTATTCATGGCCCTTAGTCAGAGAGTGAGGAAACAACGAGAACTGTCTTTTATAGGAGTGACAGTGATGAGGGGATTATAGGACGAGTTACCCCACCCCCTCCGTCACTCATTGCCATCTTCTAAACACAAGAAGTCCTGCACTTCCTTATTTGGTTCATTATTTAGTCATGAATAACAGCGGGGCTGAGCCCCACCAGAGGTCAGAGAGTGAGGATGGGGGGAGAACAACAAAGATGAAGACTGGACTGATCCTGAAGACCACCATCATTGGGTTATTGACTCCTCCCTCATTATCACTTTCTGTTTAAAGGTTCCAAAGTTTGAGGATGTTATCACATTATTATCAACATGTACAAATCTGTGCTCCAATCAAATCATCAGATATAAAATGTCCAGCTGGTAGAAAATGGATGTAACAAAAGAGATTACATATTATGCTTATATATAGCAGTGGGTAGAGGGGAGAGAGCAGAAGTCAGGACTATGTAATGTGAAACATATTGTATAAGATACAACAGATAGGACTATATAGTATCAGAATGATGTAATAAGGAGAGAACAGAAAGGGCGGGACTTTAAATGAAGTATGTGTGGGATAAGGGTTTGGCTGACATACACTATTGTTCAGATAAATTCGTAGGTGTACGTGAGAATAGATACCTACTAGGTTAGGTTATTGAATTACTCCATAACATGGAAGAATAGAAAAGTTAAAATTTAACAGCTTTATTGTTTAAATATAAAATAAAATTGGTGTATGGTACAAAACAGGTACACACATTAATAACAAAAATAATAATAAACAGCAATACATGGACAAAAAAATATTGATGATGCAATATGTAAAAACTAGTAGTGACACATGGTTGAACACACGGTATCTGTTGGCTCTACGCGCTTCGCGACTTTTTGTCGCTCATCAGGTTCAAACGTGTATTGTGTCTCTGAAATGACAAGGGTAGAATTACAAATTGATCCAGGACATTCACATGTTTGGGGGACAGTGAACACAAGGTCAGAGTCCCAGCTGGTGCTTACAGGGTGTCCATGTACTGCTGGCCTGGGAGCCGGGCCAATAACGCCACCAAATGCGGGCATCGCTCCCCCCCGGGAGCTGAGACGGGAGACCCGAACGGCAGGCAACCCATACAGGGCATACCCAGGGTAGACAGGCATCAGGCTATTGATAAATAAACTGTTGGGTAAGTGAGAAACAGTGACTGTGAGTAAATGAAATATAACGATGAGTAAAAATGTAGGTGCAAAATGAGGGGAGAGTGTAATAGTGACCATAGTAATAATGAAGTGTAAAATTAACCACTTGCCGCCCGCCATATAGCAGAATGACGGCGGTAAAGTGGTTTTAATATCCTGACTGGGTGTCATATGACGTCCTCATGATATTAAGCCGCCCGGGGGCGCGCATCGCGGCGATCATTGTTGCAGTGTGTCAGTGTGACACACCGCAACTCCGATCTAGGTAAAGAGTCTCTGACGGAGACTCTTTACCACGTGATCAGCCATGTCCAATCACGGCTGATCACAATGTAAATAGGAAGAGCCGGTGATCGGCTTTTCCTCACTCGCGTCGCGTTTATCAGCACAGCCCCTCCTCGAATCCCGCCCAGGACCACCATCATGCCACCCAGGACCACCAGGATGGCCATCCACACTAGACCACCAGGTATGCTCCCTCTAGACCCCCAGGGAAATACCAATCTGTGCCCAGGCAGCTGCCAATCAATGCCCAATGACATCAATGCCTACCACTGCCAGTGCCACCAGGGATGCCTATCAGTGCCGCGCATCAGTGCCACGTATCAATGCCCATCAGTGCCGCCTATCAGTGCCCAGCAGTGCCGCCTATCAGTGCCACCCATAACAACCCATCTTTGCAGCCTTTCAGTGCCCAGTGTCGCCTATCAGTGCCCACCAGTGCCACCCATGAGTGCCCATCAGTGCCGCCTATCAATGACCATCAGTGCTGCATATCAGTGCCACCTATCAGTGCCGCCTACCAGTGCCGCATATCAGTGCCCATCGTCAGTGCCCGCTCATTGGTGCCACCTCATCTGTGCCGCCTTATCAGTGCCTGTCAGTGCCGCCTTATCAGTGCCCATCAGTGAAAGAGAAAACGTACTTATTTACAACATTTTATAACAGAATCAAAAGCAAAACTTTTATTTTTTTCAAAATTTTCGGTCTTTTTTTATTTGTTTAGAAAAAAATAAAAATCCCAGAGGTGATCAAATAGCACCAAAAGAAAGCTCTATTTGTGGGAACAAAATGATAAAAATTTAGTTTGGGTACAGTTATGGATGATCGCGCAATTGTCATTCAAACTGCGACAGCGCTGAAAGCTGAAAATTGGTCTGGGCAGGTAGGTGTATAAGTGCCCGGTATTGAAGTGGTTAAGAGTGCATTTAAACTAATATTAAGGTTATATAAGTGTGGGACGGGCTCTGTGACATTACACTAAGCAATTCAAAGGCACATGAAAAACTAAATACAGCCAACAAAAACAAACCACAGGGGAGGGAAAGAGGTGTAAACAGAGGGGCAGAGACCTGTGTGAGGAAAGGTTACCTGTATATAGATCTGGAGGACATGTGAATGGTGTTGATCTGGGACGTGAGGAATAGCCAAATGCCTGAACAGCTCATGGTTATACTCTTATATAACCTTAATATTAGTTTACATGCACTCTTAATTTTACACTTCATTATTACTATGGTCACTATTACACTCTCCCCTCATTTTGCACCTACATTTTTACTCATCATTATATTTCATTTACTCACAGTCACTGTTTCTCACTTACCCAACAGTTTATATATTCATCAATAGCCTGATGCCTGTCTACCCTGGGTATGCCCTGTATGTGTTGCCTGCCGTTCATGTCTCCCGGGGGGGGAGCGATGCCCGCATTTTGTGGAGTTATTGGCCCGGCTCCCAGGCCAGCAGTACATGGACACCCTGTAAGTACCAGCTGGGACTCTGACCTTGTGTTCACTGTCCCCCAAACATGTGAGTGTCCTGGATCAATTTGTAATTCTACCCTTGTCATTTCAGAGACACAATACACTATTTCTCCTGATGAGCGACAAAAAGTCACGAAACGCGTAGAGCCAACAGATACCATGTGTCACTACTAGTTTTTCCATATTGAGAAAAAAGAAGAAAGAGAAAGGTCTGGCGTCCCCAGTAACACACTTCCATCCCTAAATTTGTTTTACTATAGTTTTTCCATATTGCATCATCAATATTTTTTGTCTATGTATTGCTGTTTATTATTATTTTTTTCATTACTGTATGTACCTGTTTTGTACCATACACCAATTTTATTTTATATTTAAACAATAAGGCTGATACATTTTAATTCTGCATACTTTCCTATTCTTCCCTGTAATGGAGTAGTTCAATAATCTAACCAAGTGGGTATCTATTCTCACGTACACTTACGAATTTGTCTGAACAATAGTATATGTCAGCCAATTAGATAGTAACTATGTAAAATTAAGATATACAATGTATTATAGATATGTTTACTACTATACTAATAACTAAATCCTTATCCCACACATACTTCATTTAAAGTCTCACCCTTTCTGTTCTCTCCTTATTATACAAATATAGGGATGAAGGTAATTGCTTATGTCACTACCTCATTTAAAGTCCCACCCTATCTCTCTCAATTAGTATCAGAATTATGTAAGGTACAACATAGACTATATAGTGCAGGCGTCAGGACTATGTAATGTACAGCATGGAGAATATAGTGCCGGGGTCAGGAGTATGTAATGTACAATATAGAGTATATAGTGCAGGGGTCAGGAGTATGTAATGTACAACATAGAGTAGTATATAGTGCAGGGGTCAGGAGTATGTAATGTACAACAAAGAGTATATAGTGCAGGGGTCAGGAGTATGCAATGTACAACAAAGAGTATATAGTGCAGGGGTCAGGAGTATGTAATGTACAACAAAGAGTTTATAGTGCAGGGGTCAGGAGTATGTAATGTACAACATTCCGCTGTTACCCAACTCCTTTTTCGCAGAAGTTGATAGATGTATTGGTACATTTATTTGGAGGGTGCTACTCCTAGACTAGCTAGATTGACTCTGGTTTTTCCTGTTCGCTGCAGAGTATTAGCTTTCCCGGACTACCGTACCTACTATTGGGCTGCCGTTTTGGTGACAGTCCAGTGGTGGTATGAGCTCTCTCGGTCCAATGCAGCTGTATATCTCGAGGTGGAGGTTTTGGGCTCGCTTCGGGAACCGGGCAACTTAATCTACAGGGGTCCTCGGGCATACGCTGATCTTCCGTGCCCCAGTAGAATGACACTCAGAGTTTGGGCTGCGGCTAGATGAAGGTTTCTGAGTCCCAATAGGTGGTCCCCCTTTGCCCACTCTGGGGGAATCCTAATCTCCCACAGTTTCAATCTCTTCCTGACCCACAGGTTTGGGTCCGATATGGAGTTAAAGTACTTGGAGATGTGTCCTTGGCGGGAGCTTTGCTTCACTGCCCTTAAAGCCAAATATCATCTACCAAGGTGAATGTATTTCCGGTACCTACAACTACGCCATGCAGCTCGTGCCCAGTTCTTGGCCTCTCCGAGTCTAGGTATGGATCCCATTGAGGAGTTGTTAGCTCAAGAACAGTTGTCAAAGCCATTATCCACGCTCCACTTGGCTTTGCTGAGAGTTGAATCTCCCAAAATTGATAGGCTTTGGGATAAGTGGAAAACTGACCTTCCGGACTTGGACAGGGAAGATTGTTTAGAAGATAGCACTAGATTATTGAATTCATCGAACGAAAAGTTGATACAGGTAAAATTCTTACACAGAGTATTATACCCCCCAGAGACTACACAGAGTTTACCCTCAGAGATCACAGGACTGCCCTAGATGTGGGAACAGTGTAGGGATGTATATTCATATGTTCTGGAGCTGCCCGAGGATTGTTCGGTACTGGAAGGATTTAGTGGATCTTATCAACTGTCGCTTCCAGCTGACTCTCCCGGTCTCCCTGGAATTGGCTCTGTTGGGAATCCAGGACAGTGAGCAGAGGCCTCGCTGTACTAAACTATTGATAGTGTATTTTTTCTTATATGCCAAGCGGGAAGTTGTTTTAAGATGGAATGCCCGTTCCCCTCTCTCTGTGGGTTCATGGGAAAAATCAATAAATGCTGTTCTGCCACTATGTAAACTGACCTACATCATTAGGAACTACCCCAAGAAGTTTCATAAGGTCTAAAGCTTAGTGAGGCATAGTGTCCTCCTTTGGGTTTTACCTACAATATTATGTGTTGTATTTTACTTTATGTGTACTTTGAATCTGCCAAAACTGTCTGCCTGTACTATGTTCTTTGATTCAGTCCATACTCCTTTAATTTGTACCATGCCTTTTTGCTTCAATAAAGGAACATTCTGTTTTGTTAAAAAATGTAATGTACAACATAGAGTATATAGGGCAGGGGTCTGGAGTATGTAATGTACAATATTAATTATACAGTGTAAGGGTCAGTACTCATAATATTGGTATTCAGTAATCAGTGGACGCTTAAATGTTTACATGAGACAAGTTGCAGAGGCCCCACACCGCTTCCTCCCATCTCCTGAGACTGCACTCAGTGACTTGGGTTTGAGACTATACAGATATATCCCTCCACCCGGCACAGCCAGCAGACAACAGAGCAAGTAATCCTGGGAGAATTGTTCCAATCAGTGAGCAGTATGGATGAAGGTATTTAGTGTTAATGACCCACTTGTGCTGATCTCTGTAGGAGTGTCCTCCTCTATAAATGTCCCCGTTATTCCATCCTCCTCCATAGACTGCTGATCATCCCTCACATACCTCTCTTCTTCTTCTGCTTTAACCTCAAATTCTATATCGATTGGATCTCCACTCTAAATCAAGAAAATGAGAGAAAATATAATCTGTAAGATATAAGATTTATTATTGTGACATCACATAAAAAATCCACACATTGTCTCCATGAGTCTGTGTTTTATAAGCTCCGTCCCACCAACCTTGTAACAGTGAGGGATGGTGTGACCTTCCTGTGTGGAATCCCGGGAATACAGAGGACGGGGACATCTCTCTGGTTGGTTCCTGGTATTAGGTGGCTCCATCAAATCCTTGTGTCCTTCTGAAAACTCCTCCATCACTCCATACTCCTCATCTTCCTCTTTATACTCTTCTTTAACATCAATATTATCATCCCTGAGGATTCTACTCTAAAAGATATAATAAAACATTCATTGTAATAAACATGTTGTGTATAAATCAAAACTTTTAGTGCTTTTTCCTCATCTACCTGATGATGGTGGGGGATGGTGTGATCTTCCTGTGTGGAATCCCGGGAATACAGAGGTTGAGAACATCTCTCTGGTGGGTTCCCATTACTGGATCCATCTGTAGGAAACACACACACTGACTGAATACATTGTTTCTATGTGTTTATCAGATGATGGGGGATCTAGGTGGACCCTCCGTACTGCTCTCTCCTTTACAATAAAGTCTCCTCTTACCCGGTGATGTGAGGGGCGGCTGATTGTCCATCATGACGTCCTTGTAGAGATCCTTGTGTCCTTCTAAATACTCCCACTCCTCCATGGAGAAATAGACAGTGACATCCTGACACCTTATAGGAACCTGACACACACAATGATACAGTCACCATCCAGACACATCCCTTGTCTGTTACTGGATAATGTCCCAGAATTCCCAGCACCGCTCACCTCTCCTGTCAGCAGCTCCATCATCTTCTTGGTGACTTCTAGAATCTTCTGCATGTTGTGTCTCTCAGGTTTTAGGGAGTCACATGGAGGCACTGTGATGGTCATATGATCTCCTGACTTCACAAGAGGAAATCTCTGTATTGAGGAACCAACAGAAATATCATGTTAGAATCCCAGGATCCTCCTCACCTCTCTGGTCAGGTCTGTGTTTTATTAATAGAGATAAGAGTGATGTCATGTGACCTCCCAGAATCCTCCTCACCTCTCCGGTCAGCAGGTAGATGATCTCCAGGGTGAAGTTTATTATCTTCTCAGTCATGTGACTCCGGTCCTCCTCCATCCTCATTGGTGCCATCATTTGATCTATACAGGTCTCCTTGTAGACGGATAACTTTGAGAAATGAAAGTAAGAATTATTTGGATGCTATTGGTCACACAATAATAGGATGTGGATGTGAGGGGGTTAATAGGAGGGTTGCTGTACATTTAACATCTACTGCCCCCATGGGAACACATTTAGTTTGGACTGTTTAGTGTTTGCTACTTTTTTAGGTACGGGACCCTCTTGGCCTACCGAATCATAAATTCCCTTTTCTCTGTTGGGTTTGTTTGGTTTCTGAACTGGATTCGGTGAGTTTAAGATCTGCAGACAAGGAATGATAAATACGATCCTTCCTTTGACTTTTTTGCTGTGAGGTCAATGTAGGATCATCATGATTAGGGATGAGCTTCGAGTTCGAGTCAAACTCATGTTCGACTCGAACATGGGCTGTTCACAAGTTCGCCGAACAGCGAACAATTTGGGGTGTTCGCGGCAAATTCGAATGCCGCGGAACACCCTTTAAAAGTCTACGGGAGAATTCAAAAGTGCTAATTTTAAAGGCTTATATGCATGGTATTGTCATAAAAAATGTTTAGGGACCTGGGTCCTGCCCCAGGGGACATGTATCAATGCAAAAAAAAGTTTTAAAAACGTCTGTTTTTTCGGGAGCAGTGATTTTAATAATGTTTAAAGTGAAACAATAAAAGTGTAATATCCCTTTAAATTTCGTACCTGGGGGGTGTCTATAGTATGCCTGTAAAGGGGCGCATGTTTCCTGTGTTTAGAACAGTCTGACAGCAAAATGACATTTCAAAGGAAAAAAAGTCATTTAAAACTACTCGCGGCTATTTATGCATTGCCGGTCCGACAATACACATAGAAGTTCATTGATAAAAACGGCATGGGAATTCCCCACAGAGGAACCCCGAACCAAAATTTTTAAAAAAATGACGTGGTGGGTCCCCCTAAATTCCATACCAGGCCCTTCAGGTCTGGTATGGATATTAAGGGGAACCCCGGCCAAAATTTAAAAAAAAATGACGTGGGGGGGTCCCCCTAAATTCCATACCAGGCCCTTCAGGTCTGGTATGGATATTAAGGGAAACCCTGGCCAAAATTTAAAAAAAAATGACGTGGGGGGTCCCCCTAAATTCCATACCAGGCTCTTCAGGTCTGGTATGGATATTAAGGGGAACCCCGCGCCAAAATTAAAAAAAAAAACGGCGTGGGTTCCCCCCAAAAATTCATACCAGACCCTTATCCGAGCACGCAACCTGGCAGGCCGCAGGAAAAGAGGGGGGGACGAGAGAGCGCCCCCCTCCTGAACCGTACCAGGCCACATGCCCTCAACATTGGGAGGGTGCTTTGGGGTAGCCCCCCAAAACACCTTGTCCCCATGTTGATGAGGACAAAGGTCTCATCCCCACAACCCTGGCCGGTGGTTGTGGGGGTCTGCGGGCAGGGGGCTTATTGAAATCTGGAAGCCCCCTTTAACAAGGGGACCCTCAGATCCCGGCCCTCCCCCCTGTGTTAAATGGTAAGGGGATACAAAAGTACCCCTACCATTTCACTAAAAAACTGTCAAAAATGTTAAAAATTACAAGAGACAGTTTTTGACCATTTCTTTATTTAAATGCTTCTTCTTTCTTCTATCTTCCTTCATCTTCTTCTGGTTCTTCTGGTACTTCTGGTTCTTCCTCCGGTGTTCTCGTCCAGCATCTCCTCCGCGGCGTCTTCTTCCCTTCTTCTCCTTGGGCCGCTCCGCATCCATGGCATGGAGGGAGGCTCCCGCTCTTCTCTTCATCTTCTTCTCTTCATCTTCTTGTCTTCATCTTCTTTTCGGGCCGCTCCACATCCATGTTGTCATGGAGGGAGGCTCCCGCTGTGTGAGGCTTCTCCTCTTCTGACGGTTCTTAAATAACGGGGGGCGGGGCCCCCGGTGACCCCGCCCCCCTCTGACGCACGGAGACATGACGGGACTTCCCTGTGGCATTCCCTGTGACCCCCCCCCCCCCGTTATTTAAGAACCGTCAGAAGAGGAGAAGCGTCACACAGCGGGAGCCTCCCTCCATGCCAGGATGGATGCGGAGCGGGCCGAAAAGAAGATGAAGACATGAAGATGAAGAGAAGAAGGAAGAAGAGAAGAGGACGAAGAAGATGAAGAGAAGAGCGGGAGCCTCCCTTCATGCCATGGATGCGGAGCGGCCCGAGGAGAAGAAGGGAAGAAGACGCCACGGAGGAGATGCTGGACGAGAACACCAGAGGAAGAACCAGAAGTACCAGAAGAAGATGATGAAGGAAGATAGAAGAAAGAAGAAGAAGCATTTAAAAACTGTCTCTTGTCATTTTTAACATTTTTTTAGTGAAATAGTAGGGGTACTTTTGTACCCCCTTACCATTTCACACAGGGGGGAGGGCCGGGATCTGGGGGTCCCCTTGTTAAAGGGGGCTTCCAGATTCCGATAAGCCCCCGCCCGCAGACCCCCACAACCACCGGCCAGGGTTGTGGGGATGAGGCCCTTGTCCTCATCAACATGGGGACAAGGTGTTTTGGGGTCTACCCCAAAGCACCCTCCCAATGTTGAGGGCATGTGGCCTGGCACGGTTCGGGGGGGTGCTCTCTCATCCCCCCCTCTTTTCCTGCGGCCTGCCAGGTTGCGTGCTTGGATAAGGGTCTGGTATAGATTTTTGGGGGGACCCCACGCCATTTTTAAAAAAAATTTTGGCGCGCGGTTCCCCTTAATATCCATACCAAACCTGAAGGGCCTGGTATGGAATTTAGGGGGACCACCCACATATTTTTTTTTTTAATTTTGGCCGGGGTTCCCCTTAATATCCATACCAGACCTGAAGGGCCTGGTATGGAATTTAGGGGACCCCCCCACGCCATGTGTATTGTCAGACCGGCAATGCATTAATAGCTGCAAGTAGTTTTAAATGACTTTTTTTCCTTTGAAATGTCATTTTGCTGTCAGACTGTTCTAAACAAGGGAAACATGCGCCCTTTTACAGGTATACTATAGACACCCCCCAGGTACGAAATTTAAAGGGATATTACACTTTTAATGTTTCACTTTAAGCATTATTAAAATCACTGCTCCCGAAAATACAGCCGTTTTTAAAACTTTTTTTTGCATTGATCCATGTCCCCTGGGGCAGGACCCAGGTCCCCAAACACTTTTTATGACAATAACTTGCATATAAGCCTTTAAAATTAGCACCTCTGATTATTCATGTTCGTGTCCCATAGACTTTAACGGTGTTTGCGTGTTCGAACAAATTTTTTGCCTGTTCGCATGTTCTGGTGCAAACCAAACAGGGGGGTGTTTGGCTCATCCCTAATCATGATGTCCAGAAAGGGAAACTTGCTGACGTTTGGCTGGAGTTGTCGGCTAATCAGAATAATTGCCAGAATTCCAGCTACAAGGCTCCAATCTCCAGTAGCCTGCTGACTGACAGGAGTGATGTCACTGTCACTCTCTGCAGTAAGAGAAGGGATCAGATTGGATAGCAAAAGGATGCTGCTGGTGGACTACAGAACTATGGGGGAGGGGTCAGTTTTGTTCTCTCCAATAGCAACCCATCTGCCATCTATGCTAATTATCAAGATTTTAAGTGTACTATTTGTTTTTATGGAATAAATTACTTTATCATTCTAATGAGGATCTCGCGCTGTCATTTCTTTGTTGTTTAATGTCCTTGGATCTTCCCGGATCTTTATCTGGCAAGCTGCAGGACCCTTGTATGTTGGAATGAACATTTGTCCTCATCATGCTGTTACCATAGACTGCTGTCTGTTGGGCTGGACATTGTAGTGCGCATTACTGGTGTGTGTTTTTTATTTCAGTGCTGGTAGGATGACAGCAGGGGTCCTCTCTTGGTCTATTGTGTATCCTGCAACATATTTCTAGAACGGTGAAATGGTGAGGTGAAGGCTTCCTTCACTTTCTGTATCGCAAAAAATCTGCGCTAACCCCAAAATTGCTATCTTATTTAAAACGTGATGAGGGTTCAAAAGTGAACAGCAGAGTATTTCCACACAATTCTGCACATATAAAGTGAAATTATTTTCTTTAGATTACAAAAAACTATATAAATAAACAATAAACTATCCAGTGAGTGAAATGAGACAAATGACAAAAAGCCTCCTTTCCCAGTCGATGCCTCTTATGGAGAAACGCAGCGTAGGGGGAGCCAAGAAACCACATAGCAGCTGACTAGCCTGAATGCAGCAGTGTCGCTAAAACTTTTCCGTATTTTTTTTATTTTCTGCTAACATTTTGGATGCCGGCCATGTCTTTGTTTTATTAAAGAAGTTTTTACATATTACACTATGGAGTCTCTCCTGTTTTGTTAATTCACATACGGCGAAAGTCACTATTGAAGACAGTCCGGCTGCATAGAACTAAACAGCGCCTGTGAAGGAGTGAGTCTGTGTGATCTGATCAGCTGCTCCAGTGTATGGGATTTTTTTACACCGCTAGCTTGATGCCAGTGGAGGATCCCGGGTGGATGGATGACTGAGTAAGAGGATCTTATCAGCTGTTCCTGGATACTCTATGAGCCCATAAGACCCCCGTGATAGGGGTCCCACAGATCTGGTAAGCGGCCACCTTTTCTCATTCTATCACAAGAGTCTGGTTCACAGAGAAAGGATTCATTTACCCAGGAAGCATACACATATATTTATGTTGTAGGACTTTCTTTGTCTTCCTTCAACGATCTATTTCTTCAGTGGACCTTTTTGCTACATTGTAATCATTCACATATTACCTCACTGGAAGGTGCAATACCCAACATTTGTGTTGTTACAATTTTTTTGCTATTTACTATTGTTGCTCTAAGGTATAATTCACATACACATCCAGGCTGAGGGAGTCCCCTCACTTCGTTTGTTTGTGACATAAGTAGCGCACCTGAATATAGTTACCATATTCCTTCACTTGCTGGCAGAAGTTCTTTAAAGGAGAAGTATGTTTTTTTTCAGATTTATACTTACCTAGGTGGATGCTGCATCTGTCCCCCGGCGCCTTTTCACTGAGAACCGAGCGATCTAAAATCTCCGATGGCTCAGTTCTCACAGCTCCCTAAACAGAGAGCTGCTGCCTGTCAGTCAGCGGCTCTGCGGCTCTCTGCTCTGCCGCGCTCACTGGAGTGCTGAGCTGTGGAGGGGCGGCCGTCTCAGTCTCTCAGCGGTTCACTGAGAGGCTGAGATGGCCATCAGTCCAGGCACCTGGCAGATCCAGACTTCATTGTCGTGATGACGCTGTGCCTGGACTGATTCCAGTGATGTCACCAGAGAGCGGATTTTGGCCCGCTCTCTGATCAAAACAGGTCACAAGAGCGCAAAACGAATTGCACTCCTGTAACCCATAGAAGAAGCCCAGCCCAACGACCTCAGGCTGGACTTCTCCTTTAAGGAGGTCAGAAAAGTAAGTTCAGGTGGGGTGAGAGGACCATCAGAGACCAACAGCCCCTATGAGCCCTTAAACCCGCTCGTACCTCAGAGCCGTGTAGTCTGACTACCCCCTCAGAGGCACCCACAGCCCTTCAACCCCACTAACCTCTCAGAGTTGTTCAGCCCTATTACTTCCTAGGAGGCCCCCAAAGTCCTTCAGCTACACTTCCTCCTCAGGGGTCCCAGAGTCCTTCAGATAAAGTAGAGGCTCCTAGAGTCCTTTAGTCCCATTAACTCCTTATAGACCCCTCAGCATTTTCCTCCCTCTGACACCAATGATGGAACATATTCTTCATGGCAGGCTGGGGAATGTTTTCTTTCTCCTGACCAGCAATGTAAGGGGCTCTATGCTCCATACTCCTGACCCCTGCACTCCATCATTGTGTTGGCTGCATATTGTAATGATTGCCCATTGGCTGCCTGTGTAGTGTAATAATTGCCTTTTGTAGGCCATGTATGGTCAGGATGGTCATTGTCTTGTTTATTTATTGTCAGTGTTGTTTGTTTAGAGGACCATATTACTAGAATTTATCTCCAAAATGAAGAGAATGTTCCGGCCCCGTAAGTAGAGTTGCCACCTCATCCCTTTAAATCCGAACACATATGAATTACACAGGTTCTGAAGGCTAATTTAATTCAGATAAGGCAACAAGTGAGTTTAATTACCACCTTAATCAGCCTCAGAACCTGTGTAATTAATATGTGTTCAGGTTTAAAGGGATGAGGTGGCAACCCTACCCGTAAGTGGGGAAATGTTCGGACCCTGAAGAGGTTATCACACTATATAGTTTCCACACTATATATGTGTGTATCATCATCTGCTGGATATAAAAGACATCACAGTGACTATGGAGGAAGAGGACGGACATGACGGGTAGTTATTGGGTGTAAATAGAAATTAATATCTTACTACCTCATTTGTTGCTACTTCCTCCTGACTCACCTCTCACCCAGAACTTCCTGTCTGTACCTGACATCACTTCCTGTCTGTATTCCATAGAGACTTCCTGTCTGGGTAGAAGTGAGATCACCATCTTGTGGAGTTCAGAGGAACTGCAGCCCCAAGAAACATCTCATAATTACCATTCCTGTATAACAGGGCTAAGTTAAAAACATATATCCCGAAATTGAACTTTTTGGTGAAGAAAATGCAAAAATATATAAAAAAGCATAAAAATATATATTAGTCCACTTATAATGAACATGTTTTTTATTATTATTATTATTATACGAGATTTATATAGCGCCAACAGTTTACTCAGCGCTTTACAATGTATAAGGGGGACAACACAATTACAGTACAATACAAAAGGTACAGGAGGGCCCTGCTCGTAGAGCTTACATTCTAAAAGGGAGGGGGTGGTGGTACAAAAGGTAATATTATGTTAAACATAAATTGCAAGAATGTAATGTTTACATAGGAATGGCGGTGGAGATCTCTCAAAGTAAGAACACTTCCTCGTATATGCTTATATAAATAAAATAATTAATGTGAAAAAAGCTGTAAAACAATAAAAAAATATATAGACTGAGTCATCCACTTTAGCCATAAAGGCATTGTGATTAAAGATCTTCTAGATCACATAGAAGGAGGACTCATCTACATACGTCCCAACTTTTTGAGATGAGAATGCATAGTTGCCAACTGTCCCGGATTTCCCGGGACATTCCCGGGACTTACACTCCATTCTCGAATTTTTTGGTGTCCCGGGAAATGTCCCGAAAAATCCGGTTCTCGATTTTCGCCGAGACAATGTCTCCGCCGGCCGCCATCTTAAAGAAGCTCTGGAAGACAACTGGGGGGGCTAGACGGAGCTCCTCCGTCGCCGCCCACCCTCCGCCCCGCTTCGCCCCGCTCCACCTCGCCTCGCCCCGCCTACCCCTGCCCCACTGCCAGTCTGTTATGGAAAGGGGTGCACCGCACCGCTGTGGGAATTTGTAAGGGGGGCTCCACTGGGGACACACCTGATGTAAGGGGGCCTCCACTGGGGACACCTGATGTGAGGGGGGCTCCACTGGGGACACCTGATGTGAGGGGGGCTCCACTGGGGACACACCTGATGTAAGGGGGCCTCCACTGGGGATACCTGATGTGAGGGGCCTCCACTGGGGACACCTGATGTGAGGGGGGCTCCACTGGGGACACCTGGTGTGAGGGGGGGCTCTGCCGGGGACACCTGATGTGAGGGGGGCTCCACCAGGCACACCTAATGTGAGGGGGGCCCCCCTTGGGGACACCTAATGTGAGGGGGGCTCTGCCGGGGACACCTGATGTGAGGGGGGGCTCTGCCGGGGACACCTAATGTGAGGGGGGCTCCGCCGGGGACACCTGATGTGAGGGGGGCTCCGCCGGGGACACCTGATGTGAGGGGGCTCCGCCGGGGACACCAGATGTGAGGGGGGCTCCGCCGGGGACACCTGATGTGAGGGGGGCTCCGCCGGGAACACCTGATGTGAGGGGGGCTCCGCCGGGGACTCCTGATGTGAGGGGGGGGGCTCCGCCGGGGACTCCTGATGCTGGTATCACCTGATGTGAGGGGCCTCCACTGGGGACACCTGATGTGAGGGGGGCTCCACTGGGGACACCTGATGTGAGGGGGGCTCCGCCTGGGACACCTGATGTGAGGGGGGCTCCGCCGGGGACACCTGATGTGAGGGGGGCTCCACCAGGGACACCTAATGTGAGGGGGGGCTCCGCTGGGGACACCTAATGTGAGGGGGGCTCTGCCGGGGACACCTAATGTGAGGGGGGCTCCGCCGGGGACACCTGATGTGAGGGGGGGCTCCGCCGGGGACACCTGATGTGGGGGGGGCTCCGCCGGGGACACCTGATGTGAGGGGGGCTCCGCCGGGGACACCTGATGTGAGGGGGGCTCCGCCGGGGACACCTGATGTGAGGGGGGGCTCCGCCGGGGACTCCTGATGCTGGTATCACCTTGAGCTTAGCCTATCAGGAGGTCCTTGGCGGTGATCCAGTCTGCATTTTCTAGTCTTCCTCTGGGGATGGGACGTTTATCTCCATAGGAGAAATCAGACAATTTGTTCCTAAATCTCTTGAAGTTACTTCCATTCAGATCCTCCAGAGAATATATGAGAAGATACCCGGGGGTTTGTTTCTTCTTTTTTTTCCCAACACCAGGAGCCGACCCTGAAAAGAGGACAATCACCAACCATAAACATTTACCCTGATTGGATGATTAATGACACATGACAGCAGATAAGTCTGTACTGGCAGCTGGCAATGCTATAAAGAGCCTATAGAAGGGAAAGGAATATATACCCAATATGTCTATATGTACATTATCCTATGGAGGGATTTGGTTCCCCATAATAATACAGAACAAAATAGAGACCACAGAAAGTGGGACTTTTTAGGCACCGTATCGAGCACACAAAATCGTATATATATATGTAAATATTGTCTTTTATTAGAAAATGGATTAAAAGCAAATTAAAACCTTTAAGTAGTCATAACCCAACACTGTAATTAATCCTTTACCCTCCCAAAGAAGCGTTATTTGTCAACGTGAAACCTGTTGAGCACAGCACTGTCTGCCTAGTGTGAGGCGACTGTCCGCCTAGTGTGAGGCGACGCACCCCTCTACAGAGATAGCCCCCCGTTATATTATTTTATCAGGGAAATGTTAAGCTTCTCCCTATAAGCATATAATTTGTTTGCTCTTAAAAGCACAAAAAGAGCTCTCTTATATAATGCCGGGGAAGCGCGCTTGTATTTCTCCAAGTAACACAGACACAGATGCTGGTATCACCGTGAGCTTAGCAGAATCCTCCAGAGAATAGCCAGCCCCTTTTATTTATACTATACATATGAATAACAAAGGAAGGTGGTGGCTTCAGAATCAGCCAATCAGACACTTGTATTCTTTCAAAAGAACCAATCACACACATGTATATATTAAAATAGAAATACAGTAGTGACATGTAGGGATGAGCCAAACACCCCCCAGTTTGGTTCGCAGCAGAACTTGCGAACAGGCAAAAAATTTGTTCGAACACCGTTAAAGTCTATGGGACATGAACATGAATAATCAAAAGTGCTAATTTTAAAGGCTTATATGCAAGTTATTATCATAAAAAGTGTTTGGGGACCTGGGTCCTGCCTCAGGGGACATGGATCAATGCAAAAAACTGTTTTAAACACGGCCATTTTTTCGGGAGCAGTGATTTTAATAATGCTTAAAGTGAAACAATAAAAGTAAAACATTCCTTTAAATTTCGGACCTGGGGGGTGTCTATAGTATACCTGTAAAAGGGCGCATGTTTTCCATGTTTACAAAAGTCCCTGCACAAAATTACATTTCTAAAGGAAAATTTAAAAGTACTCGCGGCTATAATGAATCGTCGGTCCCGGCAATACACATAAAAGTCATTGAAAAAAACGGCATGGGATTCACCCACAGTCTATTACCAGGCCCTTTGGGTCTGGAATGAATATTAAGGGGAACCCCGAACCAAAATTAAAAAAAAAAATTGTGTGGGGGTCCCGCCAAATTCCATACCAGGCCCTTCAGGTCTGGTATGGATATTAATGGGAACCTGCGCCAAAATTAAAAAAAAAAATGGTGTGGGGGCACCCCAGCTGAGAAACGCTGGTCTACAGAAAATGTCCAGACTACAGAGACATAAGACGTTCAATCATCTAATTCCAATCTCTGGAGATGTGAGTTAAAGGAAAACATTGGAAAGGATTGTCAGGATCCACAGTCATAGCTTGTGAGGAGGAGGATATGGAGAATAAGGTCCCCATGATGTCAGGAGATGACCCGAAGCCTTGCTATAATTAGGGGGCGTGGCATTCTATTGTAGGTGGCATACCGCAACAGAAAAATGCGGCACGCTCTGTGCGCCGTGGCAAAAAATGGGCATGGTTTGAGCGTAATAGTGGGCGTGTCTTAAATGGGCATGGCTCGGAAGGGTGTGGTATGAGATGAATGAGGGATGGAGGGAGAAAGAAAGAAAGAGGGAGAGAAAGAAAGAGAGAAAGAAAGAAAGAAAGAGGGAGAGAAAGAAAAAGAAAGAGAGAGGGAAAAAGAGAGAAAGAAAGAGGGATGGAGGGACAGCAGGCCCAGATCCTACACAACAGTAGAAATATGTGTATTCCAGAAAGTTTAACAATCAGCAGATAAAGATACAACAAACACCTGGTGTTGACGCTTCAATCATCACGGCACCAAGGTTGTTATTGACAGCAAAATTTTGGCTGCACACAGCACACAGCCAAATCTCCTGTTTCTCAATAACAATTTCGTCTAATGATATAAATGCATCTCAGCTTTTGAGCATATGTCTTTCCTTCTGCCGTAGCCCATCCTCTGGTGTGTGCCCCATCCTCACAAACAGACACAACACATGCTTAGGTTCCCAGCTCCAACATCGCTCTGCCAGCCAGCCCCCCTCTCAGCTGCGAGTGAGCCACTTTATTAGCATATCAACAGGAAGTCCCAAAGCTCGAGGGTTGGGCTTCCAACAGCCAAACACCTCTTACAAAGCTTGTGACCTCACAAGAAATGAACACAGGATGTGAATGACCATATAAGGATTTAACAACACAACAAAATACATACAACCAAATGACGATGACCAGAATTCCTCATGGATGGGAGCTTATCTGCAGGTGTACGTCATGGCACCCCAAACATGTTGATCAGGCATACCAGGGGTGACAAGAGCAAACAACCGCTAAACCAATAATGTGTTTGCAGAGTGAACACACCCCCACCAGACGATCGTTCTGTGCATTGCACCGGGGCCCTTTGCTGGTGGACATGTCCTCTCTCCGTAAAACACCTCTCTCCAAACACTAGGAAGTTTTCCACTACCTAACAGGTCTCAACCAGCGTCAGTCTGCCCCAGTCAGCTCTTTAGAGCCGGCTGCGAGAGAACAGACACTGGGAGACTCTTATGACAATACATTAATATAAAATTTTCCACAACATTATGGTGTCAGGATGATTGAAGTGCATTATTTCTATTATTACATTGTAATATAGAATGAAATTATTTAACTCACCATAATGCAGAATCAGTGGCAAACCTGAGCGTGTCACCTGCCACATCGCCTGCCACCAGATGCCATAAGGTGTCCCCAGTTGAGTCCCCCCTTACATCAGGCATTGCCAGCAGAATCCTCCCTTACATCACACATTACCAGCGGAGTCCCCCGTTACATCAGACATTGCCAGCAGAGTCCCCCCTTACATCAGACATTGCCAGCAGAGTCCCCCCTTACATCAGACATTGCCAGCAGAGTCCCCCCTTACATCAGACATTGCCAGCAGAGTCCCCCCCTACATCAGGCATTGCCAGCAGAGTCCTCCCTTACATCAGACATTGCCAGCGGAGTCCCCCCTACATCAGGCATTGCCAGCAGAGTGCTCCCTTACATCAGGCATTGCCAGAAGAGTCCTCCCTTACATCAGACATTGCCATGGGAGTCCCCCTTACATCAGACATTGCCATGGGAGTCCCCCTTACATCAGACATTGCCAGCAGAGTCCTCCTTTACATCAGGCATTGCCAGCGGAGTCCCCCTTACATCTGGCATTGCCAGCGGAGTCTGCTTCAGCTTTGGGATCAGCCGTAGTGAAGGAGTCTGTGGGAGGAGTGGAGGAGGCAGCCACACCCCCAGCTCCGCCCACCAACTTCGGCTCACTCTGGGATTTTAGACTGAGTGAGGAGTGTTACAGGCAGCCTTCCCCCACATGGCTGGATGCCCTTCTCGCACCGCTCTGCTACAAGCAATTCAGTACAGTGTTTAGCAGTGGCCCCCGGTGTCACCCCTCTGGAGGGTGCCATCTGGTGCGGGCCACCCCCCCGTACCCCCATAGCAACGCCACTGGCTTCGCCCCCCTCTGACGCCACAAGTTCATGTACCACTCTCCTAGTTTTCTAGTTGGTAGGTAAATTTAGTGTTCTCCTCTGTAGGCAGAGGGCAAAGCGGAGTTCAACCCAAAAGTGGAACTCCCGCTTTAAGCGCTCCTCGCCCCCTTACATGCCACATGTGGCATGTCATTTTTTTGGGGGGGAGGGGTAGTGGGTACCTGCTTTTGACAGGTACTTCCTGTCCCACTTCCTCCCTCCATCTTCTCACCACCTAGGCAACTCCTCCTTTCCCTCTAGGCAGCCCCTCCCTCTATGCAATCTTCTGGGACATGTCGCAGCTGATGACCTACCAGGGCAACAGACTCAGCCTGAGCCAGCGTGGAGGAGACAACCAGTAGATCTGGAATCTGGAAGCTCCATGTGTGGGACTGAGTGAGTACTTAGACCAGCCATTATTTAAAGTACAAGTAAAGGCAAAACTTTGTGTTGGATGGAGTAGAGAGGGATTAGAACCCCCGTCAGTTTTTTAATGCTGTCTGTGTCTCTGATAGGGAGACTCACCCTCTCTATTTGTCCTGTTTACCATTATCATTGAAAGTAAAAGTTACAGAAAATTCCAAATTTTGGGTTGTCCACAGAAAAGTAATAGAGGGGAAATCATCCAATAGGGATACAAGTTCTGGTGACCCAGGGGTCCCCAAGGAATTCCCTTAATTTAAAGGGATTTCTTCTTACTTCCTGTTTGGCTATGGGACAGGATGGAAATGAAGGAAAATCTCTGCAAAGGGACACAGATGACGAAAACAAATCTGACTAGTGTTATAACCCTCCCTTACTCTATCCAAAATGAAACTACTTCTACTTTAAAGGTGAAGTGACTGCGGTGTGCAATACCTCACAAGTCAGGACCAGCTGCACCCGGGAGTTATACACTGACACGCCACTTCTCAGTCGCTGAACTTAGTGCAGCCAGATGCAGTGCAAGACAGCCAGGCAATGTACCAGGGCCGTAGATAAAAAAAAAATTCTGGGGGGTTCAATTCACGGCCGAGCTGCATTTTTACCATCCCCAACTGCTCCCCCTAAAGCTGCCAACATAGCAGATAGGAGGCAAAAGTTATACAGGCTGTTACACTTGGCAGGCAGTAGCTCCCGTGAAATGTGACCCATTCACCATGCGGTTGTGGCGCAGTGGTGCAGTTATTTAGAGGTTAAAACAGGCAGTGAAAAGGGAAAGTTAATCCCCCCCTTAGGCTCGATTCACATCTATGCATGTTGCTTTTGAGCGTTTTTGAGTTTTTTTTGTGATGCTTGTCACGTTTTTGAGCAGCGTTTTTGTTTTTACAGCGTTTTGCTTTTTTTTTTTACAGTTTTTTTTAGACTGTATACAGTTAAAAAAACAAAAAAACAAAAAAAACCCGCCAAAAACGCAAAACGCATAAAAAACGCTGCAAAAACGCTGCACTTGCGTTTTTGATGCTGGTCCATTGAATTCTATTACATGCAAAACGCTGCATTTTGCAAGAAAAAAAGTCCCTGACCCTTTCCAAAAACGCAGAGGTACAAAAAGGCATTGATGTGAACATGTTCCATAGGAACCCATGTTAAAAAAATTCCCATGCATTTCTGCAAAATGCATCAAAAAACGCGCTAGTGTGAATGGAGCCTTACATATGCATAAACCTAAACAGAATAAAGACAGAGTGCTAACACTTTGTCTGAGCCTACTGTGAAGATGAACTTCATTAAAACAGTTGCAAATGACACACAAATGGGCAACTGCTGAAAAAATAATTATAAAAAAAAACACTTTAATACCATATGTTAACCTATGGAACACATAGGGTTTTTCACCTTAATGCATAGAATACAAACAAGCAGACTTTACAATTCTTTTAACAGTGAGATGACTCTCCACTCTCAGGATACATTGATCAGCTCTGCGGTGCTGAATGAAAATTTTCCAACATTCCCTTTAGACAAAAGTTGTTCGTTAGATCAATGTCTGCGGGAATGGCCATTGGTGGTGTGGATTTAAAATTAGGCTGGTCCCTGTTGAATGGACAAGAAGGAAAACTTCTGTTGATCAGCAGCCACGGCCACAGCCACTGATCAGTATATTATGACAACACAGGGTCCAGCTGTCAGAATACATGGTTCCCAGTGGGGAAGTATTCCTCCTCCACCTCATTTCTGTGGATGGAGGAATCTGTTCACTTTTTTTTTTTTGTTCGGCACACTGGCAGCCTGTTCACAATCAATCATTTGCACTAACCCAATTCATATAAATGCAGTGGGCAAGTGTGAACCCAGCCTACATCCAGGGTCAGTCACCAGCAATAATCAGTAGATTCTTATCAGCGATTGCAAAGGTGTACACACTGTGAGCAGGGTTACTGTGACAGGAGTCACTTTGGGTGGGGGGCGTTGGAACCCAGCTTACCTTGGAAAGCTCTGGAAACCCATTTTCCAGCTCTCCGGACCCTTTTATGCATAAGTCACCCTGTTTCTATTAGGGGCACTGGGTGACCCGAGAACTTCAGTTGGGTCTTTCCTAACCACACTCCCAGTACAACCTCACCGGACTCAGCATTCCATTTTACCCCTGTTATCTTTTCTCCTCTCTCTCTCACCCTCCTCACTCCTGCACTCAGTACATTGTGTTGTTTGCTGATTACTCCTGACTCCTGCACTCAGACATGTTGTATGTCATAGTCCTGACCAAAGTGTTCATTATCTCCACAGTTGCTGATGTTAATGAATTTAAGGTCCTCTCAGACAAACAAAGTGATATAATTCTGTGTGCAGAAAAGCAAATGTCTTTGAGAATGTTATTTATTAAGGTTTATGTATGTGTCTGTGAGACACAGAGTAGGAGTATTTTGTTGCTAAATGGACAGTGGCATACTGGTAATGTATAGAGCGACTTGGCTCAGGTTCTGACATTAGCCACAGCGTGCTACATGCACTGCAGCATGCGTTTTTCTCCAGGTCTTTCATAATCTGTCATATCTCTCTTTCTCCACGCGCTTTCCCTTTACTCTCTCTCTTACATGTCCCCTTTTCCCCCCTTACACTGTCCCCCCTCCCGTTATTTCACCTCTTTCTCCCCCTCTTCCTCCCTTTCATCCTCCTCTCTTTCCCGTCTTTCTCTCTCTCATTCACCCCCCTCTCTCTAGTACCCCTCTTTCTCTCTCTCTTCACCCTTCTCCCTCTAATTCTTCCCCACTCTCATTTCTTTTACCCCTCTCTCTCTCCCTCTTCTCTCACTCCTCTCTCTCTCCATCCTCTCTCTCTCTCTCTCTCTCTCTCATTCACCCCCTCTCTCTAGTCCCCCTCTTTCTCTCTCTTCCCCCTTCTCCCTCTAATTCTCCCCCCACTCTCTTTCTTTTACCCCTCTCTCTCATTCTCTCTCTCCCTCTTCTCTCATTCCCCTCCCTCTCTCTCTTCTACCTTCTCCCTCTCTCTCTTCACCCTTCTCCCTCTAATTCTCCCCCCACTCTCTTTTACCCCTCTCTCTCTCCCTCTTCTCTCATTCTCTCTCTCCCTCTTCTCTCATTCCCCTCCCTCTCTCTCTCCTCTCTCTCTTCTACCTTCTCCCTCTCTCTCTTCACCCTTCTTCCTCTAATTCTCCCCTCTCTCTCTCCCTCTTCTCTCATTCTCCCTCTCTCTCTTCTACCTTCTCTCTCTCCTCTCTCTCTCTTCTACCTTCTCTCTCTCCTCTCTCTCTCTTCTACCTTCTCTCTCTCCTCTCTCTCTTCACCCTTCTCACTCTAATTCTCCCCCCACTCTCTTTCTTTTACCTCTCTCTCTCTCTTTTTCTCTCTCTCTCTTTTTTTCTCTCTCTCTTTCTTTTTCTCTCTCTTTCTTTTTTTCTCTCTCTCTCTCTCTCTTTCTTTCTCTCTCTCTCTCTCTTTCTCTCTCTCTCTCTTTCTCTCTCTCTCTCTCTTTTTCTCTCTCTCTCTCTTTTTCTCTCTCTCTCTCTTTTTCTCTCTCTCTCTCTTTTTCTCTCTCTCTCTCGTTTTTCTCTCTCTCTCTCTCGTTCTCTCTCTCTCTCTCTCTCTCTCGTTTTCTCTCTCTCTCTCTTTCTCTCTCTCTCTCTCTTTCTCTTTTTCTCTCTCTCTTTCTCTCTCTCTCTCTCTTTTTCTCTTTCTCCTCTCTCTCTTCTACCTTGTCCCTCCTCTCTCTCTTCTACCTTCTGACTCTAATTCTCCTCTCTCTACTCTCTGCCATCAATTTTGACAAAGAGATCAGAGGAAGGGGAACCTGGTGAAGGAAAAATTATAAGTTTGGTTTTGCATAGATTGCATTTAAGGAAGTGGTGTGACATCCAGACATATTTCTGTTAGTAAATTTGTGATACGTGAACAGACTGAGGGAATGAGCCGAGGGGTAGAAAAATAGATTTGTGTTTCATCAACATAGAGATGGTAATGGAAGCCATGGGAGGCGGTGTAGATTGAAAATAGAAGAGGTCCAAGAACACATTCTTGGGGGACCCCAGTAGAGAAAGATAGAGGAGAGGAAGAAGTAGAATTGTAAGTAGCACTAAAGGTGCGGTTTGATAAATAGGAAGAGAACCAGCGAAGAGTACAATCACCAAGACCAAAGACCAGAAGTTTTTTGAGGAGCAGGGGGCGGTCAGTCGTATCAAAAGCAGCAGAAAGGACCAGGAGTAGAGTACAGAATAGTGTCCATTTGTTTTGGCCATTTGTAGATGGTTTGTTAGTTTTAGGAGGGCAGTTTCTGTGGAGTGTTGAGGACGAAATCCAGAAGTGGATCAAGAAGGCTATTCTCAGCAAGGTGGTCGCTCAGTCGGTTGTAGACCAGACTGTGAAGGAGAGTTAGTTTAAGAATAGAGGACGCAGCTGTCAGAAGTGGTAGAGAGTTCATGTTGCAAGGAGAAAGAGCTGAAGGGGTAAACAAGGTCACCTGCAGTCCGTGTGATGTTTTTCAAAGTATTTTCCTTTGTTCATTCGCTGAAGTGCCCCCACTTATAGAAATACTCCCATTTTGAGAAAGACCCCCCCCCCCCCCCACAACAAATGTCCCCACCTTTGCAAATATGCCTTCCCCAAGAGATGCTTTAGTTATATACAGTTAGGGATGGGGATGGGTACTTTCCAATTACTAATCAGGAGTTAATAAAAGATGGCTGGCAGAGCAAAATTCTCACTTCAGAAACAGACTTACAAGAGGACAGCTAATAAAGATAAGAAGAGGCTGTAATTTAAAGTAAGGCATAGGGAGAAAATAAAGCATTGTAATGATAACAGATGGTTAAGCAAAAACTTAACCACTTAAAGAAATACCCCCATTTTGAGACAGAGCCCCCACTACAAATGTGCCCCCCTTTGCAAATGAGTATATGCCTGACCACTGCACTCTATACTCAGGACTTTATATGACATGTCCCTGACTACTGCACTCTATACACAAGACATATGACATAGTTACATAGTAGGTGAGGTTGAAAAAAGACACAAGTCCAACCTATGTGTGTGGTTATATGTCAGTATTACATTGTATATCCCTGTATGTTGCAGTCATTCAGGTGCTTATCTAATAGTTTTTTTAAACTATTGATGCCCCCCAATGAAACCACCGCCTGTGGAAGGGAATTCCACATCCTTGCCGCTCTCACAGTAAAGAACCCTCTACGTAGTTTAAGGTTAAACCTCTTTTCTTCTAATTTTAGTGAGTGGCCACGTGTCTTATTAAACTCTGTGAAAAAGTTTTATCCCTATTGTGGGGTCACCAGTATAGTATTTGTAAATTGAAATCAGTACTCGCTCCATTTCCAGTACATCCTTCCTGAGGACTGGTGCCCAGAACTGGACAGCATACTCTAGGTGTGGCCAGACCAGAGTCTTGTAGAGCGGGAGAATTATTGTTTTATCTCTGGAGTTGATCCCCTTTTTAATGCATCCCAATATTCTGTTTGCTTTGTTAGCAGCAGCTTGGCATTGCATGCCATTACTGAGCCTATCATCTACTAGGACCCCCAGGTCCTTTTCCATCCTAGATTCCCCCAGAGGTTCACCCCCTAGCGAGTAGATTGCATTCATATTTTTGCCACCCAAATGCATTGTTTTAAAATTTTCTAAATTGTATAAAATTTTCTTGCAAGGTTTCCACATCCTGCAGAGGTTATTGCCCTGCTTAGCTTAGTGTCCGCAAATACAGAGATTGAGCTGTTTACTCCATCCTCCAGGTCATTTATGAACAAATTAAATAGGATTGGTCCCAGCACAGAACCCTGGGGGACCCCACTACCCACCCCTGACCATTCCGAGTACTCCCCATTTATCACCAGCCTCTGAACTCGCCCTTGTAGCCAGTTTTCAATCCATGTACTCACCCTATGGTCCATGCCAACGAGCCTTACTTATACAGTAAACGTTTATGGGGAACTGTGTCAAATGCTTTTGCAAAATCCAGATACACCACGTCTACGGGCCTTCCTTTACCTAGATGGCAACTCACCTCCTGATAGTAGGTTAATAGATTGGTTTGGCAAGAACGATTCTTCATGAATCCATGCTGATTACTGCTAATGATACGGTTTTCATTACTAAAATCTTGTATATAGTCCCTTATCATCCCCTCCAAGAGCTTGCATACTATTGGTGTTAGGCTAACTGGTCTGTATTTCCCAGGGATGTTTTTTGGCCCTTTTTAATTATTTGTGCTACATTGGCTTTTCTGACATGTTCCCGACCACCACACTTTATACACAGGGCTGTATATGACATGTTCCTGGCCACTGCACTCTATACACAGGGCTGTATATGACATGTTCCTGACCACTGCACTCTATACACAGGGCTGTATATGACATGTTCCTGACCACTACAATCTATACACAGGGCTGTATATGGCATGCTCATGACCAGTGTACTCTATAAACAGGGCTGTATATAACATGTTCCTGACCACTGCACTCTATACACAGGGCTGTATATGACATGTTCCTGACCACTGCACTCTATACACAGGGCTGTATATGACATGTTCCTGACCACTGCACTCTGTACCCTGGGCTGTATATTACACGTTCCTGACCACTGCACTCTATACACAGGACTGTATATGAGATGTTCCTGACCACTGCACTCTATACACAGGACTGTATGACATGTTCCTGACCACTGCACTCTATATTATGAGGGTTTAGTTTGGATTTTGCACAGAATGGGAACATCAAGATTATCTTTGAACTCATAAATCCATAAGTATGATCACAGTCATCAGTATGAAAACATGCCTAATGGGTCTATTTATAGAAAATTTGTTGGATGAATGTGACGAGCATTTGCCCAGCTGTGATATATTTGGGCTATAATTTTATTAACACAGTGGTCATAATGAGGTAATATTTTTTAAATGCCTCTATCAGTAAAAAGAGCATCATACAGCATTATGGCCACTAGATGGAGCCAATTATCATAGAAAATACATCTGATAATTGTCAAGGCTAGGCAAATGCATGTCACATTCATTCAACTTTTTTTTTCTTCAAAATAGAACTCTAAGCGTTTGTGAAAGTTTACACCAAAAAATGTACTCAGCCAATGAAAGGTAATGACTCCATTTTTATTATTCTACTTCTATCAATGGCCAACACGGTACAACACTTCATCCATGTCTTTGGTGATCTCTGATCTCCTTATGAACTGTTTATTACATGATGAAGATCAGCCATGGAGTATATCTGAGGTGTATATCAGGGTGTGCTACTTCCCTACATGAGAGCTGTGATGTCCAGCAACATTCATATAGAAGACGTTTCCCGCACTCAAGGCACTAATACACCTGGAGGGTTGCTTTGGGATACCTGATGTACAGGAAGACAGGACTTCAGTGAGGAACAATTCCCTCACTTAGGACAGGAAAGGGGCTTCTCCCCGTGTGAGATCTCCGATGTGTGGAAAGATTGGACTTCAAGGAAAAACATTTCCCACACTCAGGACAGGAATATGGCTTTTCACCCTTGTGAGATTTTTGATGTATGTAAAGAGTGGACTTCCTTGAAAAGCATTTCCCGCACTCAGGACAGTTATATGGCTTCTCCCCTGTGTGAGATCTCTGATGTGTGTAGAGACTGGACTTCTGTGAAAAACATTTCCCGCACTCAGGACAAGTATGGGGCTTCTCCCCCGTGTGAGATCTCTGATGTCTGTAAAGACTGGACTTCTGTGAAAAACATTTCCTGCACTCAGGACAGGAAAATGGCTTCTCCCCCGTGGGTTCCTCAGGATAAGAGGAATATGATGGTCCATCTACACTGTGTGGTGCCGGATGGACATTTGAGGTAGTCTGTTTTTTTCCTGGACTATACTGTGTGATGTCCTCATCTTCTAATTTACAGTCTGGAGACAAAGTGAGACAATCCTCTGAGGTTTTCCTCATCTCCCGTCCATGTACTAAAATAGAAATAAAAAGATTATTAGTAGACATAAGCAGATTGTTTCCCCTAAACCAGGACTCCGACCCACATCAGGCAGCTTTGTCTCTGAAATTCTCATAATTCCACCCTCAAGGTAACTAGTAAATGAGTCCCCCAAACACCTACCAGTTAATTTCTTCATTCATGGACCTCAGAGAGTAAGCAAACAACGAGAAATGTCTTTTATAGGAGTGACAGTGATGAAGGGATTATAGGACGAGTGTCTCAACCCCTCTATCTCTCATTGCCATCTTCCCCCGGAAGAAGTCAACCTATGATGAAACGCGTAGGGTAGACGATGTGCTGCCGTCACTACGATCAGGGAATCCCCGAACGATGGGTGTTGTGTATGTGTCAGTCTGTGTTTTTGTTTCAAGGCATTTTAAACATTTACTTGATGTAAGTGCAACCTTTTAATAGCTTTTATAATAAAGTGGTAAAATTTTTACACTATGTGGAGCTCTTTTTTTGTTCTGGGATGACCGTATGACACCGTTGTCAGGAGGACTGATGTAGGCACCTAGGAGGATTCATAGGCATGTAAAGGCCCTGGCTGGTTATCAAGCCAAAGCCTGATTGACCTTCTGTAATACAAGGTCAATAGTAGCTGGTAAGCAAGCATTTTTGCATTTGAGGATTCTTTGCTTATTGTGGTGGATACCAATGATATCCAATAAAAAATCTTTCCACTTCAGCACATGTTTACTACTTTGTAATGTTATTTTTGCCAATTTAATTTGTTTAACTATTTAATAGTTTTGTGGGAGCATGACTCAGTTCGTACCATATGACTTGAACTGTGTATATCTCGCAGAAGAGTTGCTGCTTTAAGGGACTATTCCAACATTATTCATTAATGCAGTTTTTTCCTTTTCTTTTGATTATTATTGGCTGATATCACCCAGCCCTTGCCCTACTCTGGACAAATCAGTGAGCAGTGTCAGTGAAGTAGAGATGAGCTGAACAACCCCATGCTCGGTTTGCAGCAGAACTTTCAAACATCATACAAGTTCGGAACCAAATAACGAAACCCCATTGAAGTCTATGGGACCCAAACTGGAAAAATCAAAAGTCACTATTTTGAAGGCTTATATGCAAATAATTGGACATACAGTACAATGGTTATGGGGGTCTGGGTACTGCCATGGGAAACCTGTATCAATGAAAAAAAAAAGTTTGTACAAAACATAATTTTTGAATGAGCAGTAATTTACTGATGCTTAAAGTGAAACCATCAAAATGATAAATAACAATAAAAATGAAAAATTCCTTTAAATATAGTGTCTGGTGGTCCCCTTAGTCTGCCTGTATAGTGGCACATCTGTACCATGTATAGAACCTGGCTGCAGCAATAATGACATTTATTTAATTTTCCATTCAAGCTTTCTTTATTTTGTAAACAACAGCTTCGGGAGCCAGTGTGTATAATGAGGCCACAATTTTGTGCACTCGGAACAAGATTAGAGATTTTTTTAGATAAATTCTGGTGTCTCTTTCCCAGACTTTGGATAGAAGTAACAGATTCATAAAAATTGAGTGTCGGTGGAGCCTTCACACGGTAACCCTATAGAGGTACTCTTGATGGAAGCAAGAATTGGCCTTGCTGTCAAAAATTGCAATGATATGCACCTTTCAAACAGGTGTGGAAAAATTGATCCTTGGGTGTTAATTGTGCCCATGAAACCAACACCAAAATATTCCTTCAAGATGAAATCAACACCCACAAAGCTAAGCAGCCTAGACAGTCTTTCAGAGATTCAAGATCCAGAAAGCACTTAATCAGCGACATCGGCATCAGGGGCTTGATAGCTGCTGCTAATCCAGTGAAAAAAATTCTGAAAATTAATTTTGATAAACGTCAGCCAGTCCACAGAGTCTGTGGACAGACATGCTCTCTTATCTATCACAAAACCTCCGGCAGCACTGAATGCCCATTCGGCAGGGCAGGGCAGCCCAGCAGCTCAATTGCATACTGAGCAAGTTCTGGACAGCGGTCTATTCTCATGACCCAGTAACCCAGTGGATCACCAACTGGAAAGCTCTCCATATCTGTGTTCGACCCTAGAAAATCTCCCACCATATGATGAAGATGCTGCCAATGGGATGTGGAAGCTGACAGCCCTTGGCGCTGAGGACTAAAAACATTTTGAAAGGCATCACTGAGGCGACCCCCTTCTCCACAGCTCCTCTCTTGACCAACAGAACCTCAAAACTACATTTTCCACCAGACTGTAACCTGCCAGAGTCGGAAAAGGCATTACATAAACTCCTCTTTAAGGTGTCCCCAAGAGATTTCATCTTCTGCTCCCTCTGTGGGGATGGAATGAGTTCCGAGACTTTCCAATTGTAAAGGTGGTCAAGGAGGGTTGCCAACCAATAGTCATCCTTCTTCTTGATGCCACATATTCTCTGTTCCCTTCACAGGCTTTAAAGAATGAGGGGACCCATGCATCACAAGTTTGCGGAGGCATGAGAAGCAGACGTATCAGGGTCACTGAGGATTATCGAGAACTGCCTCCTCCTAGTCACGTACTACTCCCAAGGGTTCTTGGGATGGAAAACCATCTGTTAAAGGTTCACATATGTCTTTCTCTGCTTCAATGCCTCCAAAGCTGCCAGAATCCTCCTCTTCCTCCTGCTGCTCTGCCTTGAGTGCCCTGTCCAAATTGCCACGCTGAGTCCAGCAGGAACACAACAGACACAACAGGCATTGTGTCACTGATGAATAAATTGTCACCGCTCACCATCCTTGTGGCTTCCTCAAATGGTAACGGTACATGCATCCTTTATCAGCAGCCATTGATGTGGTGAAAAAAAGCAGAGCCGCCTTGAGCCTGTCGTTGTGCCATACTCACCCAAGTACTAGTAAATGGTCCTCTACTAAATGTGCTGCCGCTGTAGCATTGCCAAAGTCGAGTACAGCCTGGTGGGCATGTCACAAATCAGGCACTTACAGGCAGCTGGAATTCCCACTGAATTTCAGCCAACCGAGCCCTGGCTGTGTACGACAGCCTGAAGTGGCTACAGATTCTGGCCTGTTTTAGCAGATCTTTCAACCCTGGATACCTATTTAGGAAACCCTGAAACACCAAATTGAGGATATGTGCCAGGCATGTAGGAGGGGGAGGAGCTGACAAATCCTGCATCATCACCACTAGCTGTATGGAGATGCGATGGCACATCAAGCTGCAGCACTGAGCCCTGTCTTGTAACCTTAAGAATTGCAAGCAGAGTTAACCAGTGTGCTGTGAATAAAATATATCATCCCTGACCATGCTAACTGGACCACCTGTCAGCAATAATGTGGTCCTTGCGGATGACTGCCTTGCCCAACGATGCCACAACATTGCCCTTCATGTGATGTTTGAGAGCTGGAATAGCCTTACATTAAAAAAAATAGCAACTGGGAACCTGCCATTGTGGTAAAGCCCATTCTGCAAATTCATGGAAGGGGGTAGAATCCACCAGATGGAAAGGCAGGAATTGAAAAGCCAGCAGCTTTCACAAGCTTGAAGTTAGACCCAGGGCATGTGGGTGACAGTTGATGGAGCAGAGAAATTTTGCCTGCTGTAATCTACAGCTGGTGGTGTGCTACTGGCAGACGTGCTGCAAGGACCTGGGAAACCCTGCGCTATACCATAATCCCTGTCAGTGGAGGCATGCTGAGAGGTCATGAGGTATAGCGGGGGTAGACTGGAAAGGTGAGGAGTGAGAAGGAGTAGAATTGCGTCCCTTTTTGTGTGACTTTCAGGTGCTCTTGCCAATGAGCTGAGTGGTGGGAGGTTAAATGCCTTGTCAAGTATGTGGTGCCCAAATGGCTGCTGCTTTTGCCATGCTTGATGTGTTTGAGGCAAAGTTTGCAAATTGCAACAGTGCGATCGGCTGCACTTGTGCTAAAAAAGGCCCAGACAGCTGAGCTGTGGGAAGTTGGCCGGAATATAACATCTCCACAATGTGATGGAATAGGGGGGCTGTTCAATGACGGCTGTCTCGTTGGGGATGTACCTCGCCCTCGTATTCCTCCTCTGCTCTATTCGGCACCCAAGTCACGTCAATTACCTCATTATCATCATCCCCTCCATCCTCATTATCACTAGAGACAATGTGGCAATACACTGTGGCTGGGGTACCATGACTGCCAATTTGTGTACCAGTGTTCTCCTCTCTCTGCAGGCTCATGTTCCTTCCTTCCTCAACCTCAGAACCAACATCTGAATCAAGTAACAGCTGTGCATCGTCAAGGAGCAAGTGGCTGATGCTGTGTTCAAATAACTCAGCTGACTCCTCCATGCCTGAGGCTGGGGCTATGGCAGGAGTAGCTGTGGACAAGGAGGCAAAATAAGCCAATCTGGCAGCTGCAGTGGACTGCGCACTAGTCTCTGCTTGGGTGACGGAGGATGAGGATGGTTTAGCAAGCCAGTTCACTATACTGCAGTAAAACTGCACTGACGCACTGCAATATACTGTGGTAAACGTGCACTAGTGCACTCAAATATGCTGCATTAAACTTGCAGTAACGCACTGGTATATACTGCTTTAAACATACAGTAACACACTGATATATACTGCATGAAATATGCAGTAACACGCTGAAATATACTGCGTGAAACGTGTAGTAATGCACTGATATATACTGCGTGAAACGTGCAGTAACGCACTCAAATATACTGCATTAATTGTGCACTAATGCACTCAAATATACTGGGTTAATTGTGCACTAATGCACTCAAATATACTGTGTTAATAGTGCAGCAACGCATTCAAATATACTGCATTAAACGTGCAGTAACGCACTCAAATATACTGCGTTAAACATACAGTAATGTACTGATATATAATGCGTTAAACATACAGTAATGCACTGATATACACTACCGTTCAAAAGTTTGGGGTCACCCAAACAATTTTGTGTTTTCCATGAAAAGTCACACTTATTCACCACCATACGTTGTGAAATGAATAGAAAATAGAGTCAAGACATTGACAAGGTTAGAAATAATGATTTGTATTTGAAATAACATTGTTTTTACATCAAACTTTGCTTTCATCAAAGAATCCTCCTTTTGCAGCAATTACAGCATTGCACACCTTTGGCATTCTAGCTGTTAATTTATTGAGGTAAGCTGGAGAAATTGCACCCCACGCTTCTAGAAGCAGCTCCCACAAGTTGGAATGGTTGGATGGGCACTTCTGGCGTACCATACGGTCAAGCTGCTCCCACAACAGCTCAATGGGGTTCAGATCTGGTGACTGTGCTGGCCACTCCATTACCGATAGAATACCAGCTGCCTGCTTCTGCTGTAAATAGTTCTTGCACAATTTGGAGGTGTGTTTAGGGTCATTGTCCGGTTGTAGGATGAAATTGGCTCCAATCAAGCGCTGTCCACTGGGTATGGCATGGCGTTGCAAAATGGAGTGATAGCCTTCCTTAGCTTTTACCCTGTACAAAGCTCCCACCTTACCAGCACCAAAGCAACCCCAGACCATCACATTACCTCCACCATGCTTAACAGATGGCGTCAGGCATTCTTCCAGCATCTTTTCATTTGTTCTGCGTCTCACAAACGTTCTTCTTTGTGATCCAAACACCTCAAACTTGGATTCATCTGTCCACAACACTTTTTTCCAGTCTTCCTCTGTCCAATGTCTGTGTTCTTTTGCCCATCTTAATCTTTTTCTTTTATTGGCCAGTCTCAGATATGGCTTTTTCTTTGCCACTCTGCCCTGAAGCCCAAAATCCCGCAGCCGCCTCTTCACTGTAGATGTTGACACTGGTGTTTTGCGGGTACTATTTAATGAAGATGCCAGTTGGGGACCTGTGAGGCGTCTGTTTCTCAAACTAGAGACTCTAATGTGCTTATCTTCTTGCTTAGTTGTGCAACGCGGCCTCCCACTTCTTTTTCTACTCTGGTTAGAGCCTGTTTGTGCTGTCCTCTGAAGGGAGTAGTACACACCGTTGTAGGAAATCTTCAATTTCTTTGCAATTTCTCGCATGGAATAGCCTTCATTTCTAAGAACAAGAATAGACTGTCGAGTTTCAGATGAAAGTTCTCTTTTTCTGGCCATTTTGAGCGTTTAATTGACCCCACAAATGTGATGCTCCAGAAACTCAATCTGCTCACAGGAAGGTCAGTTTTGTAGCTTCTGGAAGGAGCTAGACTGTTTTTAGATGTGTGAACATGATTGCACAAGGGTTTGCTAATCATCAATTAGCCTTCTGAGCCAATGAGCAAACACATTGTACCATTAGAACACTGGAGTGATAGTTGCTGGAAATGGGCCTCTATACACCTATGTAGATATTGCACCAAAAACTAGACATTTGCAGTTAGAATAGTCATTTACCACATTAGCAATGTATAGAGTATATTTGTTTAAAGTTAGGACTAGTTTAAAGTTAGCTTCATTTAAAAGTACAGTGCTTTTCCTTCAAAAATAAGGACATTTCAATGTGACCCCAAACTTTTGAACGGTAGTGTATACTACATTAAACGGGCAGTAACTGATATATGCTGCATTAATGTGTAGTAACACACTGATATATACTGCATTAAATGAACAGTAACACACTGATATATACTGCGTGAAACGTGCAGTAACACACTCAAATATACTGCGTTAATTATGCACTAATGCACTCAAATATACTGGGTTAATTGTGCAGTAATGCATTCAAATATACTGCGTTAAACGTACAGTAATGCACTGATATATAATGCGTTAAACATACAGTAACGCATTGATATATACTGCATTAAATGTGCAGTAACACTCTGATATATACTGCATTAAACGCGCAGTAATGCACTGATCAATGCTGCGTTAATGTGTAGTATCACACTGATATATACTGCATTCAATGTACAGTAACACACTGATATATACTGCGTTAAATGTGCATTAACACACTGATATATACTGCAGGAAACCTGCCCTGACAAATTAAACTGATACTAAAGTAAAAATGAATGGTCACACTACACTCACACTGAACCATCACTAGATTTGCACTAAACTGATATTCTACACTGACAATAGAATCACAATAGAACACTAAAGCACACTAACTTTATAGCAGCACTGAACAGAGACATGTTCTATCACCCTCCACGACAATATCACACTGCAAATTGCTGCTATGGAGAGAATATTTTTATAGTGTGGGGCGGGACTAAGAACAATGAGCCATGATTGAATAGAGCAGTGATGGCGAACCTTGGCACTCCAGATGTTTTGGAATAACATTTCCCATGATGCTCATGCACTCTGCAGTGCAGTTGAGCATCATGAGAAATGTAGTTGCAAAACATCTGGGGTGCCAAGGTTCGCCATCACTGGAATAGAGTCATCACTACTTTCTCCAATCATGGCTCTGACAGTGCTCTGTGCCCTGATTGGGCAAAGCTTTCATTGCTTCAGCCAATCAGAGCTTCCAATGCACTGTGCGTTAGCGCAGTGCATTGTGGTCATTCGGCGGGCCGAACACACGGTCGAACGCCCCGATAATTCGGTGTTCGTCAAGCGGGCAGACAGCCAATGTGGGGTCGAACTCATGCTTGGGCTGAACTGTTCACCCAACTCTACGGTGGAGGAATGTATATAGTGTGAATGACCCACCTGTGCTGATCTCTGTAGTAGTGTCTTCCTCTAGAATTAGCCTCATTATTTCATCCTCCTCCATAGACTGCTGGTCATAGCTCACATAAGTCTCTTCTTCTTTAACCTCAACTTTTATATCTATCAGATCTTCATCCTAAACCAAGAGAATGAGAGTAACTATCACCTGTAAATATAAGATCACATAAAAAATCCACACATCAACTTTATGAGCACATGTTCTAGATGCTCTATCCCACCAACCTTGTAACAGTGAGGGATGGTGTGATCTTCCTGTGTGGAATCCCGGGAATACAGAGGACGGGGACATCTCTCTGGTGGGTTCCTGGTATTAGGTGGCTCCATCATATCCTTGTGTCCTTCTGAAAACTCCTCCATCACTCCATACTCCTCATCCTCCTCTTTATACTCTTTTTTAACCACAATATTATAGTCCCCAAGGTTTCCACTCTAAATATGGAAAAATTACATCAACTGTAACAATGCAGATAATGTATGGATCCTAATGATACTATCAGTGATTGTTCCTCATCTATCTGATGATGAGGGACGGTGTGTGACCTTCCTGTGTGGAATCCCGGGAATACAGAGGACGGGGACATCTCTCTGGTGGGTTCCCATTACTGGATCCATCTGTAGGAAACACACACACTGACTGAATACATTGTTTCTATGTGTTTATCAGATGATGGGGGATCTAGGTGGACCCTCCGTACTGCTCTCTCCTTTACAATAAAGTCTCCTCTTACCCGGTGATGTGAGGGGCGGCTGATTGTCCATCATGACGTCCTTGTAGAGATCCTTGTGTCCTTCTAAATACTCCCACTCCTCCATGGAGAAATAGACAGTGACATCCTGACACCTTATAGGAACCTGACACACACAATGATACAGTCACCATCCAGACACATCCCTTGTCTGTTACTGGATAATGTCCCAGAATTCCCATCGCCGGACCTGAGCTGCAACTCTTCCTACCAGTTCTCCATAGAACACTGAATTCAGTGCAGTCGGGGTATAAGATTAATAATTCTAAGATAGAGGCTCTCTTTCAACATCCCTCCCACAACTCTGGCCACCTTACAATCCGCTTATTCGTATCACTAGTGTACCTGTTCCCTCAAATACCTGGGTATTCATGTGACACCCTCTCCCCATTATACTAAGCTATCTACCCCTCTTATTTTCGAGATATACACTTATACTTGAAACAATGTTATACTTACTGTATAATATCTCCTGGCTAGGCAGGGTACATGTTCTTGAAATGTGGTTCTTTCCCCTAAATCTTCTGTACCTATTTGAGACTCTCCTAGGCCAGGTCCCTCTTTCTCGGCTGAAATTGCTCCCATGATACTTTTGTTAAATGTAAAAGGCACCATAAGTCCCATCACATAGCACAATCTACTTTGCTTTCCCTTGGATTTAGGGCCGGTCTGGGAGTACCAAACCTGTTAAAATATTATTATGCCTCCCACCTCCGCACTTTTATGTCCTGGTCTGACCATCACCCACCCAGTTGTTGGTCTGAAAAAGAATTTGGACTTATCTACCCCACACACCCATGCTTTTTTTTATGGTCAGCTGATTCCTCCATGTCCTCTCCACTGACACAATCCTCCTCCTCCCCTATGCTATTTATGTTGTCCATATGGAAAAAATGTTATACACAGTATTTTCTTTCTTCACCATATTCTCTCCTGCTTAACCGTTTGTATAATCCTTCAATCCCAGACTCCCTGTCCTATGGAAGAATCCTGCCCTGGGCTGAAACCAATAGATTTCAGTTTGGTCATTTTGTAGATCTGGTTACATGCAAACTCAGACCCTTTGGGGAATTCCACACTAAGCACCATATTCCCATTAACCTCTTTTATTCTTATCATCAATGTAAGCATTTTTTCTCCTCCCTCTCTCCATTATTTAGCTTTAGACCGCCCAACTAAATTCAAGCACATATGAATCCAAGGCTCACACCAACTACACCTCATATTCTCCATCTACAAACTATTACACAAGGCTCTCCCGGTTTTATATGTGGAAGTGGACCCAAAATCCCCAACACCCTATCCCTGTGAAACCTTGGGAGAGAAGATGACTTCCAAATCCTCCAGATGTGTGGTATATAGGGAGAATGCATACAAATTTATGATGGACTGGTAAAAGACTTCTGAGGTGCTCCACGTCACTAACCCTCCTTTACCCGACTCCTGCTGGAGATGTGGCCAAGAAAAAAGGCTCTTTTTTATACTTACTATGGACATGTCCTGATCTCCAGCTTTTTTGGCTTTTTTTTTACGTCCATGCTTTAAAAGTTCCTTGATGCCTCCTTGACTGACGACCCCATCCACTACCTTCTGGGTTTACCTTTTTTTTTTTTTAGACATTTCTAAACAATCATAGACGTTGACCAATCATATCTTAACAGCAGCTAGAAGAGCAATCTCTAGGTTTTGGATTTCTACTTCTCCCCCCACCCATCCCATAGCCAACTCATACATACTATAACTATGGATCGAGGCCTAGAGATCTCACCACAAGCTTTAAGTAGAAGTCCAGCCTAAAAATTGCTACATCTATAGACATCCACAATCTAACACTAACCTAGCTAGCCCTGCAAAGAAGAAATCAGTATAAATACCTATTCTGAAGCCGCTCCAGTCCGGTACCACACTGAGCTGTGGAGGCCGGTGCAGAGGAGGCAGCCGACAATGGTAGCCCCCTAGTAAGTCTATGGATGACATCACTTCTCATTTATTTCACAGACATTATTGGTTGTGCCCTCTGCAGAGCTTCCACCACTGGAGACCAGTCCGGAGCGGCTTCAAAAAAGGTATGCATACTGATTTCCTCTTTACGGGGCTAGATAGGTTAGTGTTAGATCATGGATATCTGTAGATGTAGAGATTTTAGTGTTAGGCCTTCCACTTTAACTGACAAACTGGATCTATTTCATAAAGTCCAGCACCTTGAGGGTTGCGCTGACTTATTTCAGTTTACTGCATATACTGTCCGGGTATGCTGCATATCTATTGGCTATTGCAAGCTGTACTATCTATATACCCTCTTCATGCTGTAATACCTATACACCCTTTTCATGCTGTTTGTGATGGTTGCGTAATTCAAGCCATTGACTATTCTCCTCTACAGTTTTGTGAAAAACAATGGATGTAACTTCTTTATTTTTGTGAAATTCAATTAAAATACAGTTACAAAAAATAATTCCCAGCACCGCTCACCTCTCCTGTCAGCAGCTCCGTCATCTTCTTGGTGACTTCTAGAATCTTCTGCATGTTGTGTCGCTCAGGTTTTAGGGAGTCACATGGAGGCACTGTGATGGTCATATGATCACCTGATTTCACAAGAGGAAATCTCTGTATTGAGGAACCAAAAAGAATATCATCTTAGCATCCCAGAATCCTCCTCACCTATCCGGTCAGGTCTGTGTTTTATTAATAGAGATGAGTTATGTCATGAGACCTCCCAGAATCCACTTCACCTCTCTGGTCAGGTCTGTGTTTTATTAAAAGAGAAGAGTGATGTCATGTGACCTCCTAGAATCCTCCTCACCTCTCCGGTCAGGTCTGTGTTTTATAAACAGAGATAAGAGTGATGTCATGTGACCTCCCAGAATCCTCCTTACTTCTCCGGTCAGGTCTGTGTTTTATTAATAGAGATAAGAGTGATGTCATGTGACCTCCCAGAATCCTCCTCACCTCTCCGGTCAGCAGGTAGATGATCTCCAGGGTGAGGTTTAGTATCTTCTCAGTCATGTGACTCCGGTCCTCCTCCATCCTAATTGGTGCCATCATTTGATCTATACAGGTCTCCTTGTAGACGGATAACTTTGGGAAATTTAAAGTAAGAATTATTTGGATGGTATTGGTCACACAATAATAGGATGTGGATGTGAGGGGGTAATAGGAGGGTTGCTGCTCATTCAAGAACTACTGCCCCATGGGAACACACTTATTTATTATTATTATTATACAGGAAAAGAACAGTTGTTAGGTGAGAACAGAATAAGCTTCTCTGAAAAGGAGGATTTTCAGGGATCATTTAAAAGCGAACCGAGTAGGAGATAATCGGACAGATTAGAGTAGGGTGTGCCATAGGATGGGAGAACCACAGAAAAAGTCTTGAAGGCAAGCATAGGATGAGGTGATGAGGGAGCTAGAGAGCAGGAGGTCTTGGGAGGAATTAAGAGAATGATTTGGTTGATATTTTTTGAGAGAGACTAGGTTAGTGATGTAGCTGGGGGCAGAGTTGCGGGTGGCTTTGTAAATTATTGTTAGTATTTTTAATTTTATTCGTTGGGTGAGTGGCAGCCAATGAAGGAATTAGCAGACGATAAGCGGTATGTAAGGTGGATGAGTCTGGCAATAGCGGTCATGAAGGACTGAAGGGGGGATATCCTATGTAAAGGTAAGCCAATGAGTAAGGAGTTGCAGTAGTTGAGGTGAGAGATGACCAGGGAGTGGATTAGAAGCTTTGTGGTATCATTGGTTATGAAGGGGCGTATCTTGGATATGTAGTGTAGGTTGAGGCAGCAAGATTTGGACAGTGATCAGATGTGGGGCCGAAATGGTGGTTTAGAGTCCAGGATTACACCTATGTCAGAAACCATGAAATCAGACTGAGACAGAAGTGCAGTTAAATCACACTTGTTTAATAATAAAAATAAATAGAACAAACGTAGTCAAAACATAGCCAGAGTTCAGGAACCGGAATGGATAGTCAGACAAGCCAAACGTCAGGGAGCCGGAGATGAGCGTAGTAAAACAGCAAGCAGGATCTGGAGCCAGAAGGGATATCAGCCAAGCAAGTCTTTTAACAGGAATGCAAGATTGCATCTCTGTGTTGTTGACTAAGGCGAAGGCAGAGATCCTCTGGGCTGAACGGCTTAAGTAGGCAGGACTGCCGAGCAGGATATCATCAACAACTGTAACCTGAGAGATAGGAGCTGGCAATTAGCCGACAGCTGAGCGGCCAGCTCAGAGAAGGAAGGGCTGAGCCCAGCCCTGACAGTACCCCCTTCTCAATGACCCCTCTCCCTCGGAGGACCACCAGGCTTGAGGGGAAAACATCTACGGAAATCACGGAGGAGGACAGAGGCATGTATGTCCGAGGATGAGACCCAAGAGCGTTCCTCCGGACTGTATCCCTTCCAATGCACCAGGTACTGTATGCACCCACGGAACCTACGGGAGTCAACAACGGACTGTACTTCATAGTCCTCATGGTGGTAAAGCGGTTGCAGAACAAAGGTTTTAATAAGGAGACATGAAATACATTCGAAGTACGCATGTTAGAAGGAAGGTCTAATGCATAAGCCACTGCGTTAATCCTGCGAAGAATACGGAAAGGCCCAATAAACTGGGGTGCAAACTTCAGTGAGGGAACACGAAGTCGGAGGTTGCGAGATGACAGCCAGACCCTGTCCCCAATCTGGTAAGAAGGCACAGGCAGGCGTCTGCGGTCAGCATGGAGTCTGTACCTATCATTAGCATGTCGCAAAGTCCTCCTGGACTTGTGCCCAAGTGGAACGAAGACCATGGAGATGCTCCTCTAATGCAGGGATACTCTGCGGAACAAGTGAGTCAGGCAACATGGAAGGTTGGAAACCATAGTTCGCCATAAACGGGGACAATCGGGAAGCAGATTTCAAGGCCCTATGGTGAGCAAACTCTGCCCACGGTAATAGGTCTGACCAGTTGTTATGATGGTCAGAAATATAACAACATAGGAATTGCTCCAAGGACTGGTTGGCTCGTTCTGTGGCCCCATTAGACTGACGTAGAGGAAATAGCAAGCTGAATTCCCAACTGTGCACAAAAGGCTTGCCAGAACCGGGACACAAACTGACTACCCCTGTCCGAGACAATCGCCTTGGGTAGCCCATGTGAGCGAAAGATCTCCCGAGCAAAAATGGAAGCCAGTTCCTTAGAAGTGGGCAACTTCTTAAGTGGAATACAATGAGACCCGGTCAACCACCATAAGGATAACTGTGTTGCCCTGGGAGTTGGGTAACTCCACAATGAAATCCATAGACAGGTGGGTCCAGGACCTCTCTCCATTGGGTATGGGTTGTAGGAGGCCCGCTGGAAGATGTAGTGGAGTCTTACTCTGAGCACACACGGAACAGGCAGCTACGAAGGTGGTTACATCAGCACGTAGACTAGGCCACCAGAATTGTTGGGAAATGGCCTAAGAGAGTTGATTCTTCCCAAGGTGGCCAGCAGCCTTGGGAGAATGGTAAGTCTGGAGCACGGCAGTACGGGGGACAAAGCAGCGGTCACAAGGTTGCTCAGGAGGAGCATGGACCTGAGCAGTAAGAATTTTGTCACACAAAGTAGAAGTGAAACTGGTGCGAACTGTAGCCAAAATACGATCAGGAGGAATCGCAGGAACCGGAACCGGCTCCAACTTGGAAGTGGAGGAAAACTGGCATGACAAGGCGTCAGCCCTTACATTCTTAGTACCGGGTAAGAATGAGACTTTTTTTGAAAATTCTGTTTATTGGTTTTTTAAGCATAGCATATAACAGTGGACGTGTCAATGGGACACTGTCCATAATAGGTCAACATGACCTATATCATCTAACTAACAAAGACCGACTGTCTAAAACCCCCCCACCCTTCCTCCCAATTCCCCCCCTCCCTCCACCCACGAACCACAGCTCGACAAGAAAAAAGGATCCTTCATTTTCCATCAAGATACTAAAGCTAGGACCCATTTAATTGTTCATATAACAATAGTCTCAACAGTAGTTCTTCTATAAGTATACCTTATAATATATGAGACCTCCAAGAGACTTATTCAGCTAATTACATCATCATTAGTAAGTATTCCACTTCCACTATCCTACTGTGGCACTAGAATTATACCACGAGTGCCATACTTTATCAATTTTTTTTCATACAGCCTCTAGCCTCATACGTAGCTTTGTAATAAGGTAACATGGAGTTTACTAGGCCCTTCCAGGAGGAGATACTCGGTGCCTCTGACTTTTTCCAGGCCAACAAAATAGCCTTCCTACCATAGAAAAGGAGTATATTTAACATTGTTCGCATGGCACGTGTTGGTACTACATCATCCACCAGACCCAGCAGACAAACCCTGACAGTCATTGGTATCAGTACTGATATTAATTCATGAATACAAGACGTGATACCATCCCAAAATCTTTGAATATGAGGGCAGTGCCAAAAAATGTGGTCAGCATCCGCAGGTGAGTGAGAACATCTCCAACACTCTGCCGAAGCCCTGGGGAAGATCTTGTTCAGTCTAGCTGGGGTATAATAGCTTCTATGCAAAAATTTGAACTGGATCAGCCTGTCCCTTGCAGACACTAGATGTTTGAATGGTTGGGTCCATAGGTCATCCCAATCCTCGCCCTGCACATCTGGAACCTCCGACTCCCATTTCTCTCTGCATCTAGTGGGGTTACCTTAAAAATCTCTTTATAAGTTATCAAAAGAGGCTTGGCCAAGTCCCCGTCCGCCAATAACGTCTCAAGAGGCGAGGGCAGAGACTTCATCCCAGCCTCTCGAAACTGCACCTGAAAGGCATGTCGAACCAGTAGAAACCTAAACAGATAAGACTTAGGAAGGTCATGTCTCGATTGTAATTGGGAGAAGGTTAATATCTCACCATAAGATGTTATATCCCCTAATGTTTTATTGCCTTTCACCGCCCAAATCATGGGGTCTGGTAGGTTGTAAAACTGTGGTAAGGCCGGGTTCATCCAAATGGGAGTTGAAGGTGACACCCCCCTATAACTAGGGCATGCCAATTTCACTGCTGTCGTCCATGCCTTAATAGTGGCTTTCATTGTTGACGTCAAAGGCAGTTCTGATCTGAGGCCCCTAAACACCGCAAACCGAAGAGTGTCATATAAACCTAGGTGGGCCGCCTCCAATACTGTAGCTGCATCCCCATCCTCAGCTATCAACCATCTACGAGCGAAGACCATTTGTCCCGCTATATAATATTTATGCCAGTCAGGCAAAGCCAAGCCCCCTTGATCCCCAGGTTCCTGCAGTACCTTAAGACCTATTCTTGGAGACTTGGGAGCCCATAGAAAAGATGAGATGATGCTATCCAGCTTCCGAAAGTATGATCTCGGAATCCAAACAGGTGCATGTCTCAAAAAGTATAGAATGACAGGGAGAAATTTCGTTTTTAACAAACTTATGCGACCTATTAGGGATAACGGGAGTTTAGCCCAAGTTTGGACCTTTTGCTTTAAAATTGTTATTAATGGCAGCAAATTAAGGGACATATAATCCTGGACATTCACTGTAATTTGTACTCCCAAGTATTTAATGGACGAGACCCACCGGAGTGGGAGATTGGGATCCGCCCTCGCCTTGGCCTCTGTATCGATTGGCAAAATGGAAGACTTACCCCAATTTACTTTTAACCCAGAAAAGGTGGCAAAGTGATCAATAATTCCTAATGCTGCCCTTAAAGCGGAGTTCCACCCTAAAGTGGAACTTCCGCTCATCGGATTCCTCCCCCCCTCCGGTGTCACAATTGGCACCTTTCAGGGGGGAGGGGGGTGCAGATACCTGTATAATACAGGTATCTGCACCCACTTCCGGGTACAGCTAGCCGCAGCTAGCCGCAGACTCCCCGCCCACCCCCGTTGTGTTGTGGGAAATACACAGTTCCCACAACACAACGGGGACCAGTGAAGACGCGCAGCGCGACTCGCGCATGCGCAGTAGGGAACCGGGCAGTGAAGCGGCAACGCTTCGCTTCCTGATTCCCTCAGTGTGAATGGCGGCGGCAGCACCCGAGGATCGAGGGACGGCTCGGTCTCGGGTGCCGACATCGCTGGACCCCGGGACAGGTAAGTGTCCTTATTTTAAAAGTCAGCAGCTGCAGTATTTGCAGCTGCTGACATCTAATTTTTTTTTTTTTGGTGAAACACCACTTTAAGGAGTCTTCCGGTCATCAAGGAAGAATCAAAGGCCTTTTCAAAGTCTATAGAGACCACTACTCTGGTGCTGACAGACCTTGACTGAATTTGTAAGTGGGTGAAGAGTCTTCTTAGATTCGTGTCGGTCGACTTCCCCGGCTTGAAGCCTGTTTGATCTATATTGACAATAGAGGGGAGTACCGCAGCCAACCTGAGGGCCAGTATCTTTGTCAAAATTTTTAAGTCTGTGTTTAGCAAAGCTATGGTCCGGTACGAAGAACACTCTTGTGGGTCCTTCCCTGGTTTTAATAGGAGAACCATATAAGCCTCCAGCATAGTCAGGCAAGGTGTCACGCTCGTGACAATATTCTAATAGCAGGTTAATTCTAGGGGCCGGTACTTCAACATTAGCCTTATAGAAGTCGGCAGGGAAGCCATCTGGTCCAGGGGCTTTATTCTGGGGGAATGCAAAGATCGCTTTCTCAATTTCCTTGGTCGTAGCCTAATCATGTCATTTTCTGAGAGTTTTGGTATTGGCAGGTCATCTAAAAGGGAATCCAAGTCTGCGGGGTCATAGGATGGAATTGGGGAGTAGAGAGAAGAATAGAACCTGACAAACTATTGCATAATACACCCGGGTTCACTAATTCATCTTCCCCCCCTGGTCTCTAATTACAGGAATGCTGCTAAGCAGATGGTAATCGGCAACCAGCATGGCCAGGAGTTTCCCCGTTTTTATGTAAGAATGAGACTTTAATTGAAACTTGACAAGAAAAGAGCCCATCGCGCCCTTCTGGGATTGAGGCGTTTAGCCTCAGACAAGAATGTGAGATTCTTATGGTCAGTAAGAATGAAAACCAGCACAGTGGTACCTTCGAGGAGATGTCTCCATTCTTTCAGGGCTAAAATGATCGCCAACAGCTCTTTCACCAATCTGGTAATTGCACTCTGCAAGTGACAATTTCTTGGAAAAGTAGCCACAAGGATGCAAAGCGCTCTCAGAGGTAGTACATTGAGACAGAAGGGCGCCAACTCCAGTCTCAGAAGCATCAACCTCAAGGATAAAAGGTAACGTAGGATCAGGATGTGCCAACACAGGAGCAGAAACAAAGGCAGCCTTGAGACTCTCAAAGGCCTTAATGGACTCCGGAGACCAACTCTGTGGGTTACCGTCCTTTCTGGTTATATCAGTCAGGGGCTTGACCAGAGATGAGAAGTTACGTTTAAACCTCTGATAATAGTTGGCAAAGCCCAGGAAACGCTGCAGAGGATGTAAACCCACGGGTCAGGACCACTGTAGGACTGCAGAAAGTTTCTCTGGGTCCATCGAAAAACCAGCAGTGGAAATGACATAGCCCAGGAATTTAAGCAGTTCGTGATGGAACTCGCACTTCTACAATTTACGATAGAGATTGTTCTCTCTTAGTTTCTGAAGCACATGACAGACATCTGTGTGGTGGCTCTCCAGGGACTTGGAAAGTATGAGGATATCGTCGAGATAAACTACCACACATAACTGCAACAAATCTCAGAAGGATATCGTTAATGAATTCCTGGAAAAGTGCCGGGGCGTAACAAAGGCCAAAAGGCATTATGAGGTACTCATAATGGCCTGTTTTGGTATTAAACGCAGTTTTCCACTCGTCGCCCTCCTTAATCTTCACAAGATTGCATGCCCCTCTCAAATCAAGCTTGGTGAAAACTGTTGCTCTCTTGAGGCGGTCAAATAACTCCGTAGTCAATGGAATCGGATAGGCATTCTTAATCGTGATATGATTGAGACCCCTATAATCAATACAGGGTCTCAGTTCACCACTCTTCTTCACGAAGAAGAAACCAGCACCAGCAGGGGACAAGGATTTGAGGATGAAACCTTGAGAAAGTGAGTCTGCAACATACTGCTCCATGGCCTTATCCTCCAAGACTAACAAAGGGTAAACCCCTCGAGGGGGTATGGCACCAGGTTGAAGTTCAATTGCGCAATCATATGGCCGGTGTTGAGGCAAACTACCGGCTTGACCTTTGTCAAAGACATCGCTAAAATCAAGGTACTCCTCTGGCAGGGAGGAGAGTGAAGAGGTGCACAGGACCTTGGCTACCTTCTGGAAGCATGTCTTTCAGCATTGTGGCTACCAGGAGAAAACCTCAACACGGAGCCAATCAAAAGAGGGGTTGTGCCTCTGTAACCAATGGAAACTTAGGGAAATAACTTGGAATTGGATTAACTCATGGTGAAGAGCCCCTACGGCCATGGTTAACGTCTTATGAGTCACTTGGGCAGGCTGTAGGGGTCTTCCGTCAAGAGCCTCAATGGCAAGTGGAGTGTCACACAGCTGCAACGGAATTGAGTGCTTTGATACAAAGGCAGCATCAATGAACAGGCCTGCGGCCCCAGAGTCGATTAGAGCCTGGATCTCGACGGATGACTCAGCCCAAGAAAGGGTGACCGAAACCAGGGGCTTATCCTTCTGGATAACTGGGGATAAAACAACACCACCTAAGGTCTGTCCATAACAGGACCTCAAGGTTCAGGCGTTCCCTGGATGGGTAGCACAAGACTTCAAAAAGTGACCTGCCTGGCCACAATAAAGGCACAATCTCTCCCTCCTCTTAAAGGTTCTCTCATCTGCAGAGAGACGCGTGAAGCTCAAGTGCATGGGTTCATCTTCACTGACCGACTCAGTACTAGGAGGCATGGGAGGTGAGGGAGGCACAGGTGGGACTGCAATGCTCAGAGGAAAATGTACAGGAGGCTTCCGCAAGCACTCCTTAAAAGAGAGTCTTTCTCTGAGTTTGGAGTCAATGAGGATGGCAAATGTGATCAACTTCTCCAGCTCAGTGGGTATATCTCGGACTGCTATCTCATCCTTGATGGAATCCGAGAGACCATGAGAAAAAGCAGCCACGAGGGCCTCATTGTTCCACGCAACCTTTGCTGCCAGAGTACGGAATTCAATGGCGTAGTCGGCAACAGTTCTTGTACTTTGTTTGATGGACATGAGGCACTTGGTAGCAGAAGCGAAGCATGCGGGAATGTCAAATACCCTTTTAAAAGAAGTCACAAACTCAGGGTAACTCAAGACAACAGGTTTTTGCATCTCCCATAGAGGGTTTGCCCAGGCCAAGGCTCTCTCAGAAAGCAAAAATATCACAAAACCTACTTTGCTTCTGTCCGTAGGAAACACCTGGGGCAGCAGCTCAAAGTATATGTCAACCTGTTTGAGAAACCCTCTGCATTGAACTGGATCACCCCCAAATCGCTGTGGAAACGGAGCGGAACCAGACATACCTCTTATAGAAGTAATACTCGAGGCGGGCGCCTGCAAGGAGACTGGCACAGTAGCAGGGGCAGCCTGCAACTCAGGTTGAACCAGAGCAGCCACAGTGGGAGATTCCAGGTGAGCCGTGCGACTCAGCAGCGTTTGTAACGCCATGGCAAACTGATCCATGTGGTGATCTTGCTCATTCAATCTGGAAAAAAAATATTACCAACAAGTGGACTGACTGTATCTTCTGAATTCATGGCCTTCGCCTACTGACCGAGACAGAAGTACAGTTAAATCACACTTGTTTAATAATAAAAGTAAATAGAACAAACGTAGTCAAAACATAGCCAGAGTTCAGGAACCGGAATGGATAGTCAGACAAGCCAAATTTTAGGGAGCCGGAGATGAGCGTAGTAAAACAGCAAGCAGGATCTGGAGCCAGAAGGGATGTCAGCCAAGCAAGTCTTTTAACAGGAATGCAGGAGAGCGTCTCTTTGATTTTGACTAAGGCGAAGGCAGAGATCCTCTGGGCTGGACGGCTTAAGTAGGCAGGACTAACAAGCAGGATATCATCAACAGCTGGGTACCTGAGGAGAGATAGGAGCTGGCAATTAGCTGACAGCTAAGCGGCAAGCTCAGAGAAGGAAGGGCTGAGCCCAGCCCTGACAACCTAGGATCTTGGCATGCGGGGATGGGTTTATAGTTGTGTCATCAATTGTGGCAAGGAAATCAGGGAAAGAGGCACGTCGGGAAGGAAATATTATGAGCTTGGTTTTGGATAGATTGAGTTTAAGAAAGTGGTGTGACATCCCAGCTTATATGTCTGTTAGTAAATAAAAAATACATGAGAAGACTGAAAGAGTGGGCTGAGGGGTAGAGAGATACATTTGGGTGTCATCAGCGTAGAAATGCTATTGGAAGCCATGGGAGGCTATCAGCTGACCCAGAGAGGTGTAGATGGAGAATAGGAGAGGTCCAAGAATAGAACCTTGAGGGACCCTGACAAAGAAAGGAAGAGGAGAAGAGGGAGTAAAATTGTAAGTAACACTAAAGGTGCAGTTGGATAAGTAGGATGAGAACCAGTGAAGAGCACAATCATGGAGACCAAAGGAGTGGAGTTTTTTGAGGAGGAGGGGATGGTCCATTGTGTCAAAGGCAGCAGAGAGGTCCAGGAGTAGGAGTACAGAATATTGTCCATTGGTTTTAGCCATTAGTAGGTCATTTGTGAGTTTAAGGAGAGCAGTTCGGGGTCCAGTGAGGGCTTTTTAAGAATGGGGGTGACTAGTACATGTTTTAGAGAGTTAGCGAAGATGCCAGAATAGAGGGAGAGGTTGAAGATGTGGGTAATGGAGTGTAGAATGGAGCCAGAGGGTGAGCGTAGCATTTGCAAAGGAGCAGGATCTAGGGGACAGGTGGGCGTTAGAAAAAAGTTTAGCAACCCTGTCTATAGCGGCTGGGTTGAATAAGGGAAGTAATGATTGTACCTGTGGATATGGGGCTTTAAATGGTGGAGGTATCTGTGCATTGGAGATTTCCTCACAAATTGTATCAATCTTATTTTTTCCCCTGGGCAGTGAGTGAGTTAGTGGGTGGAGGTAGTGGAGGAAGAAGTAGAGAGGAGTTGACGGGGACTGGATGAGAAGGTGTTAATGAGAGTATTAAAATAGGTCTGCTTGGCACAGAGGAGGCAGCAGTTATATTTTTGGAGGACAGATTTATATTGGTTGAAGTCTTTTAGTCTTACGCCACATGCGCTCAAGAGTGCAGCTACGTTTTCTGGTTTCAAGGTTGCAGGGGTTGGGGCCTGATTCTGTGTGTAGTGAGGGGACAACCTTGTCTAGGGAGGATGACAGTGAGCTGTTGTAGACAGAAGTGTCCAGGTTGGGGCAGAACAGGGGTGAGATTTTGTCATAGAGGTGTTCAGTAGCAGAGAAGAGAAGGTTTGAGGTAGCCAAACTACGGGTAACTGTTATGTCCTGTAAACACGACCGGTTTTGCCGTCAAAATAAACTCTGAAGGCTTTTCCGATGGAATTCCGCTAAAGCTGTCTTGCATACACACGGCCAAACCGAATTCCGACTGTCAAGAACGCGGTGACGTACAACACGAATGACGCCACTATTTAAAGGTAGTTCAATAGCCAGTGCGCCACCCTTTGGGCTCCTTCTGCTAATCTTGTCGGAACAGCATACAAAGGAGCATTTTTTCTGATAGTAATTTGTTCCGTCGGAAAAATATAGAACATGTTCTCTATCTAAGTCCGGAATTTCCGTTGAAAAGCTCCCATCTGACTTTTTCCATCGTATATTCCGACCGTGTGTATGCCCCATCGGACTTTTTCCGTCGAAAATTTAGACCGTGTGTATGCGGCATTAGGCTGTTGGAGGGAGAGGAGGTGAAAAACAGGGAGAGAGCGAAACTAATAAGGTGGTGATCAGAGAGAGGAAAAGAATTGTTGGAGAGGTTGCACGGGGTCAAGGGTGTTGCCATCGGAGTGAGTAGGAGCCTGTATTCATTGCTTCAGGTCAAGAGAGGAGGTTAGACTGAGAATATTAGAAGTAGCAGGAGTGTTAGTATTAAAAGGGATGTTAAAGTCACAGAGAATGATTGTGGGGATTTCAGAGTAGGGTAGCCAGGCAGAGAAGTCATCAAGGAAGGTTGATACTGGTCCAGGGGACCGGTAGATGACAGCAATTCTTTGAGAAACAGGAGAAAATAGACAAATACAATGTGCCTCAAAAGAGGAGTGTGTTAGAGAAGGAGGTGGGTGAAGAACCTAATAGGTGCTGTGTGAGGCTAAAAGGATTCCCACTCTGCCTCCCTTCCATCCACTGGGTTTGGGGGAATGAGTCCAGAGAAGGCCGCCATGGGAGAGGGAAGCGGGAGAAGCAGTGTCAGATTCATAAAGCCAGGTTTCAGTAATGGCAAATAAGTAAAGGGAATTTGTGATAAAGAGGTCGTGGAGGGAGGTGAGTTTGTTACAGACAGAGCAGGCATTCGAGAGGGCACAGGAGAAGGGGAGGCTGGTTTTGGAAAGAAGAGAAATGGAAACCAAGTTCTGTGGATTGCGGCTGCTACCAGAGGGTGTAGGGTGATGAGAGCATTTAGCACAGTTAAATAAAGGAGGCCCAGGGTTTGGGGATATGTCACCAGAGGTTAGGAGAAGCAGAAGGGTTAGAGAGGTAATGTGGCAGTGTGATTTAGCTCGCCGGCTGATCGATAAAACTGAACCATGTATGGCCAGCTTTGGAAGCAAGATATATTAATCAACAACTGATCCCCCTGAAGGGGTTAATTCACATATTACCTCCTCTGCCGCCAGCTCCAGCAGTGTATTCTCTCTACGTCCTTCCAAATGGGATGTTCTGTCTTTACCTGACATCACTTCCTGTCTGTATTCCATAGAGAGTTTCTGTTTGGGTATAGGTGAGATCACCACCTTGTGGAGCTCAGAGGAACTGCAGCCCCCGAGAAACATTTTTTAGTGTGAACACGGCCTTGTGCTGTGTGTGTATGTACTGTATATCCTTCCCCTTTCTCTCCACCCTGAGTGTGTATGAAGAGGCGGAGCTCTGAGTGTGTATGAAGAGGCGGAGCTCTGAGTGTGTATGAAGAGGCGGAGCTCTGAGTGTGTATGAAGAGGCGGAGCTCTGAGTGTGTATGAAGAGGCGGAGCTCTGAGTGTGTATGAAGAGGCGGAGCTCTGAGTGTGTATGAAGAGGCGGAGCTCTGAGTGTGTATGAAGAGGCGGAGCCCTGAGTGTGTATGAAGAGGCGGAGCCCTGAGTGTATATGAAGAGGCGGAGCTCTGAGTGTATATGAAGAGGCGGAGCGCTGAGTATGAAGAGGCGGAGCTCCTGCTGGAACAGCGGTCGGAGGAGGAGTCTAGGAGGGAGATGACAGAAAGCGCAGCAGACTTGCAGGAGTGAGTGAGGAGGATCCAGTTCCTTTGCCATCAGAGGTGAGGAGAGTGTGAAGGATGTTGGTGACTCTGGTAGATGAAAAGCTGGGAGTCATATTGCTCTGGTGAGTGGGGAAGCACTACTAAGGGGGCGCCCTCACCATCACGTGTTTAAGAGGTGGAAGAAGGCGTGGCTACACTACAGCTGGCACAGTTTGGAGCACCGAGAACTTTACACCTTATCAACTTTTCATTGATTGGTGGACATTTTTTTTGAGCAAAATAAGTTTGTTGAAGTAGATGCAAAGTGGAAGCAGTGGACTTGCAGAGAACACTATATTGCGTACAAAATATTGTATCTTTACATGAAATTGTACAGATTTTAACTTTATTTAATATAGCAGCAAATATTATAAGATTAATGAAATAGATGCAAAGTGAAAGCAGTGGATCTGCAGGGAACAGCATCTTAAGTACAAAGCACTTTATGTTGTATATGAATTTGCACATGGATCAGTTTACTTCATTTATTGATAAACACCATAAGATCAATGAAGTAGGTGTAAAGTGGAAGCAGTAGATCTGCAGAGAATATTATTTGAGCCCCTAGCACTTTATATATGAATGTCTCCACATATTTTAGTGTATTTGTGATGATTTATGTGCACACACAATAGGACAGCGCTGTGACACATAATGCTCTTCTAGTTGATAAAGGGAATACTTACCTTTGTTACAGCAGCAGTCCGGTATAAGTTATTTTTGTAGGTATTTGAGTTGTTACACATAGCGCGGGTTTTATTCTATTTATATTGGTGACATAATTGCCCAAATCTGGGGATCAGGAGCCATTTCCACCCTTTACTCTCGGCTGGGGTTCTTTGTATCCATATAACAGATTTTTTTTTTTTAGCCCATGGTGTGTGAACACACTCAAAAACTTCATCCGGTGCCAAAAAAATGTGCACACACATAAAGAGAGAAACACAAAAACGTGCAGACAGGTGTACACAAGTCCTCTAAAATCAGAGGGCCTCGCCCTGATCCCCTGGAACATTAGGCTTTAGACGGGGACTGGGGTATTTACACTTGGCCCATCTGACCGAAACCAGACGGACCCCATTCTCTGGAGGGTCTGCCAAAACAGACCCATCCATGTACTAGGTGGGGCTCAACTGAGGGGAGACCCCCTGAGAGAGAGTGAACTAAGCGAAAAGGCCATGTCACCCCCTCCCAAGACTTTTAGGACAGGCCCGAGGACCTACACCCTACCAGCCACACGTGCAAAAACCGTGTACAAACACAAAAATACAAAAAAGTGACAAACATGGGATTTAAATAAAAGAAAGTGGGGAGAAGGAGGTGGAGAGGAGAGGAGGTCATTGTGCGATACAATGACCAGGCCCTCCGGCCAGGAATCAAAAATTCCTCCGGTCCCAGCCAAAAAGCCCGGCCCAGGAGGCAGGTGGGAAAAAAAAGTGTGATATGGTGCAGTGACCGTGGTGCCATAAATCAAAGTGACCCTCACTCACAGTGATATTACGGTACCCCTGGACTGCCACTCCAGGGGAACATACACCATGGGCTTCTTTTCGGGCCCGACCCTACGCTGGACCAGTGCGGCCCTCCGTCCCAACCAGATAAAGAGCCCTTCCAAGTTTTCTTGGGGAGAGCCATGGGCATCAGCACAGCCTCCACTGAAGTAGGAATGGGGATCAGATTATATGGCCATGGTTATGTGTGTAGTAGGGCTGATTTAGAATTTCAGCTAAGAAGCCATTCCTATTTACTATGCTAAGAACATTTTGTCTGTAGAACCTGACAGGCTGTGGTTTGGGACACTGAATTCACCCATTTCCCCCCCTTAGCACAGCCATCTGTGCTTAGCTTAGCACACTTTTCCTGTGTCCGGGGTGTGTCAAGCTGGTCAGCAGATGAAGAAGGTAACCGCAAAAGCAAGGCTTGTGCAATGCTTGTGAAAGAATATGCTTTGCTAAACTGCTTGTGAAAGAATATGCTTTGCTAAACTGCTTGTGAAAGAATATGCTTTGCTAAACTGCTTTGCATCAATAAGAGGAGGTTAACTGTTTAAAAGGTTAGAATGTCTTGTAACGGAAATGTATAGTGTGTACGCAATATGATGAAAAGATATATGTATACTGTATTTCTCTGTATGGCTCACTCTTGGCGTGTAGACACGAGTCGGGTCAGGAGTGTCCATTCTTAATGGCCAAAAGAATGGAATAAACAAACCTCGCATACCAGAAGTTCATTGTCCAGCAGTCATTACCATTATTCTGCTACCTCACCACCAGTACTAGCCTTTCCAGGCCCCCATCAATCCAGCGGATTTGCACACCACCACCCCGAGCCCTCATTCAGGGTGATGACAGCTCCTCCACTGGCCGCTGACAGGGACAGTGACTACACCAATCCTAGCCAGAAGGGTGGGATGACCCAGCCTTTCAGCCAGACCCAGTGCAGCACCCATCCTCACCAGGAGCACCCTTCAGGCCTGCTCAAACTCGACCATGCATTAGCCTCTATGACCTAAGAGTGCCAATGTGGCCCCTACCGAAACAGGCCACCGAGGTACAATTACACCAGAGGATTTGCATAGCCCTCCCCATTGGGAGAAGCAGAGCGCCTCCTCTGGCAACTGGTAAGAACAGATACTACACTTGATCTTGGCTAAAAGGCCGAGAAGCGATAACTTCTCCACATCTCCATATAACAGATGTTCTACATGACTAAATCTGCAATCAATTTTACCGCAAAATCAAAGGTGCCAAAATGTCTCCCCCCGAGCAGTAATATATTTCTATCCCCCTTGGTGGGAGTGGAGATGACCCATCTATAAGGATATACAGTACATACACACAGCACAAGGCCGTGTTCACACTATGAGATGTTTCTCATAGATGCAGTTCCTCTGATCTCCACAAGATGGAGATCTCACTTCTACCCAGACAGGAAGTGATGTCAGGTACACACAGGAAGTTCCGGGTGAGAGGTGAGTTGGGAGGAAGTAGAGAGAAGACATTACTGGAAGTGGCAGCAGAGGAGGTAATAAGATCTTATTTTCTATTTACACCCAGTAACCCCCCCCGTCATGTCCGTCCTCTTCCTCCATAGTCACTGTGATGTCTTTTATCTCCAGCAGATGATGATACACACATATATAGTGTGGAAACCCAGATTAACCCCTTCAGGGGGATCAGGTGATGATTAATATATCTTCCTTCCAAATCTGGCCATACATGGTTCAGTTTTATCGTTCAGCCAGCGGGATGAGAGGAAAAAACAGAACCAATTCCCCCATCCACACATTGGAGGGGGATGGGGGAATCCTCCCCGCTGTACTATTGTATTCAGACAGTGGGGGGCGCTCCTCCGCTCTCAGAATACACAGATCAGTGATGAAGCTATTGGCTGCAGCCGCTGATCGAGTGACTTTTATCCGGCAGTGACCACACATGGATGGAAATGTGACCGATCCCTGCTGAATCAGCTGAATTTCCATGTCTCTATGGTCACCATAAGTGACTTCCTCCCCTCCCCCTCATCTCCTTCATTATGTAAGTCATGCTGAGATAATCTCCCATTGGCTGAGCAATATTCTCATTGGTCTCTGAGCTCCTTCTTGCTATTCCTCGTCCTGCCTGTTGTTTCCTTGGATTGATTTTCTGTGTAGTGACCCCGGCTTCATCTCTTGGATGCGCTCGTCTGTTGCTTGTCCTAATACCAATCCAGATAATTCTCTGTTATCTGTCTACAGAGAAACCTTCATAGATGACGGCACCAATGAGGATGGAGGAGGACCGGAGTCACATGACTGAGAAGATACTAAATCTCACCCTGGAGATCATCTACCTGCTGACCGGAGAGGTGAGGAGGATTCTGGGAGGTCACATGACATCACTCTTACCTCCATTAAAGTGGTTGTAAACCCTTACAGACCACTTTTTACTAGAGGTAGGCCTATAATAAGGCTTACCTGTAGTTACCCCAGATATCTCCTAAACCTGCACAGTTTAGGAGATATCCCCTGTATCTGCATGTGCCGACATCATCGACACATGCGCGCTGAAGCAATGGCACGTCCGTGCTGTTGCTTCAGTTAGTGTGCTGTTACCGGCTGCTCATGCGCGGGAGTGACGTCATCGCGGCACCTGCCAATCACAGTGCCGGAGCCCTGCGATACCCGGAAGTAACTCTGGGAGCAAGGTCGCCGGCCGGAGCTGTGTATGGGGACTGCGATGGCTTCAATCTAAGGCATACTAGCTCATTATTCCTTTGTCTTGAAGGTTATTTTTTTTTTTATGTGGGTTTGCAACCACTTTAATAAAACACAGACCTGACCGGAGAGGTGAGGAGGATTCTGGGATTCTAACATGATATCCCTATTGGTTCCTCAATACAGAGATTTCCTCTTGTGAAGTCAGGTGATCATATGACCATCACAGTGACTCCATGTGACTCCCTAAAACCTGAGAGACACAACATGCAGAAGATTCTAGAAGTCACCAAGAAGATGATGGAGCTGCTGACAGGAGAGGTGAGCGGTGCTGGGAATTCTGGGACATTATCCAGTAACAGACAAGGGATGTGTCTGGATGGTGACTGTATCATTGTGTGTGTCAGGTTCCTATAAGGTGTCAGGATGTCACTGTCTATTTCTCCATGGAGGAGTGGGAGTATTTAGAAGGACACAAGGATCTCTACAAGGACGTCATGATGGACAATCAGCCGCCCCTCACATCACCGGGTAAGAGGAGACTTTATTGTAAAGGAGAGAGCAGTACGGAGGCTCCACCTAGATCCCCCATCATCTGATAAACACATAGGGGTTTATTTACTAAAGCTAGAGAGTGAAAAATGAGTCACAATTCTGCATAGAAAACGATCAGCTATCAGGTTTTATTGCCAAAGCTTACTTGAACAAGCTGAGGTTAGAAGCTGATTGGTTTCTATGCCAAAATGTGACTAATTTTGCACTCTTTAGTAAATAAACCCCTTAGAAACAATGTATTCAGTCAGTGTGTGTGTTTCCTACAGATGGATCCAGTAATGGGAACCCACCAGAGAGATGTCCCCGTCCTCTGTATTCCCGGGATTCCACACAGGAAGGTCACACCATCCCTCACCATCATCAGGTAGATGATTGACAATTATTGGTAGTTCTAATTATACACAGCATGTTTGTTACAATGATTGTTTTATTATATATTCAGAGTGGAAACCTCGGGGATTATAATATTGTTGTTAAAGAAGAGTATAAAGAGGAGGATGAGGAGTATGGAGTGATGGAGGAGTTTTCAGAAGGACACAAGGATATGATGGAGCCACCTAATACCAGGAACCCACCAGAGAGATGTCCCCGTCCTCTGTATTCCCGGGATTCCACACAGGAAGATCACACCATCCCTCACTGTTACAAGGTTGGTGGGACGGAGCTTATAAAACACAGACTCATGGAGACAATGTGTGGATTTTTATGTGATGTCACAATAATAAAGCTTATATTTTACAGATGATATTCTCTCTCATTTTCTTGATTTAGAGTGGAGATCCAATCGATATAGAATTGGAGGTTAAAGCAGAAGAAGAAGAGAGGTATGTGAGGGATGATCAGCAGTCTATGGAGGAGGATGGAATAACGGGGACATTTATAGAGGAGGACACTCCTACAGAGATCAGCACAGGTGGGTCATTAACACTAAATACCTCCCTCCACCCATACTGCTCACTGATTGGTCCAGAGTAGGGTGGGGACTTGGTGATATCAGCCTGTAATCCCCTGGTCACTTTCCTGAGCTGTGTTCCCCGTCCTGTATTCCTGTATTTCTCTCGGATAATCTTCCTTCTCTGTGCTGCAGACACAATATATGGATCTAGACTGGATTTATGGAGATTCTGGGGATCAGGAGGCAGCAAAATATTGATTTCAATATAGGCATTACTAGACTTTGGCACCTGGGGTATGTGCTTTGGGTTTTCTTCCCCATGTCCAGGTCTATCAAGCTCTCTAACAAAACAATTCTCCTGGGGTTACTTGCGCTGTTATTTGCTGGCTGTGCCGGGTGGAGGGATATGTCTGTATAGTCTCAGACCCAAGTCACTGAGTGCAGTCTCAGGAGATGGGAGGCAGCGGTGTGGGACCTCTGCAACTTGTCTCATGTAAACATTTAATAAACCACTGATTACTGAATACCAATATTATGAGTCCTGACTATTACACTATATAATTTATATTGTACATTACATAGTCCTGACTTCTGCTCTCTCCCTTCTACCCACTGCTATATATAAGCATAATATGTATTCTCTTTTGTTGCACCCATTTTCCACCAGCTGGACATTTTATATCTGATGATTTGATTGGAGCACAGACTTTTACATGTTGATAATAATGTGATAACATCCTCAAACTTTGGAACCTTAAACAGAAAGTGATAATGAGGGAGGAGGCAATAATCCAATGATGGTGGTCTTCGGGATCAGTCCAGTCTTTATCTTGGTTGTTCTCCCCCCATCCTCACTCTCTGACCTCTGGTGGGGCTCAGCCCCGCTGTTATTTATAACTAAATCATATACTAAATAAGGAAGTGCAGTACTTTTTGTGTAGGGAATGTGACAATGAGTGATAGAGGGGGTGGGGACACTCATCCTATAATCCCCTTATCACTGTCACTCCTATATAAGACAGTTCTCGTTGTTTCCTCACTCTCTGACTAAGGTCCATGAATAAAGAAATGATCTGGTAAGAGATCAGAGGACCCATTTACTAGTTACCTTGAGGGGGGAATTGTAAGATCCTCAGAGACAATTCTGCCTGATGTGGGCAGAGTCCTGGTTTAGGGGAACCAATCTGCTTATGTCTAGTAATAATCTTTATATTTCTATTTTAGTAGATGGACGGGAGATGAGGAAAACCTCAGAGGATTGTCTCACTTTGTCTTCAGACTGTAAAGTAGAAGATGAGGACATCACACAGTATAGTCCAGGAGAAAACCCGACTACCTCAAATGTCCATCCGGCACCACACAATGTAGATGGACCATCGTATTCCTCTTATCCTGAGGAACCTCAGACTGTGAGGGACGGTGCCGTCCTTCCAACAGATAAGAGGTTTTCCTGTACTGAGTGCGGGAAGTGTTTCCATTCTAAATCAAAACTTAATGTGCATAAAAGAACTCACACCGGGGAGAAGCCGTATCCCTGTGCTGAGTGTGGGAAATGTTTTTCACAAAAGTTTAATCTTTATACCCATCAGATATCTCACACTGGGCAAAAGCCATATTCCTGTTCTCAGTGTGGAAAATGTTTTTCACAAAAATCTAGTCTTTGCACACATCAGAAATCTCACTTGGGACAGAAGCCGTATTCCTGTTCTGAGTGCGGGAAATGTTTTTTACAGAAGTCCAGTCTTTACAAACATCAGAGATCTCACTCGGGGGAGAAGCCATATTCCTGTCCTGAGTGCGGGAAATGTTTTTCTGACAAGTCCACCCTTTATAGACATCAGAGATCTCACACGGGGGAGAAGCCATATTCCTGTCCTGAGTGTGGGAAATGTTTTTCACAGAAGTCTAATCTTTACACACATCAGAAATTGCACACGCGGGAGAAGCCACGTCCCTTTCCCGAGTGAGGGAATTGTTTCTTACTGAAATCCTGTCTTCCTGTACATCAGCGATCCCACACAACCCTTGAGGTGTATCAGTGCCTTGAGTGTGGGAAATGTCTTCCATATTAATGTTGCTGGACATCACAGCTCTCATGTGGGGAAGAAGCACACCCTGATATACACCTCAGATATACTCCATGGCTGATGATCATCGTCATGTAATAAACAGTTCATAAGGAGATCAGAGATCACCAAAGACATGGATGAAGTGTTGTACCGTGTTGGCCATTGATAGCAGTAGAAAAATAAAAATGGAGTCATTACCTTTTATTGGCTAATTACGTTTTGTGGTGTAAGATTTCACAAACACTTAGGAGGTCTATTTAGAAAAAAAAAAACATTGAATGAATGTGACACACTTTTCCCCAGCCATGACAAATCTCAGACCTATTTGTTTCATACATTGATTTCCTATGATAATTTACTCCATCTAGTGACCATAATGATGTATGATGTTCTTTTTACTGTTGAAGGTATTTTAAGAAAAATACAACATTATTATCACTAGATGGAGCTGATGATCATAGGATGTCACTGTGTTAATTAAACTATGGCCTGACTATATCACAGCTGGGCAAATGCTCATCACATTTGTTCCAGCAAATTTTCTATAAGTAGACCCCCGAGTTACCTCTGTTAAACATGGTTTCATACTGATGACTGAGATCATAGTCGTGGACTTATTAATGTACACGACAGTGAAGTAAATGACCAGCCCAACAACCTAACTAGAATACACTATCCCAGCCCTCAAATTTTCCACTTGCCTACTCGCATTTTGGGAGTGGAAAATGAGACCTTGCGAGCCGGGAGTGAGCACCGCCGGCGGGTGGGGTTGATCGGGAGCCGTTCTCCCAGTGTTCACCCCGGTGGAAGAGAGCATGGAGGAAGAGGAGAGCCACGGGGTCACAAGCGGTATAGCACGCTGTTACAGCTTACATTGAAATTACCTCTACTCTGCTCACTGTCACACCCAGCCCCGCCTCCTCCTAACCCCGCTCCTGTGATTAACAGAATGCGGTTCCAGTGCTGGGATGTGTTCTGTCTATCACAGGCGCGGGGCTGTGTGTGACGGCGAGCAGAGCGGAGGCAAGTTCCTGTAAGCTGTAACAGCGTCCTATTCAGCGTGATCCCATGGCTCTCCTCTTCCTCCAGTCATGATCCAGCCACCCTCTCTTCCTCCACCCTGGTGAGGCTGCAATGTTGGGCACAGTGAGTCTGCAATGGGGGCACGGTGAGGCTGCAAAGTTGGCAACAGTATGTTGTCTACCGGGCGCTCGGGTTCGGCACATCACGGATCTTGTGGACAGATTACTGGGAGGGGCTGGGGAAGACCCGGCTGTCATGGTGCACGTTGGCACCAATGACAAAGTCAGAGGCAGATGGAGTGTCCTAAAGAACGATTTTAGGGACTTAGGTGCTAAATTGAGGAAAAGGACCTCCAAGGTAGTGTTCTCAGGAATACTACCGGTATATCGAGCCACACCAGAAAGGCAGAGGGAGATTAGGGAAGTAAACAAGTGGCTGAAGAGCTGGTGTAGTAAGGAGGGGTTTGGGTTCCTGGAGGACTGGGCCGACTTCTCAGTCGGTAACCGGTACTATAGAAGGGACGGACTGCACCTAAATGAGGAGGGTGCAGATCTGCTGGGAATGAAGATGGCCAAAAAATTAGAGGGGTTTTTAAACTAGGCGATGGGGGGGAGGGTCCAGAGACAGTGATAGCCAGCGCGGAAGATATTCCAGAGGGTAGTATTGGGGGCATTAGTGGTAGGTTAACCAAAGCACAAAAACACAAGGTGAGTATAGTAGCAAGTCCTAGTTGCAATCTTGAAACACCCAATACGAGGACAATATGCGACCGGTCTAAACTATGTGGCATGTTCACCAATGCCAGGAGCATGGCGGACAAGATGGGTGAACTAGAGATACTGTTGTACAAGGAGGATTTGGATTTTGTGGGAATTTCAGAGACCTGGTTCAACAGCTCTCATGATTGGCTGGCAAACATTCAAGGGTATACCCTATACCGCAAGGATAGAGAGGGTAAAAAAGGGGGAGGTGTATGCCTATATATCAAGAATAATGTACAAGTGAATGTGAGAGATGACATCACTGAGGGAGCTAGGGAGGAGGTGGAATCCTTATGGGTAGAGCTCCAAAGGGATGAAGCTAAGGGGAAAATAATACTGGGAGTATGCTATAGGCCCCCTAACCTGAGGGAGGAAGTGGAGACGGATCTCCTATCACAAATTGGATTAGCAGCAAGGATGGGAAGTGTTATCATAATGGGGGATTTTAATTATCCAGACATAGACTGGGCGGAGGGAACCGCGCATTCATTTAAGGCTCGCCAGTTCCTTAATGTCTTGCAGGACAATTTTATGGGTCAGATGGTAGACGCACCAACTAGAAATAAAACATTACTGGATCTACTGATTACCAACAATACAGACCTGATCACAGATGTGGAAATACGGGGCAATTTAGGTAACAGCGATCACAGGTCAATTAGTTTCAGTATAAATCACACAAATAGGAAACATGAAGGGAACACAAAGACACTGAATTTCAAAAGAGCCAACTTCCCTAAACTACAAACCTTGCTAAAAGGCATAAATTGGGATAAAATATTAGGAACAAAGAATACGGAGGAGAGATGGGTTTGCTTTAAGAGCATATTAAATAAGGGCATTAGCCAATGTATCCCATTGGGTAATAAATTTAAAAGAGCGAACAAAAATCCTGGATGGCTTAACTCCAATGTAAAAATGCATATAAAAGCAAAGGAGAAGGCCTTCAAAAAATACAAGGTTGAGGGATCATCATCAGCATTCAGACTTTATAAAGAATGCAATAAGAAATGTAAGGGTGCAATTAGGACGGCTAAGATAGCACATGATAGACACATAGCGGAGGAGAGCAAAAAAAATCCCAAGAAATCCTTTAAGTATATAAACAGTAAAAAAGGGAGGACAGACCATATTGGCCCCATAAAGAATGAGGAAGGACATCTGGTTACAAAGGATGGGGAGATGGCAAAGGTATTGAATTTATTCTTCTCCTCAGTATTCACAAGTGAATCGGGGGGCTTCAGTAACCAAAACTGCAGTGTTTATCCTCATGACACAACACAGGAAGCACCTACATGGTTAAAGCGGTTGTATACCCGCAAATTTTTTTTTTTTTTTTTTAAACCCTGTAAAGCAAAAGGCATAATGAGCTAGTATGCACCGCATACTAGCTCATTATGAAATACTTACCTTAGAACGAGGCGTCGGTATCTTACCTGGTCCACGCCGAGGGAGCTGTCATGTTGCCTCGGCGTGTCTTCCGGGTATCGCGGTTCCAGCGCTGTGAGTGGCTGGAGCCGCGATGTCATCACTCCCGCGCATGCGCGTGGGAGATTTTTTACTCGGCAAGGTCCGGCAGCTGCCGGGCTTCAGCCGAGAATTCCCTGTGCGCATGCGCCGCTGCAGTCAGCGGCGCATAGCAAGGGGAATATCTCCTAAACCGTAAAGGTTTAGGAGATATTTTTTTTACCTACAGGTAAGCCTTATTATAGGCTTACCTGTAGGTAAAAGTTACCAAAAAGACTATACAACCACTTTAACAGAGGACTGAATTAAAATTAGACTTGAGAAAGTTAACATTAATAAATCACCGGGACCAGATGGCTTGCATCCGAGGGTACTTAGGGAACTCAGTCAGGTGATTGCCAGACCAATGTTCCTAATTTTTACAGACAGTCTATTGACTGGAATGGTACCAGCTGATTGGAGAAAAGCCAATGTAGCACCAATATTTAAAAAGGGCCCAAAAAACATCCCTGGGAATTACAGACCAGTTAGCCTAACATCAATAGTATGTAAACTCTTGGAGGGGATGATAAGGGACTATATACAAGATTTTAGTAATAAGAATGATATCATTAGCTGTAATCAGCATGGATTCATGAAGAATCGTTCTTGCCAAACCAATCTATTAACCTTCTATGAGGAGGTGAGTTGCCATCTAGATAAAGGAAGGCCCGTAGACGTGGTGTATCTGGATTTTGCAAAAGCATTTGACACAGTTCCCCATAAACGTTTACTGTACAAAATAAGGTGCATTGGCATGGACCATAGGGTGAGTACATGGATTGAAAACTGGCTACAAGGGTGAGTTCAGAGGGTGGTGATAAATGGGGAGTACTCAGAATGGTCAGGGGTGGGTAGTGGGGTTCCCCAGGGTTCTGTGCTGGGACCAATCCTATTTAATTTGTTCATAAACGATCTGGAGGATGGGATAAACAGTTAAATCTCTGTATTTGCAGACGATACCAAGCTAAGCAGGTCAATAACTTCTCCGCAGGCTGTGGAAATCTTGCAAAAAGACCTGAACAAATTAATGGGGTGGGCGACTACATGGCAAATGAGGTTCAATGTAGAAAAATGTAAAATAATGCATTTGGGTGGCAAAAATATGAATGCAATCTATACACTGAGGGGAGAACCTCTGGGGGAATCTAGGATGGAAAAGGACCTGGGGGTCCTAGTAGATGATAGGCTCAGCAATGGCATGCAATGCCAAGCTGCTGCTAATAAAGCAAACAGAATATTGGCATTAAAAAGGGGATCAACTCCAGAGATAAAACGATAATTCTCCCGCTCTACAAGACTCTGGTCCGGCCGCACCTGGATTATGCTGTCCAGTTCTGGGCACCAGTCCTCAGGAGGGATGTACTGGAAATGGAGCGAGTACAAAGAAGGGCAACAAAGCTAATAAAGGGTCTGGAGGATATTAGTTATGAGGAAAGGTTGCGAGTACTGAACTTATTCTCTCTGGAGAAGAGACGCTTGAGAGGGGATATGATTTCAATTTACAAATACTGTACTGGTGACCCCACAATAGGGATAAAACTTTTTCGCAGAAGAGAGTTTAATAAGACTCGTGGCCACTCATTACAATTAGAAGAAAAGAGGTTTAACCTTAAACTACGTAGAGGGTTCTTTACTGTAAGAGCAGCAAGGATGTGGAATTCCCTTCCACAGGCGGTGGTCTCAGCGGGGAGCATTGATAGCTTCAAGAAACTATTAGATAATCACCTGAATGACCGCAACATACAGGGATATGTAATGAAATACTGACACATAATCACACACATAGGTTGGACTTGTGTCTTTTTTCAACCTCACCTACTATGTAACTATGTGAGGCTGCGATGTTGGCACGGTGAGGCTGCAAAGTTGGCACGGTGAGGCTGCAATGGGAGCACGGTGAGGCTGCAATGTTTGCACAGTGAGGCTGAAATGTTGGGCGCGGTGAGGCTGCAATGTTGGCACGGTGAGGCTGCAATGGGGGCACAGTGAGTCTGCAATGGGGGCACCGTGAGGCTGCAATGTTTACACAGTGAAGCTGAAATGTTGGGCACGGTGAGGCTGCAATGATGGGCACAGGTCACGCTGCATTGATGGGCACAGGTGAGCCTGCATTGATGGGCACTGGGGAGGCTGTGCCGAGGGGAACTGATGAAGTTGTTAATATTTATTTTTCTAACTTAATTCTGCATAAAACATTAAAGTGTCATTTCATGAGATTTATGAGGGCGTGATTAGGGCGGGGCAAGGTAGGGTTTGGGCGGGGCAACTGGTGGCGAGTAACCCTTGAGGCCTGGCTAGCAGCTCAGGACTTGAAATTTTGAGCCCTGCACTATCCCATACAAATGGAGGGAAGCTCACATAAACAAGGCAGGACTGGGACTGAGAATAGGGATCAGAGATGAGGTAACAGGATGCAGGAAACCAAATACAAAAATAGAAGGATCAAGCAGGGAAGCTGCTCACAGGTAGAACGCTGAGGCACTGATGAAAGCTAAGGGAGGATTATATGCTTTCACAGGAGCCTAATTACTGAGATCTGCTGGGAGACACCCACTGGTGGCCACCAGAACTGCACCCTTCTCCTCTGGGAACCACATTGCACCTAGCAGGTTATCCCAGCCCTGACAGTTTCTCCCCTTATGTCACGACCTCCAGATGCTCCACTTGGGCTTGAAAATAAATGTCCATGTGAGAGACCCTTGCCCTGGATAGATCCAAAAATAAAAAGATCCCGGCATCATTGTGTAGCGGCTGCTTCGCATTCCCCGCTACCTTGTCAAGCTGGCCGGGTCTCTTACTGAAGGGAGAGACGCAGCCTGTCAGTTTCTACGGGGGGATTTTCCCCATCCCTTTTTCTTCTCACTGTGGAATGAGTCAGAGACATATTTACAGGCACTTCTCCTATTACTTCATTGGCAGAGGGAAGCTAGCCAATTAAGGGAGTGGCAAGGAACTCTGGGAGATGGAGTCCTCAACACTATACACATCCCAGAAGCCATTCCTAGAGAGGAGGGATCTTACCCCCAGAGGCTTCCTGGGAGAGAAGAGAGTTACCACGAGGTGTGAGGAAGACTGGACGCTGGGGAAGTCTGCTGTTGTCCTAGGTCTGTGTTATTGTTCCTGCTACAGCCCTGAGGTTGGCCGCGGACATCAAGAGCTAAAGGGAGGACCCCGGGTGCATCTCCAGGCATCCCTGTCAGCGTGTGGCGTTTCTGTGAGGAGGTGGCCAGTTGGGCACCCATAAAGATCGGTACCACAATATTCTCTCCTTGGGCATCTGGACATAGGATTTGGTGAGAGGGCCCTTGCCGGATCCTCCCTAAGCCAGAACACTGAATTAAGTAAGAATAATCCTCTGCGCTACTTTGTGATTAAACTCTAATTACATTTAAGGAATTGCTGCAATACCTAGTGAATTCACAACTACACGTGCATAGATAAATTGGTAAGTGGTTTTTGTGCTATTCCATCCTCTACACATATAAAACAATGTAATGTTAGTACAAAATAAATGAATTATGACAGTGGTGAAGTCCAATAGTGACTGGAAATCAAGTGTTCCAATATAATCAGTGTACAATCCTTCAATAAATAGTTCCAATATAGTGATCGATCCTTAGTATAAAAGTTCCCAGAGAGTCTATGCGCTGCCACCAAAACCTGAGTTCTTACAGAACTCTCACCTCATATCCACAGAACATAAGCCTTGAATGCAAATTCAATAGAATTATGGCTGATCCCTCCTCCTAGAATCTTCTCCGCAAATCCTCACTCAGAAGATCCAGGCTTACATGTGGGGATGAAGTAAACAGACAAGCCTCCAGTTAGATTAACTGTTTGCCGACCAGCCGCCAGGGTGGCACGATCCTGTGAATCGTCATAGCTATTTGTCAGCTTGCGGGATTGAGATAGCAAGTGCACACGCTGCACTGCGGGGGTGCCAATGCTCGTGGCCGACGGTCGCGATGACCGCCGACCACGAGTGATCGCGGGCACGAGAGGCAAAACAGGGACGTGTGTGTGACAGATCGTGAGTTCATAATAGCTAGGAACCACGATCTGTCACTTCCTCTAGGTCAGTTCCCTCCCCCTACAGTAAGAAATACACACAGGGAACACAGTTAACCGCTTGATTGCCCCCTAGTGTTAACCCCTTCCCTGCCAGTGACATTTTTACAGTAATCAGTGCATTTTTATAGCACTGATCGCTGTATAAATGCCAACGATCCCAAAAAAGTGTCGGATGTGTCCGCCATAATGTCACAGTCCCGATAAAAATCGCAGATCGCCACCATTACTAGTAAAAAAAAAATAATAATAAAAATGCTATAAATCTATCCCCTATTTTATAGACGCTATAACTTTTGCGCAAACCATTCAATAAACGCTTATTGTGATTTTTTCTTTATACCAAAAATATGTAGAAGAATACATATTGGCCTAAACTGAGAAAAAATTAGCTTTTTTTTAAAAAAAAATAGGGATATTTATTATAGCAAAAAGTACAAAATATTGTGGTTTTTTTTTTTCAAAATTGTCGCTCTTTTTTTGTTTATAGCGCAGTGCTGAATCGCAAAAAATGGCCTGGTCATTCAGCAGCCAAATCTTCCGGGGCTGAAGTGGTTAATAGAACCGATTCACATCAGTTTCATTTTATTTCATTTTGTGGTCTGCTCCTTGCATTTTTAGGATATCAATTCAACATTCATATTCATACACATAGGATGTGGATTTATTTATTGCAATTTCCCCTATATTCTATTTTGAATAGCCTCTGAGCTATTAATAACTTATTGCTATATCATTTTTGTTAGTTACTTGCCATAAAGTTACATTTCACATGAGGTGTTGGTGGCAGCGCATAGACTCTCTGGGAACTTTTATACTAAGGATCGATCACTATATTGGAACTATTTATTGAAGGATTGTACACTGATTATATTGGAACACCTGATTTCCAGTCACTATTGGACTTCACCATTGTCATAATTCATTTTATTTTGTACTAACATCATATTGTTTATATATGGTATATATGTATAGAGGGTGGAATAGTGCAAAACCACTCGCCAATTTATCAGAACACTGAACTACTGTTGTTACTCTGCCTCACTTAATTAGGAGGAACCGTGATGTGGTTACACTCTGCCTGGCAGTGAAAGCACCTGTCCGATTTAACTGAAGATTACCAACACCATTATGCCGCGTACACACGGTCGTACTTTTCGTCTACAAAAGTCGGACAGCCTGTCGGACAGACTTCCGGCAGACTTTCGGTGGACTTGCCGCGGACTTGCGGCCTACTTTCTAACGACCGGACTTGCCTACACACGACCACACAAAAGTCGGTCGGATTCGTACGTGATGACGTACACCGGACTAAAATAAGGAAGTTCATAGCCAGTAGCCAATAGGTGCCCTAGCGTGGCTTTTTGTCCGTCGGACTAGCACACAGACGAGCGGATTTCGGGGTCCGTCGTAGGTACGAAGTAAAAGTTTTGAAGCATGTTTCAAATCTAAAGTACGTCGTATTTGAGGCTAAAAAAGTCGGTTGAAAGTCCGGAGAAGCCCACACACGATCGGATTACCAGCCAGCTTTAGTCCATCAGCGTCTGTTGGACTTTTGTAGACGAAAAGTAGGACCGTGTGTACGCGGCATTAGAGTCCTTGCTGTCTATCAAGCCTCTTTGGATGTACTTTGTTTATTCCACTGCAGAAAATCAACACGTGCACCACCTTAAAGTCATCCAAAGTCTTACAGGCCCTATCTGTATTCAGGACTTTAGTTACTTACGAGTATTTTCAGGTTGGGGGTTAGTTCAATGCACTCAGGTATTGTGTTTAAACAGGCCTATTGGAACTGTGGTGCTGGGGTGAAGAAGGGAGAGAACTGACAGAGAACAAGGTAATTCTTCTACCCTCCTCCTGCCTGGGCTCATATAGTCCAATTTAAGTAGATTTGGCAGATAATTCATTGAAGTAACATCCCATTTTGATATGTTATTCTTGTGTATTTACCTCTGCTCTCTGGGTTATTTCACTTAAAGGAGTCCCCTGAAAGCAGACAGATTAGATCTCGTAGATTTCTTCAGTAACTTTTGCTCTTTGTTCTACGAATACATATTTGCTTACTACTCTATATTACTGTTATTGTTTGTTTCATTTTTCTTTAAGCAAGTTCACAGTAAAGACGTGTTTTGTCTAAGTAGACTTCACCTGGGGTATAAGTAGCTGCCATCACCAGTGTGCTTTATATAGGGAATGTGGCTCCAAATTGAATTTGCGCCCACCGGAAGTTCCGGTCGGACGGACGTCACTTCCGGTCTGAAGTGACTATCACAGAAGCCCACCAGTAATAATAAACGGTGCCCAATAGGAAGCATGAATTAAATCATTGCTATGGCTTTAATGCGGACTGTCCTTCCTGCCCAGGCCAATTTTCATCTTTCAGCGCTCTCACACTTTGAATGACAATTACACCGTCATGTAACACTGTACCCATTTGACTTTTTTTCCCCCACAAATAGAGCTTTCTTTTGGTGGTATTTGATCACCACTGGCGTTTTTATTCTTTGTGCTACAAATAAAAAACCTAAAAATTAAATAAATATAAAGTTTTTCTTTGTTTCTGTTATAAAATGTTGTAAATAAGTAAGTTTTCTCCTTCGCTGATGGGCACTAATGAGGAGGCAATAATATGCAGCACTGATAGATGGCACTGATGGGCAGCACTGATGAGGAGGTACTGACAGGCATCACTGATCGGCACTGTTTGGTATACCTGGTGGGCACAGGCGGGCACTGATTGGCCTCACAGATGGGCACTGATTGGCATCACAGGCGGGCACTGCTGGGCATCACTGGTGGGGCACTGGTGGTCATCACTGATGGGCCTGTACTGATAATCAATGCTGAATATCAGTACAGATCCCCCCTGTCAGGTGAGCCGCTGATCTGCTCTCCTCTACTCGTGCCTTGTCAGCATGAATAAAGGAAAGCCGATAACCGGCATATCCTGGTTACCATGTGATGGGCTTTGATTGGACACATGGTCATAGGCTCTTACTGAGATTGGAGATGCGGTGTGTCAGAGCGACACACCACACCACCGATCGCCGCGCGCCCGAGCGGCTTATTCTTCTGCATGTCATATGACGTTCAGTCAGGATAATGGAACCCCCCGCCTGGCCGTCATTCTGCTACAGGCCAGGCAGGAAGGAGTTAAAAAATTATTTTAGGCCTGAAGATTATATAAAACCCCCAAAACATGATATATTTTCTGAAAGCAGACACCCTAGAGAATAAAATAGCGGTAGTTCCAATTTTTTATGTCACACGATATTATCGCGAAAGTCTAGGAAACCTAAAATTTCTGTAAAAAACACACTAAAGTTCATTTTAGGGGGCACAAAAACACAATAAATTTCCCAATTTTTTTGGTAAAATATAAAAGCCGAGGTTGCACCGAGTAAATAGATACCCAACATGTCAAACCTTAAATTTGTGTGCGCCTGTGAAATGGTGACATTCTTCAGTGCCCTATATTTTCTATAGGTGAAGCTTTAAAAGCCCCCTAAAGGTCATCAGTTTATTGTTACGGAGGAGGTCTGGTGATAGAATTATTGCTCTCATTCAAGTGTGTGCGGTGATATGTAACGTGTATTGCAATCAATGTTTTCAGACATAGGTGCCCCAATGTGTGAGTTTATGTTTGTGCATTTGTATATGTGGGGGTGGGGTCTCAGATTTTTTTGGTGGGGGGGGTTATGTGCCTGGGTTTAAATTTAATTTTGTACAATTAAAAAACATTTCTTTTTCATTACATAGAGCAGCCTTTTTCAACCAGTGTGCCTTGAGGTTTCTTCAGGGGTGCCTTGGCCAAATTCCGAACAATTGCCTCAAAGCTGTATACAAGCCGGAGGGGGGATGAAGCCTTTTAGTTACACAAAGCCTCAGGTTTTCATTGTACACCATTACAACCTTCTAGCTGCCAACCTCCTAACGACCAATGACATTATGAGCTGATAAGGAGGATGTCAGTTGCCTGAATATCATCATTGTTTGACCCTCCCCCGCCTCTCTCCATCAGCTTTGGGGTCTCATTAGCTCAGTGATGGAGAAAAACTGAGGGAGAAAAGAAACATTGGAATACTAGTCAGTACCAGTTTGCGAAAGTGTATTTGCTTTGGAAGAATAAATCACTTCTAAAGTTGGGTGTCCTATGTGTGTGGATGTTGTTGCATTATGTAGAACTATTAGAATAGTTTTTACATTTTAGATTGGGGTGCCTCAAGACTGTCCATAATTTTAAAGGGTGCCTCAAGACTGTCCATAATTTTGGAGGGTGCTTTAAGACTGTCCATAATTTTGGAGGGTGCCCCCTGTGCTCCACTTAATGTAATGTAATACAGATCACACTGCATTATATTCTTTCCCGGCCTTGATGGCCGAGGAAACTGTCACCAGGGACCCGGAAGTGATGTCATACATGTCACTTCCCGGTCAGGAACGAGAAGGGGAGGAGAGCGGATGTGTTTCCTTCTCTCCTCCCTCCCTTTACCCATTATCACCCGCTATGCTGGTCCCGGGTCACAGATAGGCAGAGGAGTCCGGGATACATAGCGGGTGTGTGTCGGAGGGGCACTTTACCGGTGGGTGTGGAAACATTCGCTCAGCCATCCGAATGCTTCCATCCGACAAGTAATCCTGCTCCTTGCTTGCCCACAGCAGGGATAAATGTTAAAAAAACCTACCTGTCCGGCCCTCAGAACTGCATGTCCCGGGTGTCAGGCGATAGGAATTGTACATCCCTGAGTTCATAAGGAGATCAGAGATCACCAAAGACATGGATGAAGTGTTGTACTGTGTTGGCCATTGATAGCAGTAGAAAAATAAAAATGGAGTCATTACCTTTCATTGGCTGAGTACATTTTGTGGTGTAAGCTTTCACAAACACTAATGCCGCGTACACACAAGCGGACTTTACGGCAGACTTTGCCCGGCGGACTTTTCGACGTACTTTACGATGAACTTTCTGAATGAACGGACTTGCCTACACACAATCCACCAAAGTCCGTCGAATTTGTACGTGATGACGTACGACCGGACTAAAACAAGGAAGTTCATAGCCAGTAGCCAATAGCTGTCCTAGCGTGGCTTTTTGTCCGTCGAACTAGCATACAGACGAGCGGACTTTTCGACCGGACTCGATTTAAACGGATAGATTTTTTTTTTTTTTTTTAACAGAAAAGTTTTTATTTGTCTCCTATCGGAGATAATTCAAACATATTTACAAAGAACATAATGTTGCTACATATGTCAAAATACATATCTAAACAATTGCATATTTCCAAGTCATACAATCTCAGATTGTTTTATAAGTCTTACATTGCTATTAATGCTTTGTATACAATCACATCAGGAGAGGAAAATCGTATTCCATCAGTTATACAGTATTATCCATGTTAACTTCTACCGCATTTTAAATGTCTTCAGGCAGTCTTTGTCTTAACTAGCTTTCAGGGTACTCCCTTCTTAAATTCTGACGGATCTATGCTTTAGCGGGGGGGGGGGGGGGGAGAAAAGGAAAAGGAGAGGGAAAGGGAGGGGGGTCAGGAAGAGGGGGGGGGGGGAAGAGGCCAGAGGTGGGAGGGGGGGGAGCGTACCAGGGAGAAGAATAACATGTGTTCCACAGATTACTAACGAGCATCGCTATTGTTTGGACCAGGCTCCCCAAATCTTGGAGAACTTCTTGGGGCATTTACGGTTGATATATGTGAGTTTGTAAAGTGGTAAAATGGAGTTTATCATATCCTTCCATTGGGTTACCGTGGGGGGATCAGGTTGCTTCCACCTGAGGAGAATAGCCTTCCTGGCATAGAATGAGGCGTAAAAAACAAACAGTCTTTTGTGCACACTAGGTATAAGATTGTCACACACCCCAAGCAATAGAATAATCGGGCTCCTTTGTATGTTTAGGTTACCCACTGCATTAATCACTTCGACCACCTCTGTCCAAAATTTTTGTATAAGCGGACACTCCCAGACTACATGGATAAAGGTACCCAGCTCCCTCGTACATTTCGGACATCTGTCCGTTTGTGTCGGGTATATTCTAGACAATCTCTGTGGCGTGTAGTATGCTCTATGAATAAATTTGAGCTGAATAAATCTATCCCTTTCCGAGATCATAATTGGGATATATTGCTGCAAACCTTCCTCCCAATCATCGGGAGCCAGGTCTGGAACGTCCCTCTTCCATTTATCATATAGTCCCATTTCTCCAGTCTGCTCCTCAGTCAGAATCTGAGTGTATAAGGAGGATAAGATTCGATCTATATTTTTAGAAATGAGAAGCTTCTCTACCCCATGTGACTGCAAAGCGACACCTCCTGGATATTGGGCCTGTACTGCATGCCGCAATTGCAGATAGCGGAAGAACATTTTAGGGGGAAGTTGGAAATCATTTTTTAGAGTGTCATATGGGATGACTCCGCCCCCAGACCACACTTGTTGCATTATTTTAATTCCATATCTCGCCCACAGGGCCGGATCTGGGACTGTTTGGAGATGGTTTAATGTGGGGTTGCCCCACAGCGGTGTGTAAGGGGAAATGGTATTGGGTCCAGCAATCTTCTTTGACATCTGTTCCCAGACCCCAACCGTCGTTCGCATCGGAGTTGTCATGTCCACATGTGCCTTAGCCCCTCTAAAGACCAGATTACTCAAAGCTGAGTACGAGCCCAGTATTGCAGCCTCAAGATTAAGTGAGGGGTTCGATTTCGGTTGGGAGAACCACCAACGGACAGTGACTACAACTGCAGCCCAATAGTATTTTTTAAAGCATGGGAGCGCCAAGCCACCCAACAACAAAGGGAGCTGAACGGTGGTCCGCGCTACTCTAGGAGCAGAGCCCCCCCATACAAACGTATTAACAACTTGATCCAGCTTATAAAAAAAGGATTTGGGGATAGGGACTGGAGTGTTACGGAATACGTAGAGAAATTTGGGGAGGAACGTCATCTTTAAAAGATTAACCCTACCTACTGGTGATAGGGGAAGGGATTTCCAGGCCTGACAGCGGGTAGTAAGTTGGTGTAAGATTGGGTATACATTGTCTATCAAGTACATATGTGGCTCTCTCTGGATTTCAATCCCCAGGTATTTAAACTTAGAGACCAAAACTAGTGGGTTTGAAGGGTCCATATCAGGCAAGGTCGGGGACAATGAAAATATAATGGATTTAGTCCAGTTGATCCGAATGCCTGAGAAGGATCCATAGTGATTAATAATTTCAAGGGCTGCAGACAACGATGCCGACACATCCGGAAGGTACAGCAATGCATTGTCAGCATATAATGAAAGCCTCTCAGTCAGCGGACCAACCTTTATTCCCCCAACCCTCGGGGACGCTCTGAGCAGAATAGCCAGAGGCTCAATGGCTAGGGCGAATAGACCCGGGGACAAAGGGCACCCCTGTCTGGTTCCTCTTTCTAAAGAAAATGGGGGAGAGAGCATTCCATTCGTTCGGACTCTTGCTGTGGGGTTGCTGTAAAGGAGTTTTATCCATGAGATAAACTGGGGGCCAAAATTAAAGCGTTGAAGCACCTGCCACAAGAACCTCCACTCTACCGAGTCGAAGGCCTTCTCGGCGTCCAGAGAGGCCACCACTCCCGGGGATTGGGACCTCCCCGCGTGAGAGATATTAGTGTACAGTCTACGTAAATTTATGTCCGTACCTTTACCTGGCATATAGCCCGTCTGGTCGCCATTAATGATAGAAAGGATAACCGAATTGAGCCTATTTGCTAGGATTTTGGTAGTTATTTTGGCATCTACATTTAGAAGTGAAATAGGGCGATATGATGAACATGATGTGGGGTCTTTGTTGGGTTTGGCTATAACTACAATCACAGCCTCTGATATTGAGGGAGGGAGGGAACCTTCTTTTAGCATTGTGAGGAGCAGCCTGTAAAATATAGGGAGGAGAAGTTCATTGTTTGTCTTATAGAATTCTGCCGGCAGGCCGTCAGGGCCTGGAGTTTTTGCTGACTGAAGTGATGCCACTGCTGTCTGGACCTCTTTAAGAGTAATTGGTGCATCTAGTGTATTTCTGGCCTCCATAGTTAATTGGGGGAAGTCAATCTGATCTAGAAAGTTGCACATAGCTTCCTCAGTAGAGGTGGCCTTAGAGGTATATAGCTGTTGATAGTATTGTGCCCATTTATAGCCGTGGGATCAGAATGGATCACTCCCATGTCATCCTTAATATGGGCAATGTGTAGTGAAGAGGAGCGCTCCTTGGCCAGCCAAGCTAGCATTCTACCTGTCTTCTCTCCCTGCTCAAAGATTCTTTGCGATTGAGCCAACAGCTGTTTCTTAGTGGTCTCGATCCGCAAAAGAGAGATTTCTCTATGTAAAGACTGCATAGCATCGTATATTAATACGTCTCTAGTGTGCACGTAATTGTTTTCCAAAAGGAGAACCTTTCTCTCAGCTTCTTCCAATGTCATCCGGGTATCCTTCCTAACCCTCCCAATTGCTGTTTTGTACTGTCCCCTAGTGTATGCCTTAAAGGCATCCCAGAGCACAGGAGGGAAAACCGTGCCTTCATTGAGCGTCCAATAGACCCCCAACTCGCCCTCCACCAGGGGGATCACCCTCTCATCCGCAATCCAGAGCCCCGAGAGCCGCCAAAGGGCATTGCCCATAGGGGAGTCTGTTTGTATTTTAAGTAGGAGGGGAGTGTGGTCTGAAATACCCCGCGGCAGAATATCCACCTCTTGTATTCGGGAGAGCAGAGAGTCAGGTGTGTACACCACATCAATTCTAGAGAAGGATGCATGCGCGGCCGAGTGACATGTGTACTGTCTCTCTCCCGGATGCCTCAATCTCCACACATCTGTAAATCCATAATTGTCAGCCCACTGTGCCAAGGGGGTCACACCTGAGGATCCCACACCAAGTCTATCCAGGTCTGGGTTTGGGGTCATATTGAAATCTCCGGTCAGAAGTACCCCAGCCGAAGGATACTGAGCTATTATTGGGGTGAGTTTCTTAAGGATCTCTATCGTGGCGGGGGGGGGGGGATTTATATGCCTACTATCAGTAATTCTAATCTGTCACACATTGCATGTATGGCCACATATCTTCCATCTGGATCCAAATGAAGATCCAATAGAGTAAACCCCCCCGACTTGTGGACCAAGACGCTGACACCCCACGAGTACGAGGAATAGGTAGAGTGATAATATGCACCGACCCACGGTCTCCGTAGTGCCAGCGTCCTGCTCCCCACCAGGTGAGTCTCCTGAAACACACATATATGCGGGTTATATTTTTTCAGGAAATTAAAAACCAAAGACCTCTTAATTTTGGAATTTAACCCTCTAACATTCCACGATAACAGTGTCAGTGGTGGCATTGACTCCTTGTTAAAAATAAGAAAACAGAATGGCATCCAGCCCCTCTCGGGGTCACTTTAAATGTGAGCAGGAAGAAAGAAAAACAAAAAAACATACATCCATTTCCTTGAGTATTAGTTAATAGACCGCTCATGCCATCTAGTGGAGAGAGATCAAAACAGCCCTGATCTTCAATACAGTATACATCAGCACAACATAGTAATCATATGCAGCAGCAAAAAAAGAAAACAAAAGAAAAAAATATCAAAAGTCCCAAGTCGGAGCAAAAGCTTGTGCTCACTTTCCATCCCCCCCCTCCCCCACCCCGCACCACCCCCCAAACTTTGGCGTGCTTTGTTCCCAGAAACTGTCATGGCAATTGCCAATTGGGGAGATGAACAAGAGGGGACCTGAGTGTTACAGTACATACAGTAAGTCCTCCCATTAAGATAAAGGATAGATGTTCCCTGCAGAATAAAAGAACTAACATCACCCGCAGAGATAAACACATTCCTCGGGGGGCACTTAACTTGAACCTGTATTAACCTTGAGTACATATAATCAGAAGGAATGCTTTGAAGAAAACAAGCACTAGAGGTGCTCTGCCTCAGATCTTCTCTGGCTGCACGTGTATAATTTGTAAGGCCTTGTATATGGTATAGGTCCGCCTGCACCCCCATGCTTCCAAGGACCATGAGGGCCCAGTCATCACCTCTTCAACCGGCCCCCATGGGAGCAAAAGGGGGTCACCTGTTCAAACCAAACTAATGTCAGTGACTACCAGGGTTCCAAAAAAACCCCACAAAAAACAAATGCAGCCATAGAGCCAGGGTAATAGAATCAAACCTTGTGTCTGAAGCAGAGCATCAGTGTCTCTGAATGGTTTCCAGCCATTGCGACGCTTCTTCAGGGGAAGTAAAAAAACGCACCTTCTCTCCATCCTGGACCCGTAGCCTCGCCGGGAACAGCATACTATATTTTATCTTCTTGTTGCGTAGGTTAAGTTTCACTTGATCAAATGAACGTCGTTGTTTTTGGGTATCAACTGAAAAGTCCGGAAAGATCATTAATTTAGCCCCCTCATACCTCAGCTGCTCAACCTTCCTTGATTCACGGAGGACCAGGTCACGGTCTCTGAAGTTCAATAATTTCAGGATAAATGTGCGCGGAGGAGCTGCCCTCTCCACCACAAAAACGTTTGAGAATGTCGCCTGAGGTAGCAACTCACGTAGGAGGTTTTCAGTGAAGGTCGTGGGGTCAGCACCCTCAGCCCCCTCCGGGAGGCCCACCACGCGGAGGTTATTCCTCCTATTTCTATTCTCGGCGTCCTCTGCATGAGTTTCAAGAGACTTAATTTTTGTTTGCAGCGTGCGGAGTGAGACTGTGTGGTCTTGCAGTACATCTTCCGTGTCCCCCACGCGGCGTTCGGCCTCCGTGAGGCGGGACCTAAATGTGTCCATGTCTCGCCGTATGAGACTGATATCAAGCTGCATCTGCTCGATTTTCCCTGTAAGGGTAGATTGGCAGTTGGTAATTGCCTGCATAAGGGCCTCAAAATTACATTGTTCCTGTTCTGGAGGGGGTTGCTCCGTGTCCTCAGGCTGTGTCGCCATCTTGGGGCCTTTAGTGGGACGAGGGGTCCGTGCAGCCGTACTCGGGGCACCTTTTTGGGACTTGCGGGTTGAAATAGATCCCTTCCCCTTTGTCATACCTTCCTCCGCTACTTGTTGCAGCTTGTCAGGGCCGTGCAGAGCCACCAGTCTGCAGGGAAACAGGGTTTTAGGCCGGGAAGCGAGCGGAGCTACATTGGTATTCTGGGCACCTTTTTGGGACTTGCGGGCTGGAAATAGATCCCATCCCCTGTGTCATACCTTCCTCCGCTACTTTTTACAGCTTGTCAGGGCCGTGTAGAGCCACCAGTCTCCAGGGAAGCAGGATTTTAGGCCAGGAAGCGAGCGGGGCTCTCTCACTGCACGTCTGCTCCGGTCGCCATCTTGGACACGCCCCCTAGACGGATTGATTTAAAACATGTTTCAAATCTAAGTCCGTCCAACTTTTGAGAAAACAAAATCCGCTGGAGCCCACACACGATCGAATTGTCCGACGAAATCCCGTCCGCCGGGCAAAATCTGCCGTAAAGTCCGCTCGTGTGTACGCGGCATAAGTGTCGGTTCACACTGAGGCAGCACGACTTGCAGCGCGACTGCCTCAGGCGACCTGGACACGACAGGAGCCGCGACTTGTATAGAAGTCAATGCAAGTCGCCTCAAGTCGCCCCCAAAGTAGTACAGAAACCTTTTTTACTTGCGTTGCTCCGATTAGAATGGTTCCATTGTACAGAACGGGACGCTACTTGTCAGGCGGCTAAGTCGCCTGACAAGTCGCCCCTGTGTGAACCGGGGCTTAGAGGTTTCTTTTTTTTTTAAATAGTTGAATGATTATGACCGGCATTCACCTAGCTGTGATGAATATTGGATGTATTTTATTTCATACACTGATTTCCTTGGCTCCATCTAGTGTTCATCAAGCAGTATTGTGCTATTTTTACTAATGAAGATATGCCAGGAAAAATACCCAAAATACCCCATTATGGTCATTAGATGGAGCTGACAATCATAGGAAATCACTTTTCTACATTATGGCCAGAATATGTAATGACTGGATGAATGATTGTCACATTCGTCCAATGAATTTTCTAAAAGTAGACCTCTTAGTTTCTTTCATCAGACATGTCTTCATACTAATACCTGAGGTCATACTCATACACTTATAATTGCCAAAATAGCACACAGACCCCCTGAGGTTCTTCTATGTATTTGGGGGACTTTTGGAGGGTCTGTGTGCTATTTAAAAAAAAGAACAAAGAGGCCGGCAATGAAATGTCATTTTCTGGCAATTTAAACTGATTCATTTTTTTCTTTATAAATGTCACTTTTTCTGTAGCCCGTCCTACAGCAAGAATGAAAAATTGTATAGAGACCCTCTGAGTCTAAGGTGGATATTAAGGAGGACCTCACACAATAAAAGTGTGTGCCCCTCCCCCCAGAAAATGCATACCAGACCCTTCATCCAAACATGCAGCCTGGCTGACCAGGAAAGGGGGAGGGATGAGTGTGTGGCTCCACCCCTTCTCCTGAACCATACCAGGCCATGTGCCCTCAACATGGAGGGGCTTGTCAGGGGGGATCCCCTTGCAACAAAGCACCTTGACCCCATGTTGATGAGGAAAAGGGCCTCATCCCCACAACCCTGGCCTGGTGGAGGTGGGGGCAGGGGGATTATCAGAATCTGGAAGTGTCCAGATATCACCACCCCACATGAATGAGTTTGGGGTACATAGTACAAAGCACCTCTACTCATTCACAAAAAAAGGAAATAAAGCAATAAAGGCTCTCAATGTCCTTTAAAAGAGTCCCTCATTGTAAATCTAACACCAATCACAATGCCAACCCCCTACTGACTCCTCAATATCTCCCAATGACCAGCCACACAGGAGCGATCTCCGACGGTAACACTCGCTCACTGAGCTGTCATCAGCTATATAAAGGAAGGGGCTGGGATAGTGGTGACATCATCATATTCAGACAAAGATGTCATGATCTATGCCCCACCCATTTGCCTACGTGGCCATGTAAGGGAATGAGCAGGGTCAAGTCAGCGGTTGCTAAGGATGCAGCTGTTGCAGGCAGCCGTTTCTTCCCTAGAAACCAGTGACAGCCAGAAGCCGTCACATTCGTCTGCACCAAATGCCGTAAACGTTGGATGTTCAGAAGAATGTGGGAGGAGTCACTGTTCATTCAATCTTCTCTTCAGACACGGAGCTCCTCCCTAATGCAGATTATTGTCAGTGTGTGGAAGTGATTGTATCTGGCAGACAGGGATCTGTATGTGTGTGTATATCACTGCCTGGTACACCACTCACATCACACACTTCAGCCAATCTGCCCTAAATAATGTGTGTGGGGGTGGGAAGGGGCAGTGGAAGAAGTCATCACACCAGGATTCTAGATTGAAGGATCGCTTGGGGGATCCTCTGAAGTATGTGGGGATCACTTGTCTGCTCCACACTCCTTAGATTGTATGAAAGATTTGTATCTGCCTGTGTGTGTCCAGCCAGTTTAATGTGGGAGAGTCTCCCTCCAGGGGTGTTCAGCAGTATTGCAGGCTGTGAGAATTGTATCATAGCTGGTTTTATCCTCACAAATAAACCAACCCCCTCATTCCTCCTCCACCAATCTAAGCCCCATTGTTGGTGTCAGTGAGAATAAAGTGTAGGTATACAATGTAAATGCAGCTCTGATACATTCTGTGAACAGTAAAGTAAGTGATATAAAAATTGGTGAAAAAGGAAAACTAAGGCAAAGTCCCAAAATTTCATTGAAAAAAATAAAATAAAATGAAAAAGGAAAACTAAAGCAAAGTCCCAATGGGATTAAAGTCCATATAATGTACATTGAACACCCATGCAAATAAAGATGATAATTTGCAGTGAAGAAATCTTCATATAAGTGCTTCTAGCTCCACACCAAGGTGAGAAAATAATCTGCTTACCAGAGTGCCATGATCACCAGTCAGTGATCTCACCAAACACAGGGAATAATTAGGTCTCCCAAAGACCATTGAAGGTTGCCTGGAACTGTAGCTGGTGCCAATGGTTCTCAAAAAAACATAAGAAAGAAAAGCTCCCCTAGCTTGCACCTTACAAAGTAGAAGCTGTTTTGAAAGCGGTACAATGCTTGTAGGTTAGAAACGGGACCACAGCGCCTCCAAAAAAATTCTGCTCACTTCCTGTGTAGTTCGCCCATCCACCTTCTGAGAGTAAAAGCATGATGATGATGTCAACGTCGTAGGCTCCTCCCTACGCATTTCTTCACTAGCGGACATCAACTGGGGAATGGCCATTCCCCAGTTGATGTCCGCTAGTGACGAAACGCATAGGGAGGAGCCTACGGCGGTGACGTCATCACGTTTTTACTCCCAGGAGGTGGGTGGGCGACCTACACAGGAAGTGAGAAGAAGTTTTTTGGAGACGCTGTGGTCCTGTTTTTAACCTACAAGCATTGTACTGCTTTCATAACAGCTTCTACTTTGTAAGCGCAAGTCTTTTTGCTTTATTAAACCTTTGTATACAGTATTATGCTAGGGGAGCTTTTCTTTCTTATGTTTTTTGAGAGCCATCTTCACCTGTTCCAGGCAACCTTCAATGGTCTTGGGGAGACCTAATTATTCCCTTTGTTTGGTGAGATCACTGATTAGCGATCATGGCGCTCTGATAAGCAAATTATTTTCTCACCTGGGTGTGGAGCTAGAAGCACTTTTATGAAGAATTTTCTCACTGCAAATTATCACTACTATCTGGATGGGAATTCATTGGTCACTATATGGACTTTTAACTTTCATTGGGACTTTGCTTTAGTTTTCCTTTCAATGAAATTTTGGGACTTTGCCTTAGTTTTCCTTTTCACCATATTTTATATCACTTACTTTATTGTTCACAGAGTGTATCAGCGCTGCATTTACCTTGTATACCTACCTATTTGAAGTTTTTGTATTTAGACTTTTAGTGCTAGCAGCTGTGTATGATTCATTTCACATGGTATATTGTTCTTCATATTTTTTCTAGAGCTACGTTGGCCTTAGGGCCTCATTTTTTCTATATTTGAGAATAAAGTGTAACCCCAGCCCAGCATTGGTGGCCAGTGGTGGTACTTACCTGATCACACACTCCCACTGCCTCTCTGCTGATGTCGGAGTTCTACTATCACTGTCAGAAAGGAGATCACTGCTCCCCACAGTCTGCTATAATTGCAGTGCCTGGTGATGGAAGCCAGAGAATGTTCCAGAAGTCATCACCTCACTGACACTCTGCACTCTGAGTCCTGGAACCTGTGAGATGAGGACATGATGGGACAATAGACTAAATGCCAGTACTGTCATTCGTCATCTGGAATAAATGGCAAGGCTGTAACCACACTATGAGACATTTCTTGTGGCTGCAGTTCCTCTGAACTCCACAAGATGGTGATGTCACTTCTACTCAAACAGGAAGTCTCCAATGGGAGACAGACAAGAAGTGATGTAAAGTACGGATAGGAAGTGATGTAAGGTACAGGTAGGAAGTGATGTCATATACAGACAGGAAGTCATCTGGAACAAAGAGAGGAAGTTCCATGTGGTACAAAGTACTGAGGAGGCATTGTTGGAAGTGGCAGTAGAGGAGGTAATAAGATCTTATTTTCTATTTACACCCAGTAACCCCCCCGTCATGTCCGTCCTCTTCCTCCATAGTCACTGTGATGTCTTTTATCTCCAGCAGATGATAATACACACATATATAGTGTGGAAACCTAGAATAACCCCTTCAGAGGTATCAGTTGATGATGAATAGTGATGGGCTTGGGAAACCCCATATTCCTGATCCCGCCAGGAAGCCGAAACTGCACAGCGCTAATCGTAGGCACTGAGACATTTCCATTTCTCACTGCCTGTGATTAGCGTGGTGCAGTGTCGGCTTCCTGGCGGGATCAGGAACGTGGGGTTTCCAACATGTCGGAGCCCATCACTAATGATGAATATATCTTGCTTCCAAAGCTGACCATATATGGTTCAGTTTTATCGTTCAGCCAGCGGGCTGAGCAAAAAAATCTTAACCAATTCCCCCATCCACACATTGGAGGGGGATAGGGGAATCCTCCCCGCTGCACTATTGTATTCTGACAATGGGGGGCACTCCTCCGCTCTCAGAATACACAGATCAGTGATGAAGCTATTGGCTGCACCTGCTGATCGAGTGTCTTCTATCCGGCAGTGACCACACATGGATGGAAATGTGACCGATCCCTGCTGAACCAGCTGAATTTCCATGTATCTATGGTCACCATAAGTCAGGACTCGACAAATCCCAGGTCACCATGGTGACTAGAAATGATGTCCTGGCCCCTGGGCTCTTGTCAGCCCATTCTCACTGTTGGTCTGAATATTGTTTCTGCCTGAAACGCGGACACATTATTTAGACAGGAATGTGGCTCGGAGCGGGGCCAGGCGGGAGGGTGAGGGGAGGAGGAGATGATGGCACCCGATCTGTGCAGTGAGGGGTGGACTGGACAGCACAGCGGCATGAGAGGACTCATCTCACTGAGCTCCCGCTGCCGATCTTTCTCCTTTCCGCGGCCACATTACTGTCACCATCGTCTCCTGCTTCCCCCCACAGCTGCCTGTGTCCCCGCAGAGCCCTCCGGCAGAACAAAGAGGAAGGAGCGGGACCGAATCTCCAACATGGAGCCACCTCGGCACTGCCACAAAGATCCCCTCAAGGTGCTGAGAAACAGGACTACAGAGTCCTTACAGGAGTAACCAGGACAAGCCTGCAAAGCAGCCAGCTAAGAAACCAGCCAGGGAGGGACATGCTGCTTTATGTACACAAGATGTCCTCTCCATCCACTCTGCTCTCACACACTGCTGAGGGAGATGCACAGAACATGTAGGAGGACACAGGGGAGTGGGGGATTGCATTACTGTCCTGCCCTCCATGTACTGTGTTCTGCACTGTGTACCCCATGTCCTGCAGTGGCCTGCACCCCATGTTCTGCACCCTGCACCAGATGCCCTGCATTCTGCACCCAGCACATCATGTCCTGCGTTCTGTACCCCATGTCCTGCGTTCTGTACCCCATGTCCTGCATTCTGTACCCCATGTCCTGCATTCTGCACCCTATGTCCTGCGAACGCCACCCTTCTCCTTACCCCATGTCCTGCGGTGACCTCTACCCTGCACCCCATGTCCTGTGTTCTTCACCCTGCACCCTATGTCCTGCTTTCTGCACCCCATGTTTTGCACCCCGAATCCCATGTCCTGCACCCCTTGTCCTGTGTTCTGCACTGTGCACCACATGTCCTGCACCCCACAGCCCATGTTCTGCACCCCACATTCTGCATACTGTACCCTTCCCCTGCACCCCATGTCCCACACCCTTCTCCAATACCCTGTACCCCATGTCCTGCATTCTGCTCCACATGTCCTGCACCCTTCTCAGGTACCCTGCTCCCCATGTTCTTCATTCTTCACCCTGCTCCCCATGTCCTGCATTCTGCACCCTGTACCACGTCTTGCACCCTTCTCCATTAACCTGTACCCATGTCCTGCATTCTGCAACCTACACCCTTTACCCTTCCACGGCACCCCATGTCCGGTGTTCTGCTCTCTTATCCTGCATCCAATGTCTTGCATTCAGCACCACATGTCCTGCACCCTTCTCCGGTACCCTACTCCCCATGTCCTGCATTCTGCACCCTGTACCACATGTCCTGCAGCCTTCTCTGGTACCCTGTACCTCATGTCCTGCATTCTGCAACCTACACCCTGTGTTCTGCATTTTGCACTTTGTCCCCTATGTCCTGCATTCTGCACTCTGTACCGTTCCACTGCACCCCATGTCCTGCATTCTGTTCCCTTCTCCTGCATCCCATGTTCTGTGGTGACCCGCACACCCCTCTCCGGTATCCTGTACCCCATGTCCTACGTTCTGCACCCTTCACCCTATTCTGCATACTGTACCCCTGCGGTGACCTACACCCTTCTCCATTACCCTGTACCCCATGTCCTGCATCCTGTACACTGCGCCCCTGCAGTGACCTACAACTTTCTCCGGTACCCTGTGCACTCCATGTCCTGTGTTCTGTACCACATTGATTGCATCTACCTCTTGCACCCAATGTCCTACGTTCTGCACCTCACAGATTACTCACAAATTACTTGCCCGACCCCAGTCTCTGACAACCTACACTCCCCTAAAAAGATTTAAAGCTCCTAGATTTAAAGCAAATTTATCAAGCCTTGCCTTAAAGCGGAGTTCCACCCTAAAGTGGAACTTCCGCTCATCGGATTCCTCCCCCCCTCCGGTGTCACAATTGGCACCTTTCAGGGGGGAGGGGGGTGCAGATACCTGTATAATACAGGTATCTGCACCCACTTCCGGGTATAGCTAGCCGCAGCTAGCCGCAAACCCCCCTCCCACCCCCGTTGTGTTGTGGGAAATACACAGTTCCCACAACACAACGGGGACCAGTGTAGACGCGCAGCGCGACTCGCACATGGGCAGTAGGGAACCGGGCAGTGAAGCCGCAACGCTTCACTTCCTGATTCCCCCAGTGAGAATGGCGGCGGCAGCACCCGAGGATCGAGGGACGATTCGGTCTCGGGTGCCGACATCGCTGGACCCCGGGACAGGTGAGTGTCCTTATTTTAAAAGTCAGCAGCTGCAGTATTTGCAGCGGCTGACATCTAAAAAAAAATTTTTCGCGAAACTCCGCTTTAAGTGACTTCCTTCCCAGCCCCTCATCTCCTTCATTATGTAAGTCATGCTGAGATAATCTCCCTGTGTAGTGACCCCGGCTTCATCTCTTGGATGAGCTCGTCTGTTGCTTGTCCTGACCTTTATCCTGATTCCTGGATCTCCTCCTCATCTCTCCTCCATATCCTCTTACACAGCTTTTCTCCACACCTGCAGTGACCCTGGGGGGTGGAAACTTGGCACCAGCACTCAGCAAAATCCATCCCCACCATTAGGAGCTCTGGAGAAAATTGTCTGATATTTACACTCCGTTCCTCCGCATGTCACCTGATCACATGAGAGCTTACTTTCACAGATTCCTGACAGATTTCTGTATGGTAAAGGTCAAAGTTCACTCTTCAGTTTAGGAGAGGAAGGACACACCCAGGAACAATGATTTAGTTTGCATGGGATCCTCATATAGAGGGTCCCTCAAATCTACCCATCCAAATGTCCCTCCATCTGAAGTCAGAGAATCCTATGACATCACACTGACCTCACAGCTCCTCCTCCCAATGTCCCTCCATCTGGCTTTTTTCTGATGCTCTTAGGATGTGGGCGGACCCTTGGCATCCTCACTAGTAAAGTGGGACTGTTGGTCCTGCATTGTATGTAATGATCCCATAATGTCTGCAACAAGCTTTTAACCTGGATAGTGTTGGGGTCCTTTGTGGGTAAATTATACCTTAGCCTGAAGTGGGGCTTTAATAAAATGGAGAGGTGAGGAGGATTCTGGGAATATCATTTAATTTTACTATTTGTGTTCCTATTCTACAGTTTTTCTCCTGTGAAGTCTGGAGTTCATATGACCATCACATTGCCTCCACCTCCCTCCCTGATAGAATAGAGAAATACAAAGAAGATTCTAGAAGTCACCAGAGAGATCATGGAGGAGAGGTGAGCGGTGCTGGGAATTCTGGGACATTATCCAGTAACGGACAAGGGATGTGTCTGGATGGTGACTGTATCATTGTGTGTGTCAGGTTCCTATAAGGTGTCAGGATGTCACTGTCTATTTCTCCATGGAGGAGTGGGAGTATTTAGAAGGACACAAGGATCTCTACAAGGACGTCATGATGGACAATCAGCCGCCCCTCACATCACCGGGTAAGAGGAGACTTTATTGTAAAGGAGAGAGCAGTACGGAGGGTCCACCTAGATCCCCCATCATCTGATAAACACATAGAAACAATGTATTCAGTCAGTGTGTGTGTTTCCTACAGATGGGTCCAGTAATGGGAACCCACCAGAGAGATGTCCCCGTCCTCTGTATTCCCGGGATTCCACACAGGAAGATCACACCATCCCTCACCAGGTAGATGATTGACAATTATTGGTAGTTCTGATTTATACACAGCATGTTTGTTACAATGACTGTTTTATTATATCTTTCAGAGTGGAAACCTCGGGGATGATAATATTGATGTTAAAGAAGAGTATAAAGAGGAGGATGAGGAGTATGGAGTGATGGAGGAGTTTTCAGAAGGACAGAAGTTTAAGATGGAGCCACCTAATACCAAAAACCCACCAGAGAGATGTCCCCGTCCTCTGTATTCCCGGGATTCCACACAGGAAGATCACACCATCCCTCACTGTTACAAGGTTGGTGGGGCAGAGTTTATAAAACACTTATCGTGACAATGTGTGGATTTTATATGTGCTATCACTATATTAAAGCTTATATCTTACAGATGATATTCTCTCTCATTTTCTTGATTTAGAGTGGAGATCCAATCGATATAGAATTTGAGGTTAAAGCAGAAGAAGAAGAGAGGTATGTGAGGGATGATCAGCAGTCTATGGAGGAGGATGGAATAACGGGGACATTTATAGAGGAGGACACTCCTACAGAGATCAGCACAGGTGGGTCATTAACACTAAATACATTCCTCCACCCATACTGCTCACTGATTGGTCCAGAGTAGGGCAAGGACTGGGTGATATCAGCCTGTAATCCCCTGGTCACTTTCCTGAGCTGTGTTCCCCATCCTGTATTCCTGTATTTCTCTCAAATAATCTTCCTTCTCTGTGCTGCAGACACAGTTTATGTAGATTTGGATTTATGGAGATTCTGGGGTTCAGCTGGCAGCAAAATGTGGATTTTCACCATAGGCATTACTAGACCTAGGCACCTGGGGTATGTGATTTGGGTCTTCTGGCAAGATCTCTGACAGAACAATTCTCCCGGGGGGTTGCTTACTCTGTTGTCTGCTGGCTGTGCCGGGTGGAGGGATATGTCTGTATAGTCTCAGACCCAAGTCACTGAGTGTAGTCTCAGGAGATGGGAGGCAGCGGTGTGGGACCTCTGCAACTTGTCTCATGTAAAAAAATAATCTACCACTGATTACTGAATAGCAATATTAGGAGTCCTATTACACTGTAAAATTTATATTGTACATTATATACTCCTGACCTCTGCGATGTATAAGCTATGCTGTTCATTACATACTTCTGACCCCTGCACTATATACTCTATGTTGTACATTACATCATTCTGATACCATATAGTCCTATCTGTTGTATCTTATACAATATGTTGTACATTACATAGTCCTGAATTCTGCTCTCTCCCCTCTACCCACTGCTATATATACACATAATATGTATTCTCTTTTGTTGCACCCATTTTCCACCAGCTGGACATTTTATATCTCATGATTTGATTGGAGCACAGACTTTTACATGTTGATAATAATGTGATAACATCCTCAAACTTTGGAACCTTAAACAGAAAGTGATAATGAGGGAGGAGTCAATAACCCAATGATGATGGTCTTCAGGATCAGTCCAGTCTTCATCTTGGTTGTTCTCCCCCCATCCTCACTGTCTGACCTCTGGTGGGGCTCAGCCCCACTGTTATTTTTACTAAATCATGGACTAAATAAGGAAGTGCAGGACTTCTTGTGTTGGGAAGATGGCAATGAGTGATAGAGGGGGTGGGGACACTCGTCCTATAATCTCATCATCACTGTCACTCCTATAAAAGACAGTTCTCGTTGTTTCCTCCCTCTCTGACTAAGGTCCATGAATAAAGAAATGAACTGGTAGGAGATCAGAGGACCCATTTACTAGTTACCTTGAGGGGGGAATTGTAAGATCCTCAGAGACAAAGCTGCCTGATGTGGGCGGAGTCCTGGTTTAGGGGAACCAATCTGCTCATGTCTAGTAATAATCTTTTTATTTCTATTTTAGTAGATGGACGGGAGATGAGGAAAACCTCAGAGGATTGTCTCACTTTGTCTCCAGACTGTAAAGTAGAAGATGAGGACATCACACAGTATAGTCCAGGAGAAAACCCGACTACCTCAAATGTCCATCCGGCACCACACAGTGTAGATGGACCATCGTATTCCTCTTATCCTGAGGAACCTCAGACTGTGAGGGATGGTGCCATCCTTCCAACAGATAAGAGGTTTTCCTGTCCTGAGTGTGGGAAGTGTTTCTATTATAATTGCCATCTTAATAGGCATAAAAGCTCTCACACAGGAGAGAAGCCCTATTCCTGTCCCGAGTGCGGGAAATGTTTTTTAAGGAAGTGCCAACTTTACAATCATCAGAGATCTCACACAGGGGAGAAGCCGCATTCCTGTCCTGAGTGCAGGAAATGTTTTATACAAAAATCAGACCTTGTCAAACATCAGAGGTCTCACACGGGGGAGAAGCCGTATTCCTGTCCCGAGTGTGGGAAATGTTTTTCACGGAAGTCCAATCTTTACAAACATCAGAGATCTCACACGGGGGAAAAGCCATATTCTTGTCCTGAGTGCGGGAAATGTTTTTCAGACAAGTCCCATCTTAATACACATCAGAGATCTCACACAGGGGAGAAGCCGCATTCCTGTCCTGAGTGCGGGAAATGTTTTTCACAGAAGATCAACCTTTACACACATCAGAGATCTCACACGGGGGAAAAGCCGTATTCCTGTCCTGAATGCGGGAAATGTTTTTCAGTGAAGTCCAGTCTTTACACACATCAGAGATCTCACACGGGGGAGAAGCCGCATTCCTGTCCTGAGTGCGGGAAATGTTTTTCAGTGAAGTCTGATCTTTACACACATCAGAGATCTCACACAGGGGAGAAGCCACATTCCTGTCCTGAGTGCGGGAAATGTTTTTCAGTGGTGTCCAGTCTTTACAGACATCAGAGATCTCACACGGGAAGAAGCCGTATTCCTGTCCTGAGTGAGGGAATTGTACCTCACTGAAGTCCTGTCTTCCTGTTCATCAGGGATCCCACACAACCCTCGAGGTGTATTAGTGCCTTGAGTGCGGGAAATGTCTTCTATATGAATGTTGCTGGACATCACAGCTCTCATGTGGGGAAGAAGCACACCCTGATATACACCTCAGATATACTCCATGGCTGATCTTCATCATGTAAGAAACAGTTCCAGGGGTGTGGACATTTTTTGAAAAAACTACTTGTCCAAGGGACTAAATCGGGGTCCCAATCTCGTTGTCCCTTATGACGATCTCCTTGTCCCTTATGATAATCTCCTTGTTCCTCATCTACCAGAGAGCTCAGCAGCGGTGTGGGAGTTCATTGAAAACTACAAGCCGACATCGGCAAAGGACAGAACTTTGTGAATGAATGGCATGGCTGCACACTTTTCCCCGAACTTCTCCCCGCACTGCTGTCACACAGAGGACTCGGATCGCTGAGCCGCGGAAGGAACAGAAACATGTAACATCTTCCCGAAGGTGAACGTTTCCTTTAACCGTTTCACTGCCAGAGCCTGTTTTGTGGGGGGTTTTTGCTCACGTTTAACCCCTTCAGTATCGGACACTTTCATCCCCTTTCCCGCCCAGGCCAATTTTCAGCTTTCATCACTCTGACATGTTGAATGACAATTATCTTTTTTTTCTCCACAAATAGAGCTTTCTTTTAGTTGTATTTGATCACCACTGGTGTTTTTATTTTTTGTGCTACAAATAAAATAAAGACAGAAAATTTTGAAAAAAAAAAAAAAACGTTTTCTTTGTTTCTTGTATAAAATGTTGTACATAAGTAAGTTTTCTCCTTCACTGATGGGCACTGATGAGGAGGCACTAATACAGGCAGTCCCCGAGTTACGAACGACTCAAACGCCGGCCACTTGTGCTCCACACTGGTCCTGGATACCTTTTGAGCACTTCCGAACACATCCCACCCTGCCGTACTACGCCCCAGATAACATAACAAACGCCCAAAATATCCCACATCAATGCACAGGTGGCAGCTACACTTACGAATGCAGTGTTCCAACCGGAAGTTACACTTACTAATGCAGTGTTGCGACTTACGAACAACTTTGACTTACAAACAAACCTACAGTCCCTATTGTGTTCATAACTCGGGGACTGCCTGTATGCAGCACTGATGGGTGGCACTGATGAGGAGGTACTGACAAGCATCCCTGACGGGCACTGATTGGCATAACTGGTGGTCATCACTGGTGATCATCGCTGATGGGCCTGTACTGATAATCAATGCTGAATATCAGTGCAGATCCCCCTCTGTCAGGAGAGCCGCTGATTGTTTCTCCTCTACTTGCATGAATAAAGGAAAGCCGATAACCGGCACTTCCTGATTATGATGTGATTAGCTTTGATTGGACACAGCGGATCACATGGTAAAGAGCCTACGTTATAGGCTCTTTACTGAGATTGGAGATGCGGTGTGTCAGAGCGACACGCCAAATCACCGATCGTCATGCGTTCGAGCGGCTTATTCTTCTGGATGTCATTTGACGTCCAGTCAGGATAATGGAATGCCCGTCTGGCCGACATTCTGCTATAGGCCGGGCTGGAAGGAGTTAAAAAATCATTTCAGGCCTGAAGATTATATAAAACCCCCAAAACATGATATATTGTCTGAAAGCAGACACCCTAGAGAATAAAATTGTGGTAGTTCCAATTTTTTATGTCACACGATATTACCACAAAATTTTAGTAAAAAACACACTAAAGTTCATTTTAGGCGACACAAAAAACAATAAATGACCCCATTTTTTGGTAAAATATAAAACCTGAGGTTGCACCAAGTAAATGGATACCCAACATATCAAACCTTACATTTGTGTGTGCCTGTGAAATGGTGACAAACGTTGGTACCCTATATTTTCTATAGGCGACACTTTAAAAGCCCCCTATAGGTTAGTTTAGTGTTACGGAGGAGGTCTGGTGATAGAATTATTGCTCTCACTCTGGCATGCAACATGTGTATCACAATGAACGCTTTCTGGTGTAGGTGCCCCAATGTGTGTTTATTATTGTATGTGCGTATATGTGGGGGCGTAGGTTGCGTTATCCTGACTGGGCATCATATGATGTCCAGCAGAATAACCCCTAGCACGCGCCCGCAGGGGCGTGTGACGATCGGGGATGGCGTGTGTCCCTCGGACACAGCGCTACCCTGATCACGGTAAACAGACAATGAAATTGGATGTTTACCATATGATCAGCTGTGTCTGTTCACAGCCGATCACATGTGACAGAAGAATGAGAGGCGTGCATGAAGCGTGCCGCCAGACACGCGCAGCGTGGGGATCGGGGAGTGTGCGTGTCCCTTGGACACAGCGCTTCCCTGATCAGGGTAAACGGCCAATGAAATTGGCCGTTTACCACGTGACCGGCTGTGTCCAATCACAGCCGGTCACAAATGTCAACACCGATCGTGCGAGGAGAGAGCAGGGATCAGTGAATGAAAACAGTGTCTGTCTGAGAAGTCTATTGTTTTACTGTGCACAACACGCCCCCCCCCCCCCAATAAAGAGGACCTGTAAGAATTTCATCTGGATCTGTCAGTCACACAGCCCATCTGTCAAACAGCCCATCTGTCACAGGCCCACCACCAGTACTGCCATCGGTACTGCCATTAGGCCCACCACTAGTACTGCCACTCGTACCGCCACACAGGCCTGCCACTAGTACTGCCACACAGGCCCACCATCGGTACCGCCACTAATACCACCATTGGTATATCTACACAGGCCCGCCACTAGTACCGCCAATAATATCGCCATCGGTATATCTACACAGGCCCGCCATCGGTACCACCACACAGGCTCGCCATCAGTACCGCCACACAAGCTCATCACTAGTACCGCCATTGGTACCACCACACAGGCCCGCCACCAGTACCATCATTGGTACCACCACAGAGGCCCATCACTAGTACCGCCATACAGGCCCACCACCAGTACCAACATCGGTACTGCCACACAGGCCCGCCACTAATACCGCTATCGGTACCACCACACAGGCCCGTCACCAGTATCACACAGGCCAGCCAATAAGTCTCAAAGGGTTTACACACCTGAGGAGGCATATGCCATTCTTACCATGTCGGATGATGAGAGCAGCAGGGAGCTCCCATCATCCGATTCTGGTTCAGAATACAAGCCAGTGGAGGATAGTGGATCAGAGTCCGAGTCAGCAGAGAAAACCGTCATTACTAAAAGAATAAGGAGATTAGGACCAAGATCAGAAGACCTGCCCAACACCAGCAGCGCCGGACCCCAGGAAGAGGAGCCCAGTACAAGTACTGGAATTACACACCCAACCCGAAGAATCCAGCCTCAGTCCTACCTTCCCGATGCCCTGGCAAACCCCTTATGGTTGCCTGATAACTCAGGATCTGCTATAATCCCCCTTTCACCCCACAGCCAGGTGTGCAGCCCAACACTACAAATGTTTCCAAATTACATTATTTTTATTTATTTTTCCCACAAGGTTTGCTGCAGAATATGGTGGACCAAACCAATCTGTATGCATCACAATTTATTGCTGCCAACCCCAATTCATCCTACGACTGCATGTTCCAGTGGCGACGTCTAACACTGGATGAATTAAAATTGTTTTTGGGCCTTACATTCAATATGGGGCTTACAAAAAAGAACGAACTCCATGCCTATTGGTCCACCAACCCCATCCACTACATGCTGATATATTCTGCTGTCATGTCCAGGACATACTACGACATGATTATGCGTTTTCTACACTTCAACGATAATTTGCAGTGCCCTCCCCAAGATCATCCTAACCATGACAAATTGTACAAGATACACCCCCTAATCAATTCCTTTTCCCAGCGATTTGCAGAAGTTTTTATCCTAGAACAAAATTTGTGGGGACAAATCCCTTATACATTTTACTGGCCGACTGCACTTCAAGCAGTATATATACCAAATAAGAGAGCCAGGTATGGGTTGAAATTAAATAGATTGTGTGATTGTGCCACTGGATACGTGTACACATTCTGTATTTATGAAGGCAAAGACTCCCAGCTCCAGCCCGAGTGCCCCATATATTGGAACCAGTGGGAAAATTGTCTGGGAGCTGGCATACCCCCTGTTCGAAAAAGGATACCATTTACCGTATATACTCGAGTATAAGTCGTTCCGAGTATAAGTCGAGGCCCTAATTTACCACAAAAAAATGGGAAAAACTTAGTGACCCAGCTTTAGATATGTTGTGGTACCAGTTCCACTGGGTTTGCACACCAAATTTGGGGTTCCTAGCTCAAAGTGGCCCCGAGATACGGGGCCCCAAAGTCGGTTCGGAAAATGAAATTTTTTGCTGCAGAAAAGTGCTTGACTCGAGTATAAGTCGAGGGGGGCACTTTCAGCACAAAAAAATGTGCTGAAAAACTCGACTTATACTCGAGTATATACGGTATATGTAGACAACTATTATACCAGCCTGCCCCTTTTTTGTCACCTTTACAGTAAACAAACCCTGGCCTGCGGTACCATAAAAAAAAACCAGAAGGGATTCCCACAAAATCTGATAACAAAAAAATTGCAAAACGGAGAATCGGCATTCATGAGAAATGAGGTGTTGGCCATGAAGTGGAGGGACAAGAAATATGTCCACATCCTCTCTACCATCCACAATGACACCTTGGTGGAGATCCAGAGAAGACGCGGCCCTGTCGTAAAGCCTGAATGTGTCCATGACTACAGTCTGTACATTGGGGATGGATTTAAACGATCAGATGCTACAACCCTATTTGTCAACCAGAAAGTCCCGTTACTGGTATAACAAAGTTGCATTTCACCTGTTTCATATGGCCCTGTTTAATTTGTTTGTCTGCTACCAAAAAGCTACCAAAAAGCAACTCAAAACCAACAAATCACCTACCTCAAGTATATTGAAGAAATTGTCACTGCCCTGATTTACCAACAAGGTTCCACCCCAGGAAGCATTCACTCTGGTAGTGTGAGTCGACTTCACAAGCAACTTTTTCCCTATAACATTCCCCTCTCACCCCCACAGAATCTGGATGAAGACACCAAAAGAAATTCCATGTATGTAGCAGAGGAGCAGTTAGAAGAGATACCAGCTATTATTGTCCCCAATGTCCCTCCCAACCTGGCCTGTGCATCGGAGATTGCTTCAAAAATTATCACACATCCATCAGATATTAGTTCCCCTTATTATTAACAGACTGCCATTTCCCCATTTCAAATACCTGTGTGGATCATTTTCCTGCTACCATGTTTCTACCTTCCATGTTAATTAACTGACCCTGGCCTGTTTACCGACAATGTCTTTACCTGCCGATTTAAACTAGGTTTCTGACTTCCACGTGCATCAACCTCAGACTGTTTACCGACAATGTCTCTGCCTGCCATTTTTAAACCACGTTTCTGACTTCCACGTGCACCGACCTCGGCCTGTTAATTGACCATGTTTTGCCTGCCACTTGGACTGATCTTTTGCCCTTCTATCTTAGTACACAGGGGTCTCACATATGTCAGAATAGCGTTCCGAGTAGAGAACAACATTTTTTTGTTTCCTGTGCTCTCAGAACAGGGTCTGGTTGCCCGGAGGCTTCAAAGAGATTACCCCTGGCCCTACGCTTGATGGTCCTTCCTGCTGCCTGGACCAATACTTTGGCTGTGCTGATCATATTGCTGCCTGTAATGACCCAGGACATTATGGACCATGTTTCTTCCTGCTGCTTGGACCAATACTTTGTCTGTGTTTACCATATATCTGCCTGCTGTCTCTACTGACTATTGACAGTATTTCTGCATGGACACCTCTGCCTGCTATCTGGACCAATGCTTTGACTGTGCTGACAGTATCTCTGCCTGTACTAACTATGGACAATATTCCTGCCTGCTGCCTGGATGATTGCTTTTGCTATTGCTGACCACATCCCTGCCTGCTGCCTGGACCGATGCTCTCTTCTGTGGACCACTTCACTTCTGAAACTGCAGGTAATCTTTTGTTATTTGGTATGTACCTGCTATGTGTTAGAAATATATAGGGGCCTTCAAAAATGTGATCGGTAGTCAGAAAATTATATGTGTAATTTATGCTCCTAGAACTCCTGGAGGTGCTACTTGGATATTGGGCCTCTGTATGTGACCAGGCTGTATAAAAGTCCCACACATGTGGTATAGCTATACTCAGGAGGAGTAGCAGAATGTATTTTGGGGTGTCATTTTTGCTATGTACTATGTGTTAGAAATATCTTATAAATGGACAACTTTGTGT